>CM060974.1:71860084-72315084 GCA_030765045.1 Tenodera sinensis | reverse complement strand
TGCGTCTGCAGCATGTACAGAATAGGGCACTTCGGATAATAATCTATTCTGTATACCGCAGATTCCCATCTCCTGCGTCTGGAGCATGTACAGAATAGGACCCTTCGGATAATAATCTATTCTGTATACCGCAGATTCCCATCTCCTGCATCTGCAGCGTGTACAGAATAGGACACTTCGGATAATAATCTATTCTGTATACCGCAGATTCCCATCTCCTGCGTCTGCAGCGTGTACAGAATAGGACACTTCGGATAATAATCTATTCCGTATACCGCAGATTCCCATCTCCTGCGTCTGTAGCGTGTACAGAATAGGACACTTCGGATAATAATCTATTCTGTATACCGCAGATTCCCATCTCCTGCGTCTGTAGCGTGTACAGAATAGGGCACTTCGGATAATAATCTATTCTGTATACCGCAGATTCCCATCTCCTGCGTCTGCAGCGTGTACAGAATAGGACACTTCGGATAATAATCTATTCCGTATACCGCAGATTCCCATCTCCTGCGTCTGTAGCGTGTACAGAATAGGACACTTCGGATAATAATCTATTCTGTATACCGCAGATTCCCATCTCCTGCGTCTGTAGCGTGTACAGAATAGGGCACTTCGGATAATAATCTATTCTGTATACCGCAGATTCCCATCTCCTGCGTCTGTAGCGTGTACAGAATAGGGCACTTCGGATAATAATCTATTCCGTATACCGCAGATTCCCATCTCCTGCGTCTGTAGCGTGTACAGAATAGGGCACTTCGGATAATAATCTATTCTGTATACCGCAGATTCCCATCTCCTGCGTCTGCAGCGTGTACAGAATAGGACACTTCGGATAATAATCTATTCTGTATACCGCAGATTCCCTCCGAGGCTTCGTCTCTTCCATATGTGGGGGATGAAGTTAGGCACCGTGCTGCAAAATCTTACGACCTATTATCACAACATCGGAGTACCCTGGATATGTCTCTTGGGGACTGTAATCCCAGAGAACGCACACTTGTGACATTAATGTATAGGTACCTCGAATTTCCTGGAAATAGGCTCTCTGGTCCACGACTGGAGAAACAATGTCTCACTATATAAAAATGTAGCTCTCTTTTGTTTTTCCTTCACTTCCGATGTTGTTTTTGTTATCAGTCTAAATGTTCCAATAATTTTTCTCAAATGAGAATTAACTTGCCTATTCCTCTGGTCATTTAAATACAACTTAATTTCGAACAATTTTCCTACTGACCAGCTCTTGAAGTATTTCTTTATCCCATAAGCCTAGAATGTTCCGCTATTCCCATTGTACAAACTTTATTCTCAATGAGGTTATTTTAAATCCATTTTCAAGGAATTTCTGATAAATATTTTAACTTTCCTGAATATAACTTTTGAATTGTCCAGAGCCACTTTTAAGAAGTGTCAGAATTTTGCAAACATGTCCTTGTAAAGGTTAAACAGCAGTGGGAATGTATTATTACAAAATGAACGCATTAAGGTTTTAAAAAATAATATTCAACCCGTGGTCCTACAGAGTTGGACCTGGTCTAGAAGTTATTGTCGTCAACCAGAACTTTAACTCAGCGGATCGTTGGACAAAATAGGACCAATGATTCTAGTGGGGATGTGACCTTTAAGGTACAATCAGCTGTCTCAGGTATGGTACTCTGGTACATCTCAATAAGGGCTTTAATTCCCTGGGACGTTTGAGAAAATAGGACTAATGGTTCCGGACGTATGCCGAAAATAGGTTTTGTTGGAAATGTGACTTTTAAGGCACAAGCAACAGTGTCACGTCGGCGACTCAGGTACGGCCTGGTACATGTCGATAATTGCTTTAATTGCCTGGTTCGTTTGACAAGCAAGGACGAATGGTTCTGGACCTATGTTTAAAATCGATTTAGGCGGGAATTGTGACGCTTAAAGTACAAGCAACACTCTGAGGTCCGCGATTCAGGAACGGTCTGGTACATCTCAATAAGGGCATTAATTCCTTCGTTCGTTGGGGAAAATAGGACTAATGCTGCTGGGCCTAAGTCGAAAATAAGTTTTGTTGGGATTGTGACGTTTAAGGTACAAGCAACTGTCTGCGGTCCCAAAGGTCGGCGAGTTCACAAAGCTAGGAAAGTTCCCAAGGCTAGGTGAGTTCCCAAAGCTCGGTGAGCTCCTGAAGCTAGCTGAGTTCCAGAAGTACGGTAAGTGCCTGAAGTGCGGCAAGTTCCTGACGTTCAGTAAGCTCCTGAAGTTCGGTAAGTTCCTGACGTTCGGGAAGTTCCTGACGTTCGGGAAGTTTCTGAAGTTCCTGAATTTGGGGAAGTCTGCTCGTAAGAGCAACAATTATTCAGAATTAGAGTAAAGTTAATTATGACCAGATTTTGTCTATTAATGGTTCGATTTCAATAAACGATGTAGTCAATGAATGATCTAACTTAGGGCTTTCAGAAACTGTAAAGAAGGTTGACCTATGTTAGTCTGCGGGTAACTGCAAGAATTATCGCAGCTGTGGCATTGTGCCATTCTACCTCTCATTTAATCAATCTTTTTTTTTTGCGTTGTGTTGTTGAGAGTCTTATGTTGAACACAATTATTCTTTCTCTGATTGTAGTTTAAGTACGTAACAGAGATGATAAAAATAGACAATATTCCATGAACTGTTTCCTTGTTTATTGTGGTTCTTATTGATATCCTGTTAAACGCAACAACAGAAATGTTAACTATCAAGAACAGCTTTCTGGTAAATCAGAGCGATTATTTCAAATATACACACAAGTAGTCGTATATTTGGTTGTTACAGTGGCAGTCTGAATTCTCTGGTTCGTTTGGGAAAATAGGACTAATGGTTTTGGAGCTTAGGTATATTTTATGGCTTAATTTTCACATTGTGTGTTGTATTAATACTTTATATGAAAATATACATTATTGCACTTTAAATTGCACGTCTTCACTTGATTACTAATATTATTAATACAAGACAAAGTACTGTCAGTAGAATAGGAACAGTGTTGGTTACTCTTGAGGAGGAGGAACCACTACAGGCCACATCTTGTTGTTCTGGAGGAGGAGGAGCACAGGATCCTCGTACTTCAACACGTCCCTTTCGCCACTGTAGAAGTGTTTGCTTGAGGTAACAGTTGCACCTGAGAGGATTATTGTCAATGTTTATATATTTAAGTGATTTTAGATGTTCAAATGTTCCTGTTTCAATTGTTGTTAAATTGTTGTTACTGAGATGCAGTGTATCAAGTTTCTCCAGTTCCTGAAGGAGATCTACATCAAGACGATGTAGTCTGTTGTGACGTAGATAAAGATGGGTAAGGTTGATCTGTCCGGAGAATGCCCTTTTAGATATCTCAACAATTGAGTTGTAGCTCAGATCTATCCACTGAAATGACGGAGAACCAGTAAAAAGTCGGTCGGTAATATTAGTGATGTTATTATGGTGTAACCAGAGATCTTCTAACTCCAACCGACAGAAAACCGCTCCATGAAGTTGAGAAATGAGATTGTTCTGTAATCTTAAGGTGAGTAGTGATTCCAAGTGTTCAAACAGATCTTCTTCCAACTCTTCTATTTGGTTGTAAGACAAGTCAAGAAACTTCACGTTACGTAGTCCACTGAAAATGTCTTTTGTTATCTTTTGTATTCTGTTGTTCTGCAAAACAAGTGTTTCAAGTTTATGTAGTGAGGCAAATGTGTTTGTTGGAATTTCAGTTAAATGGTTATAGCTTAAGTCCAGATACACAAGATGGTGTAAGTTGGTAAATAGTTGAGCAGATAAGGTGGAAAGTTTACTTCTGTAGAGCTGGAGATACGCCAAGTTCTTAAGACGGTCAAAGAGTCATACGGGAAGCACTCTCATTTTATTGTAAGTAATGGTCAACCATACCAAACCATTTAGTTCTAAGAAAAAATTTCCATCTATTACAGAAATGTTATTATTATGAAGAATAAGTCTTTGTACCAATGAGGCACTAGGTAACTTGAAGGATGACGTTGCTAAGTGTGCCAGAGGGGCACTCCAACACTCGACGTATCTGATCTCTGTACAGACACAACCATCCGGACACGTGGCTGTCGAGACGGCCGAGATAACCAAACTTACTGTAAGGAAGTAGCGCAACACTGCACACGTCATCCTGTAAAACAAACAACACTTATCAACAGAGTACAGTCACAAACTTCATCACACAATGAAAGTGGGACTGAATAACATTAGTGAACTGACAGTAAAAACTGAACTTTGAAACTGACAAAGTGTTGATAATTGAAACCAATAGTAACCAACATTTCGGAAGTGACTAATGCCACAAACGTAGAAGGACTTTACACAAATTACCCAAAACACTCAGGATATATCTGTCTCTTATACGTCATGTAAAATACTTAAACATGTGTTATACCAAGTGGCCCACTCCAGCCGGTAAGTAGATAAACCTTCGTGAGTTAAAAGTGTTGCAGGAATCACCGGGGTAAATCCAGTCAGTGGCGTTGTTCTGCTTGTAAGAAGACCGAGCGGAGGACAGAGGAAATGCCCAGGCTTCAACTAGTGTGTGCAGCGTGTGATAATATAGAGACACAGTCTTGGAATATTTTCCACTTTACCTACAGGACTTTATTTTCCAGGTAATAAACTCACTCCTGTATATGCTACTATCGATGGACTACAGATTGTAGCTTGCCGTATCAAAATACATACAAACATGACGGCGCGTAATGTTCGATTCGCATTTCTGTGTTTCTTAATCACTATTACAATACGTTACAGCCTGTTTTTGAAAGTATTAAATTTGTCAACTTGCACATAGAGATGTATGTTTCAACATCAACACAAGAAACTGGGCCAAGCATAACGTAACGAATATTATTTCTAGGTCTTCTTCATCGAGGTCATACTTCTCACCTGACAGTACATCAGCAATCTGCAACTTGTAGCATATCTACTGTTCTTTATCAACGTATTTTCCGTATTAGGAAAGGCAACTTTGCGCACTTAAATTTCTAGATGACTTTAATTTCTTGCAACTCACTTCACGAATTCTATTTGGTTTTGAATTTCGCGGAAATTACTGGTTCTTACTTTGGGCTTGATGAAATATAAATATCAGCCGAATCACTATCTGCTGTTGTGGGAAGACTGCATCGAAACTGTGGGCCATTTGCGCCCTTCAAAAGTGGCAGGTAGATTCACCACAAAGTGCTTTACAGGACAAGTGTGTCTTACAATACACCTAAACCCTTTAGTTGGACGTATTGAGTTGTGAGTGACGAGAGCAGTTATTTAATAAAGTATGAATAGAGAAAACGTATTTCAATAGATTTCCTACAATTTCTAGATTCTGAGGCTCTCAATCTTGATTCTAATAATTTGAGAGAAAGGCAACTAACACGCGAAAAATTATAAAAATCATAGATTTCTCTCTTGACTCGATATAAAGTGATTTATCTCCTGTAAACAATCTCCTATCAGATAAAAGCAGGTTCACTTAATATACTATGAGCCAGGTATATCCCTCTAACATCGCTCTAACATCATTAGACAAATGAAGCAAGGAGAACGAAATGTTGACCCTGATTATAACCAACATATATATTTACTTATGTTAAATTATAACGCTTTGTGGTAAAGTGTAGTATGGATTGGTGGATATTATTGAAAATCTTTTTGTGATCATCCATTGCTGATGTTGAACTTGAATATACATTTTGGTGTGTAACTGATACTTGATTTTTACATTCTCTACTAGTAAGTAGTATTCCAGTCAAAAAGTCGATGCGGAGATTTCACCGGAAATATATGTTTTGAGACCCCCTGAATACAAAGAAAAGCAAAAGCTTTCATTTGCAAACCCCAAAAGTAAAAGATATCCGCTTCAGGCTTTGAAGCCATTCCACTTACGTGTGTTAGATGATAGAAGAGTAGAAAAATCGCACGTGTTGCACTCACATGACTTTCTCTACTCTTGTACTGACCATTCTTACAAACTCTTATTGCTATATCTTCTTCGTGTTAGTTGAAATAAATATATGTACAAATTATCTTATTGCTTATTTGCTTGTAGGTACAAGGGGAATATTAGAATACAACACGCTTAGTGCGGTAGTCAAATCTATTAAAGCTGTGAGATTCTGTTCTCTTTGCACACTTAACATATAAAAAAGTGAACAACGATGTTCCATTTCACGAAAGATTTAAGTTTTCCGAAACTCACACACATATCAAGGAATATCTCCGAAATGGTTCAACCTACAAGAAAATTTATTTGAACATAAATTGTGTATTTTAGCAAGATCTACATTTTTTGTGCA
Organism: Tenodera sinensis; assembly: GCA_030765045.1. NCBI lineage: Eukaryota > Metazoa > Arthropoda > Insecta > Mantodea > Mantidae > Tenodera > Tenodera sinensis. The sequence goes on along the minus strand of CM060974.1, from coordinate 72,308,787 downwards.
GTATGATTTGGTCTATCTCTAACGGTTTACCAGTTATGCAAAAGTCGTCCTGAGTAAATACGACTACAGGAGCTATAGCCAGAAAATTCAAAATATACATTTCATTTGTCATAAAAATATCTCAAACATTGATTGTATTTTATCAAAATTGTTAGAGCCATTTTCAAGGAAATAAAAATTTTGGAAAAATTTTCCACGTAAAGGGTAGTTTAGCGTGGGGCTATTTTCTTCAAATTCTTCGTGTCGCATCCTTGAAAGACATCAAACTTAAATACCAACTTTGGTTTTTAACCTTTTTAACCTATTTTTCGTTTTTGAGTTATGCTGTCCACACACACACACACACACACACACACACACACACACACACACACACACATACACACACGGGCGCGCGCGCGCGGATCTTTTTCTAAACCTGCTTTTTTTGGATTTAGGGGGTGTCAAAACATACATTTCCGATGAAATCTCGACATCCAATTTTTGGGTGCAATACAATACTTCCCCTAGTTACCAGTAGAAGAAGTAAAAACTACCTGTGAATTTAATACCTTGCATTTCTATTTCAATTATAAAAAATTGCGGCATTTTATGTCGAATTGTTTGTTATACATTTGAAAATTTATAATACTGTAGGTAGTTATAATTAAAACCATAATAGCTATACGGGATAAAAAATAAATGTTAGAACTGCTATTGTTTACAGTGTCTGGGCTAATTTGTACAAACCTCAATTTATTCATTCAATTCAAGGAAATAACGTGTAACGTTAATAATGTCATGACTAAGGTTGCCAGTCACATTGGCTACAATACGCACTTTGGGTCCAAATGACCCCAACGACATTAAGAGGTAACTAACGCCTATCTGTGTTGACATAAGATACGATACAAAATAATGAAAATAACGTTACCTTGCAACTGAAAACTGCTATAGCCTCCAAATACGAGTGAGTATGTTGTCTGTGTCAAAGCACTCTGATTTACCAGGGAAACTGTTCCTGCTATTTAACAGCTCTGTGTGTGTCGTCAACAGGATATTGATAAGAACCACAATGTGGAAGGAAGGAAGCAAGCAGCTCATGGAATATTGTCTATTTCTATTGTCTCTTTTACGCACTTATGTACAAGTATTGTGTTCCAACAGAAACTTTGATTTGAATGTTGTAATGTATGTGTATATGTGTATATTTGTGTGTGTGTACGTGCGTGTGTGTGTGTGTGTGTGTGTGTGTGTGTTCTGAACACATTTCTCAAAAGACAAGAACTATCGTAAATAACAATCTTGTTATTTAAGTGCAATATCCTCCAAGTATGCACAAGGAACATTTCCTAAGGCTTGTTTATCCCAAACTACAATTTACCTACAAGATCTTTACACAATATTGAATTTTTCAAAACTCCGTCTACCGATTTGGATAAAATTACCAAATGTTTAAGGAGGTCAAATGGCAAATGTAAGGCATATCCCGAAACCTCTGGGAGTAGCCTTTGAGCTGCTGCTGCAAGAGATAGACATTTTTCTATACTAAGATACTCTTATCTCCATTTCTGTGCACCTAGAAATTTCGGAGCTATATTAATGTATCCATGAACAAAGTGCGTATACTATCCCTATATTAAATTCAAAATGGCGGGAAATAAAGGTACAGATTTCCAATATTTATGTAAATAAATGTTTCTCCCTACATGTTAGGACTCCAAAACATGGGTATGAGTCCCCCCATTCATTGTCTGTACGCCGCCATGTTCATCTTACTCAACATCATTGGAGTCACTGTCTGGAAAGTTACTCTCGCCGCATTTTGTAGCGTAGCGCTGCTTCTCTTTGATGTGCAGTTGTTAGATCAGGGCTCCTTGGAGGCCATGTGACATTGTCCGATCCTCTACCGATCCAAAGAGTGCGTTCAGACGTTGTCGAACAGTCACTGCGAAGTGAGCTGGCGCCCCATCATGTTGGAACCAAACACTGCTTAACATTCCCGCATTTTGACGCTCATGAACCCACACAGCGGACACTAAGCGTTCCTCAAGTGTGTAATCACTTGTATCAGTCATTCTTTCTCAATATCTCGGCATCGGCTAGTTTGATTTATAAGATTTGTTGTCATAAGAGCGACAACAATCAAACAATCGAAGTTGTCAGCAATGGATATCTGACAGGAGAATTATACGAATATATATACCAACCTCAGAAAACATATTTACTCACGTAAATTTAAATGTAGTACATGGGTATAGGGACTTTGTGCGCACACTGTATATGTAATAACTTGACGTTACATATAAGAATAAGAAGTGATTACAATTGTAATCTGTGTAATATTGAAGAGAGAATGTCATGTTGCACGAAATCATCGCAAGTCTTTTTTGATTCAGGGATCTCAAAACGTGTATTCTGGATGTAATCTCGGTATAGATTTTTTAGATGGAATGCAATACTGTCTCTGCCCACAATGTGCAAGTAGTTGAGCTGTTTCTTCTTCTATACAATATACTTTATTCATAGATATGAACATTTTCTATATTTGCTTCCAATCAAGGAAGAAGATTTCTACATAAGGAATGTGCTCTTTAATGGGAAGAAAAGAAGAAAAGTGGAGAAAATGGAATATTCTCAAACTTTCAGGTCTAGTGTCTGGTTCCCGGGTTCACATCCTGCCGAGGGCGTTGCATTACTTCGGCTCTATATGGCTAGGCATAGGTTCCTTCAGAAGGAAAGTAAAGTCGGTGATGCAGTGTCGTAGTATTTGCATGTCCAATATAAAATGGGACAGTGAGAACCATATCACTTAAAACCCATCGATAAATAAATAGCACAAATTTTACATCAAGACGTCTCCCAAAGAGGTCCAAACTAGCAACATTGCATATTTGGAAATGGCTAATGATACGAATAAGTGTGACATGTTCAGTAAGTGCACATTCCTGTTCTTCCTGAACAAGAAGTGACATTGACACATTTGTAACTATGACTGCTTCCTGTTCCCTTTTGATATTGAACTAGGAACTGGAAACTAATACTTTCACACAATGTTGTGTCATTGTGTACATTGTGTGCAAAAATCAATAAAAGTATCAATGTTATTTTCTACAACGCACATTTTGTTATCCTCATATTGTTGTCTCCTGTAATATCAGAGCTAAATTTTCAACGAGAATATTGCTTGGATAGATTGCATTGTTGTTACGTTGTGGGAAAGTACATTATTGCAGTGTACAGCCGCTCGTGAATGTTTTCGGACGCCCGCGGGACTCGCCGTGGTGTAAAGGTTATCGTGTAGTAACAGCCGTCTCAAGTGGTTTTCCTGTCTGTCTCTCTGTCTCAGGCTTATTATTATTGTTATCGTTGTTATTAATTCTAACAGTCTTCCGGGCTGAGTAACTCCAGCAGACCACGGCAAATCAGTCCGGAAGATTCTGTTAGAATTACGAACACCGGCCGTGAAAGCCTACGCTTACTCATTGTTGTTGTTATTATTATTAATTATTATTATTATTATTATTATTATTATTATTATTATTATTATTATTATTATTATTATTATTATTATTATTATTATTATTATTATTATTATTATTATTATTATTATTATTATTATTATTATTATTATTATTATTATTATTATTATTATTATTATTATTATTATTATTATTATTATTATTATTAACAATAATACATATTTGTCACACCCATCATGTTGAATCCCTGGCTAACGTATGGCCGAAGTAGTAACTTCTACCCTGTAGAGTTTCCGCCAGCTTTTCTTACGAAACCTTATCTTTCTATCTTCTTCACGTTAATATAGAAAACCTCACAGAAACAGTTATGTTGTAATTACGAGTAGGATAGAGGAAACCAAGTCAACAGTCAGATGTTTAACTGTCACTCGCTACATGCTGGTGTTCAAATTCCATACTTTTTCTATAACAGAGCCAGAAACAGCTGAATACAGCAAGTGGCGTTACAAGTGATGAACAATTCAAGTTCATATCAATAAAAGAGCATTATAAAATTGGGTTTGACTGGAGGGAGGGTCTTTGATCTTGCTTAGAGTGGTTAATACCAGCTGCTTTTTGTTTAATTCTATTCCTGTTTTATTTACATACTTCACTGCGTAATAGGGGAAGTGTCGATGTCGAGACTTCACTGCAAGTATATGCTTTGGGGCCCTCAGGATCCAAAAAGGCATTTTTGAAAAAAGTCCGTGTGTATGTGTTTATGGGTGTGTATGTGTGCGCATAACGCATATCAAAAAGTATTTGAAAACCAGGTTTGGTATTTGAGTTTAATATCCTTGAGGCGTGCGACGCGAAGATTTTGAAGAAAATTACCCCGCTCTGAACTACCCTTAAGATGCAAACTTCTTCGAATATTTTCACTTTCTCACAAATGGCTCTAACGATTCTAATTAAAATTCTACATGCTTAAGATATTTTGAGGCAAATGAAATGTAAAATTTTAATTCTTTGCTATTGTCCAGCAATTCTGTTTACTCTTGATTACTTTTGCATAACTGATAAATCGTAAGAGATAGACCAAGTCTTACTACTTATACGAAAAACGTAGATCTTGTTAAAATAGACAGTTTATGTCCAAATACAGTTTTATTGTAGAGTGAACTATTTCGGAGATATTCATTGTTATTTGTGGGTTATGCAATACTTACACGTTTCCCAAATGGGAGATCGTTATTCACTTTTTTATTTCTTGCCTATGCAAAGGGAACCGAATTTCAAAGCCTTCACATAGCGACCAGTTTTAAAAGATTTGATTGCCGCTCAAAGCCTATTGTCTAATAGTCCTCTTCTACCGACAAGAAAATTATCTGTAGTAATATGTAAACTTCGAGAGGTATTTTTGGGGTATTTCACGAGATAATTAATAATTATTTATTTAATACTATTTAATATTAAAATTATCAAAGTGTGAAGAACTTTAACATACATTTTAATTAAGTTTTCCACAGTTGGCACTACCACTAACCCAGGAAGCAGTGAGAATAATAACAACAATAATTGTAGTGTTTAATTCAGGGAAATGAATTAGATGAATATAAATGAACGAATTTGCGTTAGTTGGCTTTTCATTAAAGGTAGGTAGGCTGCTCTATTTATGATTAGTTGCTTGACTTGACTTCTCCTTCTCTCAATTTAAACATATGTAAACACCCTCACTAGAAAATTCACTAAATGTGCGTAAATGGCCGGCATATTGTTCTTTACTGCGCAAGCAAACTTGAGATGTTCAGAAGCGTAGGAAAACGTTTAAGATGGAGGATGTGGTGAGTTTGTATGAATAATTAGTACAAGAGTAGAGAAGGTCATGTGAGTGCAACACATCAGACTTTTGTTTATTTGTAAACTATTTTGTACCTCGAAAGCTTCGTGGTTAAAATAATAGATTTGAGTTTTATTCTCAAATTTCTGAGAAAACGCTATTTGAAGGCATTTGTGTTATTAGGTGTTGTACATTATTTGTGTAGCACGTTTTCGCCTAATCATTAACGTTTCCTACTTGTACAAAATGTCTTCCGACTTAAGATAACTTAGGAGTCCACTTCCAGAAATCTGATGCGTTACACTCACAGGACTTTCTCTACTCTTGTCCTAACCATTCCTACAAACCTTTATTCCTATATCTTCTTCATGTATGTTGAGATAAACCTTTGCAGAAATTATCTGATTACTTATTTCCTTGTAGGTACAAGGGGAATATGAGAATACAGTGGGCTTTGAGCGATAGTCAAACCTTTTAAATCCTTGATATCGCGTTTACTTTGCACGTCTAAGATATAAAAAAAAAAACTGATTAACGATCTTACATTTGACGAAAGTTTAAGTATTCCAAAACTCACACAAATAACAGGGAATGTCCCTGAAATGCTTCCTTCCACAAAAAGAAGCATCTGGATATAAATTGTATATTTTAACAATATCTATAAGTTTGTATAGTCAGATTTGGTTTATCTCTTACGGTTTACCAGTTGTGCAGAAATCGCCCAAAGTAAACAGGACTACAACGACTATAGACAAAAAATTCAAAATATACATTTCATTAGCCGCAAACATATAGCGTGTTAATCAAAATTGTTAGAGACATTTTCGAGAAAATCAAATTTTTTTTTTTTAAATTATTAAGGGTAGAGTAGGGTGGAGGAATTTTCTTCAAATTCTTCGTGTCGCATCCTTAAAGAATATTAAGCTTAAATACCAACTTTGGTTTTTAAGCGATTTATGGTTACTTTTGCTTATTCTGTTCACATACAGACACAAACACACAGAGATAGACGAAACTTTCTCTGTAAAGGCTTTTTTTTTTTTTTCTTTTTTATTCAGGGGGCCTCAAAACATATTTCCTGTGAAAACTCGACATCGGTTTTAGGTGATACTGAACGTAGTAGAGAAGTTAAAAGAATTCACGATAAACATTTTACAAGTCTTTTATATACGTTATTGTAATGAAAATGATTAGATCCGCCTTTGTCATTATTGACAGTTTCTAAAATTCTTCCATATAAAGAGTGGACTAGAGTGGGGATATTGAATTTCATATTCTTGGGCTGCATCGTTCGGAACTGATGCACTTAAATAGCAGGTATTTTGTTGCGTTTTAGTCTTTGGTTTATAATGTTCAAAGGCACACGTAGATGAGACGCAATTTCTGTATAAGTGAGTGTCCGTTTCAATCACTCATTTACCAGGAAAGTTGTTCCCAACGAACTCTGACATTTTGATCATTTAACAGAAAACTGATAAGAACGGCGCTGAGGAAGGAAACAGCGCACGGGATATTGAGTATCTTTATTGTCTCGGCTAAGTATTTATATCGAATTGACAAAATATTGCTTTTCAACCAAAAATTCAATTCGTATGTGTGCGTGTGTGTGTGTCTGTGTTGTGTTGTGTGTGTTGTGTTGTGTGTGTGTTGTGTTGTGTGTGTGTCTGTGTTGTGTGTTTGTGTTTGTGTGTGTTGTGTGTGTGTTTGTGTGTGTTTGTGTGTGTTTGTGTGTGTGTTGTGTGTGTTTGTGTGTATCTGTGTGTGTGTGTTTGTCTGTGTTGTGTGTGTGTGTTTGTGTGTGTTGTGTGTGTTTGTGTGTGTGCTGTGTGTGTTTGTGTGTGTTTGTGTGTGTTTGTGTGTGCTGTGTGTGTTGTGTCTGTTTGTATGTGTGTGTGTGTTTGTGTGTGTGTTGTGTGTGTGTTGTGTGTGTTGTGTTGTGTGTGTGTTGTGTTGTGTGTGTGTCTGTGTTGTGTGTGTTTGTGTGTGTTTATGTGTGTTTGTGTTTGTGTGTGTTGTGTGTGTTTCGTGTGTGTTTGTGTGTGTTTGTGTGTGTGTTTGTGTGTGTTGTGTGTCTTTGTGTGTGTCTGTGTGTGTTTGTGTGTGTGTTTGTCTGTGTGTTGTGTGTGTGTTTGTGTGTGTGTTGTGTGTGTTTGTGTGTGTTTGTGTGTGTTTGTGTGTGTTTGTGTGTGCTGTGTGTGTTGTGTCTGTTTGTATGTGTGTGTGTTTGTGTGTGTGTTGTGTGTGTGTTGTGTGTGTGTTTGTGTGTGTGTTTGTGTGTGTGTTGGTGTGTGTGTTTGTGTGTCTGTGTTGTGTGTGTTGTGTGTGTTTGTGTATGTGTGTGTTTGTGTGTGTCTGTGTTGTGTTATGTATCTGTGTTGTGTTGTGTGTGTTTGTGTGTGCGTGTTTGTATGTGTGTGTTGTGTTGTGTGTGTCTGTGTTGTGTTGTGTGTGTTGTGTTTGTGTGTGTTTGTGTGTGTCTGTGTTGTGTTGTGTGTGTCTGTGTTGTGTTGTGTGTGTTTGGGTGTGTGTTTGGGTGTGTGTTTGTGTGTGTTTATGTGTGTTTGTGTGTGTTTGTGTGTGTGTTTGTGTGTGTTGTGTGTGTTGTGTGTGTTGTGTGTGTTGTGTGTGTTTGTGTCGTGTGTGTTGTGTGTGTGTTTGTGTGTGTTTGTGTGTGTGTTGTGTTGTGTGTGTGTTTGTGTGTGTTTGTGTTTGTGTTGTGTTGTGTGTATTGTGTGTTGTGTGTGTGTTTGTGTGTGTTGTGTGTGTGTTAGTGTGTGTATGTGTACGTTTGTGTGTGTGTATGAACAGCATAGCTCAAAGTCTAAAATTGATCAGGTACCAAAATAATTAAGTTCATTATATACCAAGGACACCAAGCGAAGATTTCAAATAAAATCCAGTTGTTCTAAGCTATAAGGGAAAATGTCACATATTTTGGATTTTTTCAAATATAGATATAAGAATATGAGGCAATATACCTATGAAAATTAAAAGATCCACAGACTTCTTTCACATCCTCAAAACATAGAATATGTAATATATACATTTTCATGTCCTATATCAAACAGTTTTTGAATTACTGAGATATTTATTAATAATAAATCACTTTTTGATATGGTAATATGAAATGAGCCTTAGAGCTATAATTAATCGTATCTCTCCTAAATTTTTAAATTAAGCTATACATTAGCGTTTAGTCGTTGTACAAAATTATAGAAAACGTGTTCCGACTGAAGAAATCTTAGGAGTCTGTTTCCAACCATCTAAGTTTGACTTAAATGTAGGTAAGTGTAATGAAAACGTTTAGAGGCGTTTTTGGGATAAATCGCAGTTCCCGAAAGGTTCGACATTAAGTTTTGATTAGAGCGGGTATATTTAATTTAATAACATTGATTGCATGTTTTCAAATTTCTGCAGTTAAATCTCAAGTTCCCAGCTTATTGCTTTTTTATTTTTGTTTTTGGTTTCTAGTGTTCAAATAACTGGACATAGGCACGCCCTAAGGACATTTCACTATAAGTGAGATTTGGATTTTGATAACAACCAAATGTGTGGTAGAGAATCCGTTTCAAATTACTCTAATTTACCCGCAAAATTGTTCCTCGTGAATTTTCACTTTTTGATCATTTAACAGTAAATCGATAAGAATGGCGCTGAGGAAGGAAACAGCTCGGCTGTGTATTTATATGGAATTAAGGAAATATGGCGTTTTAACAAAAATATCGCTAAGGGTGCATGTGTTTGGATGTATGTGGGTGTATGCGTGTCTGTGTATCATAGTTCATAAGCTAAAGTCAGTAAATACCAACATATTTGTTTAAGTTCAACATCTCCCAGGGAGTTCATACAGAGATTTACAAGACAATCCAGTTACCCTAAGCTACAAGGAAAAGTGTTACATATTTTTATTTTCTCCAATATTGATATAACGATTTTAAATGAAATAGTACGTGTTTAAGATATTTGATGGAACAGTGAAATGCGTGTCTTGAACTTTCTTGGAATAACCTCTCAGGTCTTCTTCGCTATCACAGAATTTTGTATAACTTTGCTGAACTAAACATAAACAAAAACATCTCATACTATGCAGAAAAGGCAGAACTCTATAAGGCGCACAACTTATTTCTAATAACCTGTTTTTTGGCAGCAATCAAATCTGAGATATTCGTTGTTGTTTGTTTGATTGTAAATTTCACAGTCACATACTTTCTCTGTTACAGTAAGTAAAGGGGAGTATTGTATCACATACAGAGATTTCATCGGATATACATGTTTTGAGGCTCCCTCGAAGTAAGTAATCAGTTTTAAGTAAAGGACTATGTGTGTGTACTCCGTCTGTGTGAAAGAAGGAGAATTGATATCTGGCCTACCTTCTTGTCTGCCTGTCTGTCTGTGAACCTTATAACACAAAAGTGGAAAGGTTTAGCAAACTAGGTATTAAGTTAGGTGGGTATATTTCAGAAATGTTTTCATAAACCTGACCTTCACTTGGGCCACTTTTCCACAACTTTGATCCTGAAAAATGGCTCTAATCGCTTTGATTGAATTACTATACATTTATGTTAGTTCCATTACAAATTAAATATATATCTTGAATTTTCTGGCAATAGTCTCTGATGTGTACTACAGGATAGACAAAGTCTTACTGCGTAAAAACGCAGTTCTCTTTTCTTTTATTTCCGATGTAACTCTTGAATGTTGAATACATTTTCTCAAATAAGAACACATCTGTTTCCCACTTGGTCATTCAAAGAAAACGAAATTATAAGCCATCGGATAGTGACCACTTAATAATATGTTCCGCTATCCTTTAAGCTTACTCTGTTACGTTATTCCCATTGTATAAAATTTGTTCTAAATGCAGATATTTTAAGTCCATCTCCAGAGAATTAGTATAAGTAACTGCAAAGAAAATGTCTAGAGCCATTTCTAAGAAATGCCAGAATTTTTAAACACTTCCATGTAAATGTTACATTGCAGTGATAATATATTATTTATTATTCTTGTGCTATAACGTTTGAAGTTAGTATAAGTAACTGCAAAGAAAATGTCTAGAGCCATTTCTAAGAAATGCCAGAATTTTTAAACACTTCCATGTAAATGTTACATTGCAGTGATAATATATTATTTATTATTCTTGTGCTATAACGTTTGAAGTTCCTGCACTTAAATACCAAGTTTAGTATTTTTTGCACATTTGTTCGAGACACATGCACAAAAACATACACATGGATATTCTTCTATGAATTTATTCGTAATATTCAGCAACTCTCATGTGATGTATTTCGGTAAAAACTCAACATTTAATGTTGTATGGAATACAATAGTTCCTCTCAGCTACCACAGACAGCAGGCAGAGAAAATACAAAGCTGATAGTTTTTACGTTACAATGTTACATTATGTTAGTAAACCTAAGGGATATTCTGTAGCTGAAATACATGTAGAAACAACTTCTGTGTTTACGTGCTCCTTATCTGTTTGCACTTCTGATATTATTCTCTCTATTACACTTACAAGGTAGGGGAAATTTTACATTTCGCCAGCGATTTTTCGACAATACATGTTTAGATATTGCCCATGTGCAAGGGCGTGTGTGTGTTTGTGTGTGTGTGTGTGTGTGTGTGTGTGTGTGTGTGTGTGTGTGTGTGTGTGTGTGTGACTTAACCTTATAATGCACACTGGTCCAGCGGCGAAGAAAGCCGAAGTGTTGTAGTCACGTGACTAACATGGCTGGGCGTCACGTGGCATGCATCACGTGACACTTAACCTTATAATGCACACTGGTCCAGCGGCGAAGAAAGCCGAAGTGTTGGAGTCACGTGACTAACATGGCTTGGCGTCACGTGACATGCATCACGTGACTAGAAAGTTGAGCGGGAAAGGTAAATACACGCAAGTGATTGCAAGTGCAATATGGAAGTGATTGAAGTGAGCCAAAAATACACTTTATGTGCGCTGAGTGTGGGAGTTGGTACAAGCAGAGACATTTGCGACGTCACGCTTCCACAGCTCACCCTGGGAGAGTGAATGCCATTGCACCTCTCCAAAAACTTCAGTTTAAGTGCAGCCTTTGCAACTTTGGAGGAAGATCAGAAAGTAGTTTATACGAACACTTGGAACTGATACACGATAGTCGTGTAAAATTGGATGAACTGGAATTCTCATCATTTGGAGACTTCAAGAGTTGGAAAGAAGGAACTGAGGTGGCAGAGGTAGCAGAGACACTGAGCATTGCAGTATCTTTGCTGCAAGAGAACTCGCATGAATAAGTGCTAATGTGAGTTATTTTAAATTATACTATTTACTAAAATTAAAATTGCAGCTAACAGTACCTGAGAGTGACGGTTTAACTGAGAAGAATATATCTGTGTGTAATATTGGTATATTCTATTTGAGTGCACCCCGAGCCAGTCCTCCCAGAGGGGATAAAATCCCTATGCTGGTACCGGGGATCGAACTCGGGTCCTCTGCACCAGAGGCAAGCGCGCTACCAACTGCGCTACGGAGGCGGTTTCCGTGTCAGTTCTTTAAAAGAAATGGGGCAAAATTGTATCCACATATGTATGGGCATCAACTGTCGACTCAAAAAAATTCAGCCTAAAACTGTTTCCCCACTAATGGTGCACCATACACCTGGCGAGCTGACTGAGTTAACACATACAAATCATAAACAAATACACATCGTGCAGTAGAAAACAATTACTGAGCTATAATACACTTTGTAACTAAGTACAGGAGTAAATAATAAAGCACACTAGTAGTAATACAGTCACACGATATCGTGTCAACTCAATACTGATTGTGAGCAGAGAAAAACAAATGATACTCGTGACCTTGTGTATATCAGCTGCTGGTGACGCGTTTCTGTGTGCACAGTGGAAAAACACAGCTTACGGTTCACATGTATTTGGATCTCTCTGTAGAATGGGGTGCTGAGAACCATAGCAGTTAGAGAATCCATAAAAAGTCACTCATACTCTATAGTTAAACCAGTTTAGATCAATCAATGTTAATTGTTCTTCACATATGCCATACACAGAACAAAGCTGATAACGAGAGTAATAAGATTGTAAACTTGCTACCTAAATACTTTTCACAACCACTGAAATTGATTATAATCCATTTAAAATTGTCTATATTTTAAGTGAAAATAGATATGACCTAGCCCCTAGGCACACTCATTACTTAGGCTACATAAAATACTGCTATTCATTGCATTGTATTTTTATTTATTTCTAGGACATACACAGTGGGAAGCTGGAGTTGTGATTGTGGGAGTAAAACTAACAAGCTGTTGGCGTCCAGTACTGTATTTCATCGTATACTCGCCACACTTTCTCGTTCTGGTTATCGTTGCTCTTACCGATGGTGTTGAACGAGCCTATACTTATTATTTTGTGATGTGAACTTATAACAGTGTCGGATTTAGGAGTTATGTATGTTCAATATAAATTATTTTGTGATGTAAACTTATAAAATGTTGGTATTCAGGAGTTATGTATGTTACATTTTCATAATTTTCAGACATAAAAAGTTAAAACTGTTAATATTCAGAGGAAGTTATGAGTTCAGAACCCAATTATTTTGTGATGTAACTCAAAAAAGTGTTGGTATTCTGAAGGAGTAGTGTGAGTTCAATGTCAATTATTTTGTGATGAAAATTTATAAAAGTGTGTATTCAGAAGTTTAGGACTTGTAAATTACCTATGTAAAACTAGGTAAATAAAGTGTTGTTTATTAAATGGGGAAAAAGTTGTTCATACTTTCTTCATAAAGTGAAAATATACAGCGCAACCATTTTGCAAAGAATAAATTATTTATGAGCGGCTGTGATAACTTTCAGTAGCTAGTGTACAATAATGGGAGTAATTCCGGGATTACAATGAACGAAACGTAATACAATTACTAGTTTAGCGACATTTCTTACTTCACCATCTTGGCAGTTTGCAAACTGATGGCATCAACATTCAAGAATATATTACAATACGCTAAATACTCTACTTTCTCTGGTAAACTGAACACATAGCAGTGATGGCATGTTATCTTTAATATTCCAGGTGTTGAGAAATCTTTATTTTATTATGCAGTGATTGCTTGCCTATAAATCAAGTTGGTGTGACTGACCATTATATGATGTTAGTTACACAAACCTGTGTGTCTGTTTTAAGTATAAATTTTGGCAATCCATCATTTGTTACTTCCTACACCAGCAACAATTCTTCTGAAGTGAGAGGGATGAGGTAAACTGCACTTTAAGCAGCAGGATAAGTAAAAAAAAAAAAAACAGTGCATGAACATATAACTGAATCACAAGGGTATATTTTTGTTTCATTAACAGAAGCTGTACACACATGTTTATCTTCTTCCTGTTACACAGTGGGTTTTACTCTGCATTTCATGTGCAATATACTCTACCTGATCACATACGAATAGTTTATACTGACTTAAATGACTCACCAGATTTTCAAATTAAGTCCATTCATTACTGAGATTGAAAGACACTGTTGTTATACACACACCTTTTTAAAACACTTTAACTTCTAAAGAAACTAACACTTTGAAACCTACAATGTGCTCAAGCACTGCCATAAAATCACTTTCATACACAGACAGTAAGTAGTTTTCACTTTCAATCATAACATATGGAGAGAACACCGTTTTTAAAAGTTCCCAAATGACAAAATCTTCTTGTTTTGACACCATTATCTGAAAGCTACCTCTTCCTGAAGTCTCTGCTATCACCTTTCTCCAGGATCCTTCTAAATTGATGCTAATGCTGTGCTGAAATATTTCGGTTGGTTCTCAAGGATAGTTGGTGTGCATCTTCTTTGAGCTAATAACGTTATAATTTGACTTGCAGCCACAACACAACAGCTCTGCGGCTCTGAAACAACAGAAATAGGTCACCTGGTGATAGCATTTGTAAGAAATACAGGTTATTTCAAATCTCAAAAACATTATAGCTTACCTTATTTCATAAAAAATGCAGTAAACAAGCCACAGCTCCTTCAATAACAAACTGACAGCCATATTTGCATCAAGTGTCACGTGACGTCCAGCTGTGCGCCCAGCCATGTTAGTCACGTGACTCCAACACTTCGGCTTTCTTCGCCGCTGGACCAGTGTGCATTATAAGGTTAAGTGTGTGTGTGTGTGTGAGCGCACGCGTGTGCACCTGCGAGGTTCAGCATTCAAAAGTCAAAAGTGTATTAAACATCAAACTTGGTATTAGAGTTCAGCACCTTCGAAGATTTCGAAGTGCATTTATCATTTTGCATTACCCTTATATAAAAATGTTTCATAAATCTTAATTTTCTCAAAAATTGCAGTCACTACTTTCATTAAAACACTATACGCTTGAGATACTTTCATGCCAAATAGTATATACAACTTGAATTTTCTGGGCATGTCCTCAGAAGTTCTTTTGAACCTAGATGCCTTTTACATAACTGGTAAACAGTGAAAACAAAACCTTACCATGGAATAAATGCATACGTCGCTAACCCATACAGCTTAGGACCGTATAATTGTTTGTGGAATTAACCATTTCCGAGATACTGCTTGTTATGTACCTATATGCATTTTCCTTTAATCAAAGAGAAATACGCTGTTTTTATTTTATTTCTTAGTTTTGCAAACGTTTCATAGGCGTCACATAGCCAGTAGCTCTTAATGGGTTCAACTATCGTGTAAGGGCAACTACATAAGTTCCCATGTTTCACTTGAACATACAAGAAAATTATAAATCCCCTTGATCTGGATTCTCGAGTGCGACATTTCATATTTTAAGTACTAAATAAATAACCAATGAATAATATAACAAAGGTATCTGTAATGTTTGTTATTATACGTTGTATGACTTTATGTTACCAAATGGGTTACAATACACACTTTGGGTCCAGGTGACACCAACGGTATTATTAGGTGGACAATTTTATCGGAACTTACATTACTGACATTAATCTCTCTTGGCATATATGATACAAAATAATGAGAAAGTGTTACTTTGTCAACAGAAGACTGCTACAACCAAGTATATTACTTGTGTATATTTGAAATAATCACTCTGATTTACCAGAAAACTGTTCTTCTTGACATTTCACATTGCTGTTGCGTTTAACAGGATATTGATAAGAACCACAATAAGGAAAGAAACAGTTCATGGAATATTGTCTATTTTTATTGTCTCTGTTACGTACTTAAACAAGCAGAGAAAGAATTGTGCTCAACATAAGACTCTCAACAGCACAACGCAAAAACAAAGCTTGATTAAACACAGAACTAAGTGTGGATGTTCAACATCTTTCATATGGCATTAAACTTTTGGAAACTCTCCACTTACCATAAGGTTTATCGTTTAATTGGTTAAAACGCGATAACGATTTTATTTAAAATAGAACGCATTTAAGATATATGATGGAAAAATGTAATGTGTATCTCGAAGTTGCTAGGAATGGTGATCCATTTATTTTTAAATTATAAATTTAGAAAGTCTGAAATATGTTTTAAAAACCAGACTGTGTTGCCGTCTTTATTGTACTTTCTTATAAAGTTGATCCATTTACATCGTTAATTACACTTTGGTAAATTTAATTTACATTTACCGTATTCTATCCCAAAAGCCTCTCCCCCTCGCATATTTCCCTCCCCTATGGTTTTTCATCACTAAAAATGATTTACCTATTAAACATCACATAATTCCCTCTCCTGGTTCGTTCCTATTGAAGCGGCCTTCAAATGACTTGATAATGGACAACAACCGACGCAGCGGTGCTTGTCACGGACAACAATGGACACCGTGTTTACCACAAAAATACTTGTATTGCCATTGTTACAACGTATCCTAAAATTGAAATGTGAAGTTGCAGACGTGTTTCTAAGTCAGTTTGTTACAAGTCGTCATATTGTTAAGAAGACTTTTTAAAAAAAACTGGTATTTTTGTGCCATTAATGGTTCTGACGACATATTGTGGAGTAATGAACATGAATATGTGTTATCTGAGCGAGATATAAATGAAAATAGGGATGATAGTGACGAAAATGAGACCATAGAATAGGCAGAGAAAAGAAACAATGAAACAATACATTGTAGGCCCAATGAAACCGTGGTATGTTTCCAGTTCATTCACAAATTACGGTATACCTATATAACTTTTACATAATACTACATGGTTTCCCTTTCTTTCAGAATTCCTAGAGGCACCACTCGCATAATTCCCTCCCCAGTGATTTCAAGCAAATTATTCGAGAAAAAAAGGGGGGATTACGCGATAAAATACGGTATATACATATAGTTGAGTGTCTTCTCTGCATGAGAGAACTCTGGGTTGGGTAGAGCAGGCGTCTGGGGCCTTGAAGACCCATGTCCACAGTTTCCTGTACCTTATAATTTGGTAGATGCTCTGATTGTGTAGGAATCTGTGATCGGACATTCCCATAGCGTCTCCCTAGCCCCGCATCTGGGGTCTTGTTGACCCATGTCCACAGTTTCCTGTACCTTATAATTTGGTAGATGCTCTGATTGTGTGGGAATTTGTGATCGGGCATTCCCATAGCGTCTCCCTAGCCCCGCATCTGGGGTCTTGTTGACCCATGTCCAGTTTCCTGTACCTTAGGATCTGGTAGATGCTCTGATTGTGTAGGAATCTGTGAGCGGACATTCCCATAGCGTCTCCCTAATCCCACGTCTGGGGTCTTGTTGATCCATGTCCACAGTTTCCTGTACCTTATAATTTGGTAGATGCTCTGATTGTGTAGGAATCTGTGAGCGGACATTCCCATAGCGTCTCCCTAGTCCCACGTCTGGGTACCTTTAATTTGGTAGATGCTCTGATTGTGTAGGAATCTGTGAGCGGACATTCCCATAGCGTGTCCCTAGTCCCACGTCTGGGGTCTTGTTAACCCATGTCCACAGTTTCCTGTACCTTATAATTTGGTAGATGCTCTGATTGTGTGGGAATCTGTGATCGGACATTCCCATAGCGTCTCCCTAGCCCCGCATCTGGGGTCTTGTTGACCCATGTCCAGTTTCCTGTACCTTATAATTTGGTAGATGCTCTGATTGCGTAGGAATCTGTGAGTGGACATTCCCATAGCGTCTCCCTAGTCCCACGTCTGGGGTCTTGTTGATCCATGTCCACAGTTTCCTGTACCTTATAATTTGGTAGATGCTCTGATTGTGTAGGAATCTGTGAGCGGACGTTCCCATAGCGTCTCCCTAGTCCCACATCTGGGGTCTTGTTGACCATGTCCACAGTTTCCTGTACTTTATAATTTGGTAGATGCTCTGATTGTGTAGGAATCTGTGAGCGGACATTCCCATAGCATCTCCCTAGTCCCACGTCTGGGTACCTTTAATTTGGTAGATGCTCTGATTGTGTAGGAATCTGTGAGCGGACATTCCCATAGCGTCTCCCTAGTCCCACGTCTGGGGTCCTGTTGACCCATGTCCACAGTTTCCTGTACCTTATAATTTGGTAGATGCTCTGATTGTGTGGGAATCTGTGATCGGACATTCCCATAGGGTCTCCCTAGTCCCACGTCTGGGGTCTTGTTGACCCATGTCCACAGTTTCCTGTACCTTATAATTTGGTAGATGCTCTGATTGTGTAGGAATTTGTGAGCGGACATTCCCATAGCGTCTCCCTAGTCCCACGTCTGGGGTCGTGTTGATCCATGTCCACAGTTTCCTGTACCTTATAATTTGGTAGATGCTCTGATTGTGTGGGAATCTGTGAGCGGACATTCCCATACCGTCTCCCTAGCCCCGCAACTGGGGTCTTGTTGACCCATGTCCACAGTTTCCTGTACCTTATAATTTGGTAGATGCTCTGATTGTGTAGGAATCTGTGAGCGGACCTTCCCATACCGTCTCCCTAGCCCCGCATCTGCAGCTGAGTTGGAATCCATGGAGGTATGTACGACCGTGATCAGCCCACGTGCCGGTTGCAAGTGCTTCATTTTGAGACGTTCTTCTAACTTTGGGAGAATGTGACACTCGTCCCACTCCAACACAAGGTGTTTTTTGGTTTCCAATTTATCTCTCACAAGGGACACCAGTTAGCTGTGCTGCTCTTTTGTTGTTTCTTCTCAACCAATAGCATATCGCTCTGCGGGAACAGTGCTAATATTACCAGTCGTGTGGTAGAAAATGCCCCTGTCAGTTGTAGTAGACATTTCCTCTGGTCTTACTCATCAATTGTTTCGTAGATGACATACATTCTCTGTGCCAGGCGCTGGCACGTGCACCACTACAGAACACATTACAGTATTGCTGAATGATATGGCATTGTGCCATGGTTTCTACCAAGCCTAGAGATTTTGCTCACGATGCTTTCTGAATTATATGCGTAACATGCGTTCGGAATAAGGTACCTCTGTCTGGGGTAATACCCAGGTACCTTGCCATTCGGGTACTTGCAATGCGGCAATCGCCCATTTGAAGGCAAAGATTCCGTCTAAGGCGTCCTTTTAAGAGTAGGTACTTTGTCGTTTTAGAGACAGAGATAGCTTTATGTTTCGACATTCCTGGTTGAAAAGAGTGACGGTCTCAGCGCCTTTTTTCTCAGCTCACGCCGTGAATTTCCACAAGTGTTTAACATTACGTCGTCATGCTAGTTGTAACCTGTGGAGCTTTCTTCATTCGGGGACAAAGTGTGAATGTCCATAAAACACACAATTTATTTCAAATGACAGTTTCATTACATCAGCTATATTCGAAATATCGGTTGTGTTTATTTTGTGCGTTTGGTATATGCTAATTAAATTCCAGTGGCGGCTCGTGGCTGGGAGATTAGGTGAAGAGATAGTGGGAAAGAAAAGTATACTTATATTTATGAAGATTATTTTAATAACTGTACTGACTATTTCTTGAAGACCACATCAATCCTTCGGTCCTTTAAGGCTACAAGCTTTGCGGCGATCTCTCCATAGAATGACTGCGTTTTTATTAATTGCACTAGAAGTTCCTTCTGAATCGAAATATTCGTTAAAGAAAAAAAGTCTCTCCTGTAACATTACATTCCTGAGGTATGTTTTTATACGCTTTAGACAAGAAAAGCCTCGTCCCACGGACGCTGTAGTAGAAGAGATTGATGGAATAAGGGAGAACAGTATATAAGTGTCCGTAAATATGTCCTTATCCACATAAAGCTTTTCTAAGATCTTTCCAGTGAGAATATTTCTGTACTTCTCATCAGCATACACAATAGAAAGTTAATTTACTTTCTCAAAAATTGCTCTTGGGGTCAGAAAATTTTAATTTTCTTACATTTTCTCTTGGCAACAATACATTTAAAAAGGTGGTAATTATATCAAATAATGTCCATACATTTGAATTATCGAGTTGTACTAGCACAATCGTGTGACTTTAGCTTTGCGTGAGCGGTTTTGTAACCTCAAAATGGAGTTTGTTTATAGTTTACTTGATGTCGTATTGAGGATGTAAATGCTAGTTTGGTGTACTAAAACAAGTCTTTTGCTTGTATAGGTCTCTCGAACGAACAGATAAAAAAGCTGTTAGAGGAATCGGACTGTGATCTTTGTGATTTTTCAAGTCATGAGGAATGTGAAGGTTAGGAACCTACTCAGTCCAGAATTCCTGTTGATCAAAAGGAATAAATGCTAAAAATGTTATACTGATTATATTAAACACGCTTTCATGTTCATATTGTATGTAATTATTTTCATTTTTAAGGCAACTTTTATTGTATTTAATTTTTTTATTGTTATCTCCAAATTTGTAACACCAGCTGAATGATGCCTTCATATTGTGTTTGAGGTAGATAATCTAAACACACGCCACTTGAATAGCAGTAAAAACAAAGAAAAATTATTTTCTTGATAATTAATGAAACAAAGCCTGACCCACACAATCGTGCTAGGGCATTTTTGTGAAAACTATCACCAGAATATGTTTTTCCTTATTTTTCCCCAATTGTAGGGTATTACATCCATTAGATTGCAATATTTCAACAAAAAAGTCTCAGGTCTGAAAGGGTTAATAAGAGTCTTCACAAAACAAACTTCAACCATAATCCAAATATTACTCGAAGGCACTGAAATAGAAGGGCAATAGTTTTTCACCGAACTAACAAGAAATGGAGAAAAACACTCCTCGTGTAAGAAGTGTCAGCAGTACATTCACCACCAAGATTAATGCCAAAACCATTTGAGACTACACAGCAACATGGCAATGTCAGCACAGAAACAAAGACAATGGTCCGTAGTGTGCAACATATCAAGATCCTGGTCACTACACTAACCAAATTACCCCCGAGAACCCTAACAGCCGTCGACCAAGTCGCCAGAACAAGAATGTTTACACAAGGTAATAACACGGACACCATTACAATTCACACATATCCCCAAAAAGAAACGAAGACTTTCCTTTGAAGGAACGTCTGAAGGAATATGAGACCTTCCGCAAACCACAGAAGGGAAACTGAATGACGTTCACAACTTTACGACTGTGCAAGAACACGTATTGGAACACACAGAGAAGATAAACTACAACTCTTAAAACCCATCACAATGGCAATATACCAATCTACCCCACCAAAAAGTTGTAGTCGCCATTAAAAAGAATAACCTACACAGCCCGAAAAATGCTGAAAAAAAAAGAACATCAATACTTACAGAGTATCAGGTAAAGTAGCTGTAGCAGTTAACAAAATAAGGGATGCAAAGAGCAGACGACAGTAAACAACAAAGAAGAAACAAAAATAATAAATAACCACAGTAGCTGCTGTGGAACAAATGCCACTGACTACATCAAAATCTTACAACTTAACTTAATTGGCACGTGCAGCAAAATAGGACTCAAAAATCCTATCAAAACCCATGAGCCAGATATTATCACCCTCAATGAAATGAGGCTCAAACCGTACAAGAAAATAAATATACCGCCCGATATGTGCTTATTGCAAAGACCGACAGACATTTGGCGGTGGCATGTTAATACTTGAAGGACCAGAACTAAACCCCATAGAAATCGCTCTGGCACAAGTGTACAAAGATGACCAAGAGTTACTTATCAACATATGAATCAACAAAAACATTATACATATAGCAACAATGTACACACTAGACTCCCTGCAGGCTGACTTGATACAACACCTACACAAGTTTAGGTAGCTAATCATTCTAGGTGACCGAAATGTGAACCATAAACAACTCCTTGATGAAAACACCAACCAGAATGGCAAAATACTGAAAAAATGCTCAAAGAAACAAAGGTAAGAGTGGTACACCTCTCTGGTCCAACCAGAATCAGTTATAAGCAGAAGGTACCACATGCCCAGATAAAATTCTGGCATCAACTGTGGCATACAGCAAGCTCATCAACATACAAACAGAAGCCACCATCAGTTCAGACCTACTGACCTACAGACCTACCTACCCCTGCTGCTTTCAATATTCCCAGCTACTTGGATCACCGTAGATAAAATCTATGACTACACCAATACAACTGGAAGGATTTTGCAGCACACTTAAAGACCCACATGCAGTCAGCCAAACCATTCAATATAACACACACACGCACGCGCGCTCACATTTCTTAACACTAAGCGATTTGAATATTGTTAACAAAATGTCAGAGCCAACTTTTGAGACGATAAGGGCCAGAAGCTACATTGATTTAACATTAGTCAATCATAAACTACTAAGGCAGGTTGTCGACTTGGGAGTGTGGAACACAAGAAAGTTGTTCCGATCACAGAAGTATAACCTTCAAACTGAGCGTGACATGGCAGCACATATCTCCAAACAGAAACCAAACCACCACAAAGTATATCATAAAGAATGGCGACCTTAATAAATTTGAAACTGCTCTTGTTTCAAATATCAAAACAATCTTTTATTATTACAACACTGCAGATACAAAAATAATGGATCATGACCTGGAAAACATTATTACCACATACGAGAATTGTGATGAAGTGGAAAATATAATATTCTCATCAATTAATGAAGCTTGTAACACAAGTCTGAAGATGTCTAGGGCAACAAAATACGCGTTGAAAGGAAACACGGTTTTGTAGTGGAACGATGAACTTACAATCCTAAGGAAAAAGACAGATGCACTACGAAGACGGTGCCAAAGAACTACAATAAATAAAGATCTAAGGCTGGAGAGGAATACCAAATATCATGAAGGAAAACATGAATATGAAATGAAATTGTAAGAGGCCAAACTGAAGTCCTGTAAGAAGTTCTGCACTATAGTTGACGGAACTAACCCCTGGAACTTAGTCTACAAAATAGCCTCCGGGAAAGTCAAAACCACAACACAACTAACAACCCTAGAAAAAGAAGATGGAACATACACTACAGACATGGAGAACACAATCGAAAACATGCTGGAACACTTCACACGACAAAATAGTAAAGAAAGTGACAACACATATCACAAAGAAACAAGAAGGTTAATTAGAGGGCCAATAGACACAAGCGATGATGTACCTTGCACAACTGAACAAATAACAACCGCCTTACAAAAGTTCAACCCTCAGAAAGCTCCCAGTGAGGATGGCATAACCAGCAACATTCTACTAAGAGCATTCAAAGTTCTGCCTTTATTTTTCACAGTTTTACAACATGTGCCTAAGTAAAGGTTGTTTTCCAAAAAAAGATGGAAGCAGTCTATTGTCCTTCCAATTACAAAACCTGGCAAGGAAGAATGCAAGGACATGTCTAAATACCGTCCAATCAGCTTGATAAATATTGGCGGCAAATGACTTGAGA
The DNA here is from genome assembly GCA_030765045.1 of Tenodera sinensis. Taxonomy (NCBI): domain Eukaryota; kingdom Metazoa; phylum Arthropoda; class Insecta; order Mantodea; family Mantidae; genus Tenodera; species Tenodera sinensis. Next base: position 72,285,761 of record CM060974.1, on the reverse strand, counting down.
GGTTAATGATCGATAGGATGAATTACCATCTGTGGTCTAAAAACTTACTCAATGGTAGACAGTACGGCTTTAGCCCTCAAAAGGGAACAATTGTTGCAGTACTGGAAGTCAAAACCTTCATAGAAGAAGGATTGAAAATAAAACAATGTATAATCCTAACAAGCCTTGAAGTGAAAGGTGCATTTAATGCCGTCTGGTGGCCCAGTATCCTCAAGAACTTATAAGAATGGGAATGTCTGAGAAACATCTACAACTTAGTATCAGATTTCTTCAACCATAGGAAAGCAAAAATCACAATAAACAATTACACAATGGAGAAGGAAGTTCAGAAGGGCTGTCCACACGGATCCTGCTGTGGCCCAGGCTTTTGGAACATAATGCATAATTCCCTATTAAATACTGATTTAATAGGAAAACTAAACTCATGGCATTTGCAGATGACCTTGTAATATTAACAAGAGGTTCTAGCAAAGTAGAAGAACAAAACAGCAAATCAGGATTTATTCAAAATTCAGAACTGGGCCACTGACAACAAAATAGAATTCAACGGAAAGAAGTCGAAGACTAGTCATATCAAGGAAGCGAACGGACAATTCGGATGTCAATATCTACTTAAACAACAAGAAGCTTAATCAAACTGAAGAAATGAAATACCTGGGCATATGGTTTGAGAGTAAGTTTAACTTCAATGTACACAAAGACCACACTGCATGGAAATCAATCACACTCATCAACATGTTATCACAGACAGCTAAACTACAATGGGGATTAGCGCACAAAGCACTAAAAACAATATACGAAGGAGCTATATTCCCAATAATGACATATGGCTCACCAGTGTGGATAGACGCTTTAACAAAAAACAAAAATCGAACAAAATATAAAAGGATACAAAGATTGATTAATGTAAAAATTGCTAAAGACTACCGTACTACCACATACGAGGCATCATGCGTAGTAGCAGGCGTTCCACCCTTACAAATAACCATAGAACAATATGTAAGAACCTACCTGGCAACAGAAGTCAACAATCAAGAATATGATGCACCGCTGGAAGTCAGGTATTGGAGACACCCTGCGGAAATAGCCCTAATAGATGAGGTAGATAACAACAATGAATATGCAGTTGAAATGTACGTCAATGGTAGAAAAACTGGTGATAAAGTTGGGGCAGCAGGGATCATCTTCATCCATGGCAACCTGGCATATAAATTAAAGTTCAAGCTGCATCCACGATGCACGAATAACCAGGCTGAACAACTGGCAATATTAAAAGCACTTAAAAAACTAGATGAGCTTGGGTATGGAGAATGTGATGAAAAACGAGCTGCATTATTCACAGACAGTACGATAACTCTAGATCTGCTCAGGAATATAAAACATTACCAGCTGATAGAAGCAATCAAAACCAAAATCCTTGAACTGTCAAAATTATAGTGGACACTACATTTCGGCTGGGCGAAAGGATATTTGGGAATACAGGGAAATGAACTTGTGGACAGACTCGCAAAAGAAGCTGCCGACAAAGTATCAAAAGAAGCTATAGTAACTAGAGAGAAAGAAGCTGGGCTCCAACAATGCCAACAGCAATGGACAGCATCAAGGAAAGGAGCAGTAACCAAAGAATATTTCTCATCCATGAGAAGAAGATTGAAGCATAGGTTACCAATATCTCCGGAGTTCACAGAAATAACAGGACATGGAAAGCTAAGATCATATCGCCACAGGTTTGGATTTTTAGATAACTCAATGTGCAAATGTGAAGAAGGGGATCAAACAGTAAACCACATTATATTTCGATGCAAAATACTAAACAACCAGAGAAACACCATGATTAGGAAAATACAAAGTAAAGGTGCTGTTTGGCCCATAAACAAAGAAGAACTTGGAAACAATTTCATACAACCTTTCATTAACTGCATTAATTCTATAAAATCCACAAACATAGAATGACTTAAGTTCAAATATATATTTTTCTCTACTCCTCACCAAGATTGCAACCAGTATCATTGTCCAAACACATTTCAATACTCTACTGCTGTTACCTATAATTATATTGGCCTTTTACTATATGTTAAGAACTAGATTTATGATTTGTAAAATAGCATTAGGTTAAAGAAATAAAGCAAACTAACAAACAAAATAAAATAGCACTAAACAACAAACATCAAATAAAATACTGTAAATATACACATGATGGAGGAGTATTCAATTAGACTAAGGTAGATAAAAAATTAGAGGTAAATAAATAGAACATCACCAACAATATATACATGTATATAAAATGTAAATTGTATGTAAATAAATGCAAGCATGTAGTATTCCTACAGAATGGGGCATGCCATTAAAAAAAAAAAACACACACATGCACACACACACAGAGACCGAACAGAACAAATAACTGAAGAAATCAATACTGCGTGAAACAACACCATAAAATAAAAGGTAATAAACATAAAAAGATGCAGGAGACCTCTACCTAAGGAGATAATTGAAAGAAGAAAAGAAAAAGGCCATGTACACCGCCAATATATACGAATGCAAAATGGAGATAAAACCATCTTGAACCACCTGGGAAAGAAAATAAGAACTGCAACTAACACAACCAGAAAAAATGGAAACCATGGTTAACGACATCACAGCAGAAGGGGCAGCAGAACCAAGAAAATTGTGGCAGTTTATAAAAAGCATAAGAAAAACAAAATAATTTACCTACCCGCTAAAAGTAACAGCAGAACCATACATACCATGGAAGACAAGTTACATGTGTTTTCAACTACTGAAAACCCAGTCTTCGACAAGGCTCACCACATAGCAGAACTAAAAGTTTTCCCTACCATCCATACCAGCCCCAGACCTGAACTCTAACAATGACATGGAAATCCCAATTAAAGTTATCCATTTCATTAATGGCGTGAGTCGTCTAGGTAAATCAGCACCAGGACCACACATCATCACATACACAATGCTCAAACACATAACACTTGAAATGACAAAGAAAGTACAGCCTAATATTGCAACACTGCTACCACCCTAACGAATGGAAAAAAGAACACCTTATTCTTCCTGAAACAGCAGCAAAAAACAATACTAGCTACGAAAACTACAGACCAGTCTCACTAAGAGCAATACTATCAAAAATATTTGAAAATACCATTACCAAGCGCCTGAGTTCTTATTTGGAAAATCACAATCTTTTACCAGAAACTCATGCAGGATTTCACTCAACCATCACCATCCAGGCCTAGCTCATCAGTCATCTAGGAAATAAAGTAAAAAAAAACAAGTAGAGGATTTACAACAGCTGCTACCTTCCTTGATGTACAAGGGACACTCGACAGATGCTGAACACAAGGCCTCCTGTGCAGAATGAGCCTGATGCAAATCCCTGGAAGACTTAATAGGTGGACAGCCAGCTTCCTAACAAACAGAGCAGCCCAAATTAAAATAAATGGAATGCTATCCACACTGATAACCCTTGAAGCAGGAGCCCCACAGGCCCCTTCTATATAGTATACACAGCCAATACTCCACAAAACATCCACTCAAGCATTGCAGTATGTAGACAATACAGCACATTAGTGCTCTGCAGGTCGACTAATAGAAGCGAAATCCAGACTTGAACAACAATTAAGACTACGCAACACATGGACCAAGTGTCAGGACAAACTCTGAGAAGACATAAAGCATAATTTTCCAGAATCAACAGAACAGAAGAAAAAATACCACCAACAAATATGGAAGTCACAACTTCTCTATACAACAAGATACCTTGGAAGCATGCTAACGAACTCTCAACCACCAGCATTATAGAAAAAAATCAGATGTGTTACACTTACATGACTTTCTCTACTCTTGTGCTAACCATTCTTGCAAACTCTTGTTCCTATATCTCCTTCCTGTTGGTTGAGATAAACATTTGCAGAAATTATCTTTTTGTTTATCTTCTTGTAGGCACAAGGAGAATATGAGAACACAGTAGGCTTTCAGCGATAGTCAAATATTTTAAGGGTTTCAAATTCCGTTCCCCTTGGACAGTTCACATGCATATAAACAAAGAGTAACAATGTTCCTTATGACAGAAGTATAAGTTCCCCAAAACTGACACAAATAACAAGAAATATTTCCGAAATGGTTCACACTACAAAAAAATTTATGTGAACATAAATTCTGTGTTTTAGCGAGATCTACATTTTTTGTACAGTAAGATTTTGTCTATCTCTTAGGGTTTAAAAGATATTCAGAAGTCATCCAGAGTAAACAGGGCTACATGGGCTATAGCCAGAAAATTCAAAATACACATTTCATTTGCAATACAAATATCTTAAATTTGTTGTTTTGATCAAAATCATTAGAGCCATTTTCAAGCGAATCATCATTTTTGAACAATTTTCCATGTAAAAGTTAGTTTAGGGTGGAGCAATTTTGTACAAAATCTTTGTGTCACACTCTTAAAATACATTGAACTTAAATACCAACTTTGGTATGCAACCGACTTTTTGTTTTTTGAGTTATGCTGTCTACAGAGTAACATATCTAGGAGGGGCAAAATAAAATGTAATAAAAGATAGTAAGATTAACCCTAGCACTACCAAGCCATATATCATTATTTAGATTATCAAGGGGGGGGGGTTCTTTGTGACCAGCTATAATAACAAAAGATCTGAGCAATTTTTGAAACAAATTTACTTTAAAATTCAGTATTGTCTTGTCATGGTTATAAAGGTAATATTTAATGCTGCTTAACTATTCCTTTCTTACATGGATCACATTATACCAACAGGGTAGACCTTCACATTTCTTTGTTTCTCCAGAAGACTAACAAGGAAAAATTTGAAACAAATACACAATTCAGTATTACAAACAGTAATTGACAATAACCGTTCTGGCAGACACCAAAGAGACTGATCATTTCTGAAAGGTAAAAAAATTAAATAAAAATGACATAAAAATAGTTATACAAAATGCTGGCATTTAAGTTTAGGTCATTTAAAAACCCTTTTATCTTTTAATACCTTTGAAAAAATTGCTATTCTTGATGACTACAGAAAAACTCTCTAACAAACAACACGATTACTAAATATGTATGACATTTAACCACATGATATCAAGGAATGAGATGGATCAAATTATGCTTAGATGAGCCCAGGGTCCACCAAGCTTACAGCTAGCCTACATTCTATTTCTACGAAAAGGAAAAACCACAGAGAAACCTTATCCAAGCAATGTACCATAATCGAGAGTCAAACATAGGACCTCTTGAATGAGAGGCAGGCATGCCAGTCGCACACCGGAGATGGATAATACTTTAACAAACAGCCATAAACAGCACCTTGTCAGGGTGGAGCTGGAAATACTTCCTAGACACGTCTTCTCAGACTGCAGAGAGGAACTAATTCTGGTAAAGTGATGTGCTTTATGCAACACTACTTATTCCCATGAATTGAATAATGTCTTTTCAAATTTGACAAGATAGTGAAGCTCTTATTACAAGTTTTACATTTATGGGGTTTCTTACCTTCATGGATCAAATAATGTGTTTTCAAACTTGACATATCAGTAAAGCTCTTACTACAAGTTTTACATCGGTGTGGCTTCTTACCTTCATGAATCAAAGAATGTGTTTTCAAATTTCCCAACCGAGTAAAGCTCTTATTGCAAGTTTTACATTGGTATGGCTTCTTACCTTCATGAATCAAAGAATGTGCTTTCAAATTTCCCAACCGAGTAAAGCCCTTATTGCAAGTTTTGCAATGGTGTGGCTTCTTACTATCATGAGTTAAATAATGTGTTTTTAAGTCTGACAACCGAGTAAAGCTCTTGTCACAAGTTTTGCATTGGTGTGGCTTCTTACCTTCATGGATCAAATAATGTGTTTTCAAATTTGACAAGTGATGAAAGCTCTTATCACAAGTTTCACATTGGTGTGGCTTTTTACCTTCATGAATCAAATAATGTTTTCAAATTTGACAAGTGACGAAAGGTCTTATCACAAGTTTTACATTGGTGTGGCTTCTTACCTTCATGAATCAAAGAATGTGTTTTCAAATTTGACAGTTGAGTAAAGCTCTTATTGCAAGTTTTACATTTGTGTGGCTTCTTACCTTCATGAAGCAAATTATGACTTTGCAAATGTGACAAGTAAGTGAAGCTCTTATTACAAGCTTTACATGTGTGTGGTCTTTTGCTCTTATGAATCAAAGTATTCTGATTCAAGTGTGCACGCGTTTGGTAAAACTCCTCTCCCTTACTACATTTACTGGTTTGTTCTGAGAGAACATGTTCTTCAGTATTTGGAATTTCTGTGTAATCGCTTTTTGGACATTCATATTCAGGATAGAAGTTTGTTCCTCCTCCTGAGACTTCAGCAGCAATCCTTAGTAATTGACTACTGACAGCACTGGAAACTTCTTGTGCACATAATCTGAAATGATGGAGGATTTCCTGTTATTACGTAATAACAATAATTAGAGGACTAAATCTGAAAACACAATGTGTTTACTAACCATAGGCACATGGTCAGAATAAGTAACAACTATAGTTGTAAATTCTTATGCAATGCAACTATGTTGTTTATTACAACTCAATTAACTTTAATAATCCACGTACCATTACACAAATACAAATAATGGTAATAAGCTACTGATGTATGTGGCCACACAAGCAATGTTTGTTACATGCACTGAGATTTACAACCACTCAAGGTAGCCTGAAAGCAACAACTATGTTGATTATATTTGACAAAAAGGATTTTCTCCATTTTCCATCAGGCTTTGCAATAATATATATAGTTGAATTGGAATAGTCATTAATTTTTGAGATTGCGATACAATGGAGTAGGAGGTGTGGGTCATTGTATAATATGTATCTTGAATTGAAGATATCAATCTTGAATAGGTAGGCAGCCAGCCATTCACGCAAACATAAATTACATTATTAGCCATGGAAACTACGTACCATAAAATATTGAAAAGAAACCTGTCAAAAGTAATCAAAATAGTAAACAAAGTTTGGAATATATCTGAGTTTCATTTTCCTGAATTATGCTTCTGAGATATATTTGTTAGAGCAAAGCTTTATCAGTAATTGTTTAGGATGCATAATGTTTAAGGGCCTCTCGACAACTAGAACATTAGGGCCAGAATTGTAGGAAATAATTACTGACAATATGTGAAAATCTCAAGTGTTAAAAAAATCTAAAATTAAAGCATTAAGAACAAAGAGAAGAATGATTAACTATTCGATTCTGAATATATGATACAAAACATAAGTTAATATCCACTTGACTTTTCCATTTCAAATTCAATACTTCTCTCTAAGATGTTCATAGTTTCCACCACAATATTCATAACTACTTACAAAGTAACATTTGTATTTGAAGATATAGTATTACAGTGTGTAGCAGTTTATACTATTACTGATACATTGTGATTATAATACAAAGTATAGGGACAAGATAAAAACAGCTACAAATGAGGGTCAACCTAGGACTATGCATTGTTTCGTTTACATAGCAAGCATCCTGGCTAGCACTGCAACCTTTGTCCTATTCTGCCTGGTGATGAAGAAATAAACACGTTACTGTATCAGTTAATGCCTACAAGGTACAGTAAGGTTTTTTTTTGTTTTTTTTTTTAAATTAATGTCCTCCAATATTGTGTCATATCGGATGAATGAATGAAATGGGTGAAATGATGCTCAAATGAGCCCGAGGTCCATGGAGCTTTAAGTTACCCTACATTCTTGTTCTCAGGGTAGGGAAAACCTCGGAAAAAAACCTTACCCAGATAACTTACCCTAAGCGAGATTTAAACTCGCGACCTCTTGAACGTGAGACAGACACGCTAACCATCACGCTATCGAGGCGGGCGATACAGTAAGGTGGCTCACAGTACACATACAAGGGTTTTGTTATTGTATCAGAGCTCTATGACACTTCAGATGTTATGTACTGTAAAGAAAATATTAAACTCATTTTTCAATGAACTGTGGCAATTCAAGGTAAAAATCGTTTCTCTGTCTTAAATGAGAATATAGATGCTGGATATTCACAGAGTTCAAAAGTGAAAAATAAAAAGCTATGCGACAAAACAAAGAAGGCTACTATAAAGAAGCGGAAACTATGAATTTACGCAGGACAGTGGACATAATATCACAGGGAACTTAAAGGTAACTTTGGACGACATGGAAGAGTATTGGAACACCAAACCTGGTGCATGAGTAGAAGTAGTAAAAGACACTGTTCAAGAAAGTGAAAAATTAGACAGTGATGACTTTGTAGTGATATTCGGTTGTAGAAATGATGTTTCCAGGGATCAAAGTGAAAAAGCTGTATCTACCTGTAAAAAAGTGCAATCAAGATTAACTCATACAAATTTAATTATTGTCAACATACTTCACTGCCATGACTTGATAACATCTTGAGTAAACAATACAGTGACATGATGCAATGAAGAACTAAAGAAAGTTTTAAGTATTTTAACAATATGAGTACAATTGATGCCAATGGGTTAAACAGAGAGTGGATATCATATCATGCATGGCTTGCACTTAAACAAATGTGGGAAGAAAGAAATTATGTGGGAAATAATCAAAATTATGAATGGAAACATTAGTTTGATGCAAGAAATTGTACTGCACTATCACAACTGGGAAAACTAAATGCAAAACCTATCGAAGTTATAAATGAAAAGCAGGTTTCGACTTTAAGGACTGGCAGTAAAAATGGAAAAACTCTACATAGTAGTAAGTATGAACTGGTAATACTTCATCAGGATATACGGTGACCCCAAAAAGTATTGGTCTGATAGCACTAATGATGAAAAATAAACTGTTTTCATTAGTGTGATAAATGTTCATTCACAATACTATTTTAAAACATAACCAACAAAGATAAATGTGCCGTAATGCTTTCATGGGGTAAATACAAAGCTAATTCACATGTTTTTCTGCCACCAGATAAGTATTGGTCTTATAAGTATTGGTCTATTGTAAACATGTACTGCAAAACAGTGTGTACTGCTCTACAGGAGCGTGAGCACTGTGTCTTGCAGCAGGTATGACCAAGAAATCAAAGGAAACAACTGAACAAGAAAGGAGAATAGTAGCACATTTATTTAAAAATGGAAAGTCATTCAAAGAGATAAGTAAAACCATTTCAAAACCTATTACTACTATTAAAACCATTGTGTATTGGAGTAAGAAAACAAACACATTGAAAAATATACCAAGAAGCGGCTGCCCTTCAAAATTACCCAGGGGAGACAAAACAGTAACAAAAAAGCAACAAGAAATCCAATAGTTTGTGCTCCAACGATAGCAGCAGAAGTTGCAACAGAAATGGGAATGAAAGTGTCATCACAAACTATTGCAAATATCCTTTACGACAGTGGTTACAATATGGGGGTGCTCCTAGAAACTTACATCAATAAGGTAAACAGGACAGAGAGGCTTACCTAAACTAAGAAACATAGAAATGTCACCTATGACTTTTGGAATAACATTGTTTTCACTGATGAGAGATCACTTTTTATTTTCAAATCAAAAGGGTGAGTGACAGTCTGCCGGAAGAAGAAAACTGAGCTAGAAGAGAGTAATCTCACAGCTAGTGTAAAACATGGGGGCAGTTCTCTGATGGTATGGGGTTGTATGAGTGGTAATAGTATAGGAGATTGTGTTCTATTGGTGGTGCAATTGATCACAGAATGTATATTAACATTTTACAGTCTCATCTTCCTCAAAGTGTGGAAAAGATGAACCTTCGTGGAAATTACAGTTTCACTCAGAATGACCCCAAGCACACGGCCTTAAATACTAGGCTGCAGTTGTGGTACAACCCTCCTTGGATGCAGATGCCACCTCAATTTCTGGATGTAAATCCAATAGAAAATTTGTGGCCAAAACAGGACAAAAATATGAAACATCTAAAAGGAATGATTTGAAAACCGGCCTACTGAATGGAATAAGTTTTTTGGAAATGCAACAGAACCACTAGTGAAATCAATGCCAAGGAGATGAGGTAACATTATCTAGGGGCAAGGTGTCGGTCTGGGTAGCTCAATTGTTTAGATGCTGGCCTACTGATCCCAAAGTCGCAGGTTCAAATCCAATGCAGACCAATGGTTTTTAAATGTGCTTAAAAATGACTGCTCCATGTGAGTAGATTTACTGGCATGTAAGAGAACTTCTGGGGGACAAAATTGCGGTGTGATACTGTTGTAATCCTGGCAATTGAGTGTTGTTAAACAACAAAATAATTTTTTATTAGGAAAGGTGGGCTTACAAGGTACAGAAGTGAGCAAAAATGCCAAGAACTTTTGTTTTCTTATAGTTAGACCAATATTTATGTCATGGTTAGAAACAAAACATTTTCATTTCAATTTACTTTTTATTTTAAACTGAAGAAAGTTCATGTTTTGTATATTTTATACTAAATATTGTGTATACGCATTCAAACACTACAATTGTCTGTGCTCAATAGTGTTTACCCATTCTATGCTTTCAAATCTGAAGTTTATGACCACACCGACACCTTTCTGAGTCACTCTACAAAGTGCAAGAAATAAGAGAGTTAACCTGGAGATACTGCAAAATGGCAAATGAAATAATGTGGATATTGTAACATTCACAGAACACTGGTTAAGAGGGGACAAATTCCAGCCTTATAAATTAAAAGCGTATTCGTAGTTTTAACTGTAAAAAAGAAAAAAGTAATGGGGAGTTTGTATGCTTATAAAGAACAACATAGAGTATAAGAATGTTAATACCTTTGAGCCTTTAGTAAATTATGAACATTTTGAAATGTGCATGACGAAAGTAGTTAAACGGAAATTTGTAATACTATGCATATACGAATGTTGTCCATAAAATAAGGTTTGCATGGATCTGCAGTCGCGAGCAACACTATTATACGAGATTCGGGACACTGGCATGTAACCTGGTTCTCTCTCTCCCAGTAGCTCGCCCTGCAACCTCCTGCGACACTCAGTCTTGGCTTGGCAGCTGTTAGAAGTGGAGCTTTCACTTGCTTCTCCCGCCAGGTGCAAATTACACTTTGTGATGCATTTTTTTCATGCAAAATGACTGCACCAGTGGATATTCATTCCCAACTGTGTGAAGGGTACAGAGAGCCATGTATGAGTGTACAACACATGTGCAAATGGTGCAGAGAATTCAAAGACGGATGTATAGACGTCCAGGACCACAAGCATTCTGGATGGGCAACAGTTTTGGATGAAATGACTTTAAAAGTGGAAGAAACAATACTGAAAGATTGAAGGGTGATGGTTCAGGGGACCTGTGAGATGATTGCTGATGTAAGCAAGACCTACCTTCACAAAATTTTTACCGATCATTTAGAATATACCAAGGTGGGTGGCGGAATGCTCACGAAGGGAGTGCCTTTCCTTCAGAAAAATGCTTGTCTGCACACTGCCCGTGTGACAACCAATCTCATCAACAAATTTGGATGGGATACTGACTAACACCCTCCTTACAGCTCAGATATAGCCCCAAGCGGCTACTATCCCTTCCCTGACTTAAAGATACACCTGGGGCAGCTGCATTTCAGAACCGGAGAGGAACTAAAAGAAACTTTTTAACCTATCTCCACTGTGTGGCAGGAGAGTTCTACGATGCAGGCACGCAAAAGTTTGTACACCTCAAGCAAAAATGCATTGATCAGAATGGTGATTATGTTGAAAAATAGGAAAAAGTCTAAGCTTACCAAAAATGTATTATTCAATGTCAATAAAAGTTTTTCATTGTGAAAATAAATTGGGAACCTTATTTTACAGACAATCCTCGTGACTGGTGATAGTTACTGGTACAACTTGATCAAATAACTGTGTTATACTCATTATGCTCAGTAAACAGTTCCACATCTAACATTAACAGGGAATATGACAGTGTGTCTGGTGATAGTTATTTATACTGCTCACTCAAGCAATTTCATTGCATTCATTATGTATGAGACACATTTCTATGCATAACACTGAAAGGGAGTATTAAGAAAACTGAGTAGAAATATGTAGTCTCTTGTACAAACAATAACTCAGATGACTTACCTTGGTGCTTTAGTGGAATAAAAGTCTTCAAGTGTTTCATCCTGTAACAAAATAGTTCACTTGTAAAACACATGATCTCCTTTAACCCCATGACTCTTACCTCCAGAAAGAGGAACAGAAACAAAATGGGCACTTTTTATACAATCTACAGAGAAAAGCTCATTTGACATAAAAGTCTTCCAATCAAGATAAAAGACATTCTTGCATTAGAAGTTATAAAGCTTCTCTGTATCAAACAAAGAGACTTCCCAAAGATTTTACTCATAAAACGTTATAAAGCAATATTACACTTATTGTTTTCATTCTTAGTTGGATGATTCAATCTTTAAATGCTGGCAAGAAGCTTTAATGGTTTTAAGCTAAAAGTTCATTGTAGTAGTTTAGTGAATGGAATTATGTCAATATTCTGCAACAAACTTCCAAATTTACTGTGCACAATAGGGTTTTGCTTATCCAAGATAATGGAGAGTGAGGTTACTTCAGTTTTGGCATAACGTGGACTCTATGGAGCACCATAGACAAATCATAAAAGATAAACTGAAATCATTAACTCAAGAGAAACTTGTTTATTGTAAGGTTTTTAAGTGTGTTTGTTTTATCTAGAGAGAATTTGTTAAATGCATTTGAAACAACCAAGTTGTCTTCTGTACTCTCTCCAGATACAGGTTTCTCCACAGTGGAGGATTCTCAGCAATGACTTCCTTAAAAGTAATATTTTCTCAATGCCTGCACATGTGGCCAAAAGTATACTAAAGACTTGTACGGAAACAAACTACAGCACCTGCACAGAGCATCATAAACCCACTAGTATAAATGTTTAGACAATCATAATTGAATCAGAATGATATCATTGTGTTTTGTAAATTGAACTGTTACAACAATACACGTTTCTAATTTGTCAGCCTAAGAATAACTACAGAATGTTACATTTGAACAGAACTATTTTATGCAAAGAAAGAAACAATTAGCTAATAGGAGAACCAAGTCTGCACTCCAGCCTTTCCCTTGTCACATAGGTTTGTTTACAGCTCCTTTGAACTTAAAACTGAAACTCCTTTGATGAAATCTGGACTTTATTTTGAAATTCATTTTGAACAACCATATCTGTTCCCACTATAATCACTCTGAAACCAACATCTCATTGCTCAGGCATCCTCATAAACTGCCAAAGTGGTAAAATGAAGACAAACCTCACCTCCCTGCTACACACATTTAACTTGGAATATATGATTCACTTTCTGACCTGAATTCATATGAACATCGCAAAAGCTGTAGATAATATCTAGATAAGTTCTAGACACAGAAATAATTAGTGATCAGTATACTATAACTCTAAAGTGCTGTTCAGGAAAGAAAAGTAAGACATATGTCCATGTCAACACTAACCTAAATGACAATTTTGATTTCTTGAACTTATGTTTTTACCATTTGAAGTTATTTCTCCTAAGAAAACAATAAATTCACCACAGATAATAATGGCCAACCCTGAGATTATTTTAATACAAGAGAGACAGAATATTAGAAGACCCCAAAAGAAAATCGTTCATGTAAATGTTTGTTAAAAGTGTAATTCGTTTCTTGATGTTGGTATGAGATAATTAAATGACGAAAACATGTTGATAAGGTTCATTGTTACGAACAACTAAGTTTGCACAAAGGCGTCATAAATCTTTCCATATTTGATTTTAATATATGTGTATAAATATTAGAATTGTTTGTGTTCCATAATGAAAGTAGGGGACGATGAATGGGATCGCTTCCCTAACGAGAAAGAACTATTTGCGCGGATGAATAGCGCGGATGAATATGAAAAAGGCAGTGTCGCGTCAAAACGACGCCAAAAAACAGTTCATTAGCGTCTATGTCATTGGTGTGGATGGACGTATTTTTATGTGTATGCATCATGAAATAGTAAAAGTGAATTTACTAAGTGTTTAGAGACCTTTAATTAAATTTCGGCGACGCTAGGGAAGTTGATCCGCTAAAATAAGACTTTCTACTGTGATATGATTTAAAAATTGTGAACAAGAAGGTGCAAATAAAATGTTTGACTAAAGTTAAACCCGAGTGTATGTTCATTCCATCCGTTACCAAGCCCTGAGATCAAAAAGATCTCATTAGCTTAAAGACAAAGCGACGATAATAATCGCAAAAACAGCCCAACAAGTAAATCCTGTGTAAATTAAGGATATTTGTTCTTAGCATATCACACTATTTATGACCCCAACATTACAGCACACTACAGTGCATATTGTAAAATACTTAAAAGAGTAATCAATGAAGCAAACAGATGTGACTCAATAGCTATTGATGGACATAATAATAAAACTCAAGCAATGAAGAATCGCATATTACCCAGTGTTGCCATCAAACACCAATAAGGTTTACTTAACTTTACAAAATAGCTAAACAGCACATATTTTAAATTGTAGTAGCAAGTATTAGTACAAAATATGTATTTTAAGTTGCCTTATTATAAAACATACATATTTTTAATGATTAATGTTGAACAGAATCTGTAAGAAAAAGAAGCAAAGGCAATGCACATTTTTCTACAACTTACCTTAATATCATCCTCTCTTTCTAACCACCAATTGTCTTCCTTAATATCTATCTTTGCTTCAATTTCACTTTCATTGATGGCTTCATTAAATCTCAATAGATTGTGTCCTTCACTCTGTGAAGATGTGCAATCTTCAAGTTCTGGTTTGATATCACTGCTACCTATAACAGTTTCAATCTTAACATTCACAGGCTGTTTGATAAAATGCTCTCTCTCATTCTGTGAACTAAAGTCCACTGAAGATTGCTCTTTGACTTCTTCTTTGATATCCATTTTACTATAGTTACTGTATTTGAACAGTTTTGTTCTTAAACTTTAGCAAGTCTGTGGAAAAAGAAACACATTATTAGTAACATCCATGAGTTTGTTTCCAGATAGTTAAAACTACATTACACTTCAACAGACATAAAGCAGTACAAAGTAATGATGGTAATTTGGTGTAATACGCTTAGAATAATATTTTTAACATTAAAAGATCCATAGCTTTATTATGCTTATTTTAATCTGAAATTAGTGAGTTTTATTAAGGCTTTAAATTGTATTATTCTAAAAGCTATTTTATAATCTTGGACACAGAAGAGTTTCAAGGAGAAATACAAAGTTAAAATGGATATTTTAGTGATTTTATACTATTCTTAGGATAAAAACTTCAACTTTATATACAACAGGAAGAAAAGCAAGCAGAGAAATTTCTGTAAATATAAGACATTGCATTTGCATTTCAATCATACCAAGCTCAAGGTGCAAACCTTGTCCACACCAATGGTTATTAAGTGGGATTAAAAGTGACACTCCCATATCAGTAGATTTAGTAGCAAGCAAAACGAATCCTGGGGGATGAAATTCTGACACAGCGCTGATGTGCTCCTGGTTATTTATAGTGACATTCACAAATAAAAAATGTTTTTTCTTAGTTTGCACAGAATAATGTCTTCTCAGATATTCCTCTTGTGACAAGAATGAGAGATTTTATGCCTAAATTGGTTTCTTACGTAATTTAGTTTCATTAGCATTGGTGGAGATTTAACAGTACACTACTGAAGTTGATGTGTAATAAATGTGACTAATTTTAATGATATTACATTAGGAGCTGCAATGAGAATGTTAACGGAAGGAGAGAGTGAAATCTGTTAGTTTGGGGTTTAACTACTGACCTTGTGGCTACGCTTTGTCATAGCTTCACAGCTGCAGCCAAAATCTATTTCTTTGCTATGCTGTGTGGCATGTAGCTCTCAATCTCTTGGCTACACTTGACAGCTTAGAACTCTCAGTCTCTCAGCTATACTTGGTGACTTAAGGCACTAAATTGCTAAAGTGTTTGTTGGTCTCATACTGACAGCTGTGCTGTTGTGAGTCCGATAGCAAGTAGCATAAACAAATGAGATCAGTTACAGCATATACTTAATTATCAATGGACCATATTAAATTACACCCATGTCTTCTATAAATACAGTCTTGTTTCTAAAGTAAGAACAAATTAGAAACTAAAAACTTCACTTATCTTAGTATTATTTGCTGACCCTGGGTTTCAAGCTTGTTCTTACTTTAGAATCTTGTTGCTTCACTGTTAATAGCTTCAATTTTTCCTTATTTAACAGTCTTGTTTGTTTGTAATATCAGATAAGAGAACGCCATGTGACTGATGATCAGTGCATCAATTTTCCTAAACACCAGACAGCTTTGTCTTATAAAGTACAAACATTTTGTTTAACCCTTAAATAGTAATATCTATCTATATAGGTATCTATGTTACCATGTTGGTGTAGGTTGGCTTCATTGATCTATTTTACAGTCATGTCCATTTAGTTATTTGTCAGGTAATATTTATCTGTAGCAATGGTGTAAAGTGTTGAACCATCTGTCACTTATTCTGGGCATTGTCGTCAATATTGTTGACCACACATAGCCCTAAAGACCCACATTAATTACATGTTTGCTTTTATTTTGCTACTGTATTTCATGTGTAATTATAACATACTTCATTTGCATTGTATATCTATGTAAGCAAACTTACTTGGTTTTACTTTTAGATGTCAAGTACAGCTAATAAAATGGTACCTATGGCTTCACTGCAATATGAAAACAATGATGCAGAATGTGACTGATGATTCATTTGTTACTGAAACAGATCACTTCTCACAATCAAGCCATGAAACTGAGTATGAGCCAGGTTTGGATGATTTATCAGACTGTTTTGACTGTTTTCTCAAGCCTGATTTTACCTCCCAAAGATTGCCCACACACGGCTTGTGTGTTTAAACACGTCAACATTAAGTTGGTTGGAACAAAGAAAATAACTATCACCATCTAAAAGTTATTCAAACACCGCACATAAAGTACTTATCATCGTAAGTCGCCCTTGGGGTACTTATTTCTGATGCAAGATTCCCTTGTGGTCTACCGGGAAAATGTGTGTCAGTTGTGGAATTTAATTTCATACTGGCAAGCTGCCATAACAGCTCCATGGTTAAGAGCAGCCATGCATGAAGCAGAACATTTGTGATTCAAATCCTGAATATGGCATTTAATTTTCAGTCCTGATTTGATCTCTCAAATATTGCCCACATACGGCTTGTGTGTTTAAAAACACCACCAGTAAACTTGTTGCCATAAAAAAATAACTGTTTTCAAAATCCTGAGGATCCGTTTGAGCAAGATGAAAATGAACCATTATAGTTATTTCATGGAATGGGAAAATGTTTTGTCTGGAATTCACAGTAACATGGAAAAGCTTATCCTGAATATATAATAAGATTAAATAATTAGAGATGCACGTTCCTTGTAGCTTTATAATGCACACATTTATATGGGGAAGGACAGCAAATGAGCATTTTTCAAAACTCGATAGACGCAAAATTTTACGAAATTGAGTTATATATAGTATCGGCATAATTTTCACCTTCTGCATCATTCTGTGAAATCAGATTTCACAAAATTCGATTCTTGTCCTGTGTAAAAGGTAGGGAATATTAGCAGTGTTTTCAAAACTCAATAGATGCACTTGCTTAGTTAAAGCAAAGGTCGATAGATGCAATTTTATGATTTTATAATCCAAAGTGTAACAACCTGAATTCCATGAAATGCATGTTGGCATTGACTGCCATCTCACTGTTGCGATTCTTGGAATTCTCAATCATTTCTGCAAGCTTGGTACATTGCTGCTTCATTGGAAATAACTGCGACCTCAGGTTGTGTGCTTGGATTTCACATTCATTTCTGTAATTCAATTCTGTTACTTGTTCCATTTATATCCCGCCTTCAACTGCAGAGGTCATATCGGAGACCTTGCCTATTGGCAATGGTGTTACTCATTTAACTATGGGTTTTCGGTCTTTGGGGGTTTTTATACGTTGAATTCACACACACACACACACATTCACTCATACTTCCAAACTCAGGGAAGGATGAAGAATAATCTTGGCTGGAGAAAAATTCCTAACTCCCTGCCGGAAATCGAACCCGGGACCCCTTGCACAGCAGGTAGGTGCTTCTGCAAGCTTTGTTATACTAAATGGCATTTTGATTCTTAGTTGGGACACTCCACTGTACTATGCACAATGGACAGGAGCCCAGATTGTGAAACTACACCAGTCGTAGAATGCGTGGGAGGTAGGAATTGCAAAAACAAGGAAAGGAAATCAAAATGCAAGTCAAGGGAAGCTCATACTCCAGCAATTAAATGTTCACATGGTCTCGAGAGCACTCCACAAAATTCTAAAACTAAAGCTTACAAGGAATAACAGAAGTGTCAAAAGTTAGATTATCTTGCCTGACTAGGAAATTTCACTCACCTGGGAATGCACCAAAGGAAACCAGAAGAGGAGACAGAACAGGAATATTGCAGAAGGGCATTACTGCTGCTATAAAGCAAGACATTAAGAAGTACAGATGTAGGGAAAGCCACTATGGAACAGCAAAAGCAATTAGAGGATATTGACCTCCAGAACTTATTACCAGAAAAATATGGACCAACTTCTGCAATGAAAGAAGATTAAGAAATCTACCAGTCTGTTCATTGTCAAAATATAAAAACATATTTTACAACTTCCTCAATTTTTCATTCCGTACACCACACACTGACACATGCTCAACCTGCAAAATGGGACTGATGAAGATAAAGACAGAGGCAAACGTGGAAAAGAGAAACGAAGTAAGAACCATGTACAGACTAAACAAGCACTAATAAAGGTGAAAACTTACTTATTCATATTGTTTGAAATTTCTTTGTGTGTATTCAATATGTTTGTTATATAAATAAAACAATAAAATATATTGTTATTGTGAATGTAGCAGTACTTAGTTTCTAAGTTTATACCTAATAAAATAATCCTTATAAACATTAATATGTTGGTTGTATAGTACATTATGTATTATAAAAAGGTGAAAATAAGTAAAAAAATAACTACATAAATAAAAAGCAACAAAAACAATGACAAAAATAACGAAATTTCATGTTTTAATTTCTCGCTGACGCAGAAAAGTTAATCAGCATCTATCTGCTATTGAAAAAACTCCGCATTTTCAAACCCCAAATTTGCACCTGTTAAACTATGCTATTTGTTTCTTTTCACATTCAGTGAGACAGTATCAGCAAGGAAAATTGAGTGATTAATACAGTTGCTGTGCTAGCCAATTAGTATTGCCAATAAATAGAAAAAACCGTTTTTCTCAGAAAAGCATTTTGTGCATCTATCGAGTTTTGAAAAAACGCTCCTCAATTGTGCGACACTTTCAGCTGATGACCTCTGCAAATGTTTACTGTAGCAGTAGAAACATTACTACTGATATTTGAGAGACAGAACTGGAACTTAAAAATTCAATGCCACAGATGGGATTTGAACCACAGATCCTCCGCTTACTAGGCGGGTGCTCTAACCATTAAGCCACCGTGACAAACAGCCCACACATGGCTTGTGTATTTAAAAACACCAACAGTAAATTTGTTGGCATAAATAAATAATAATTACTACTGATAATTGGGTTTTATTAACACAACCTGGTAAGAACTTGTTAAGACATAAACTGACATATATAGGTACTCTGAAGCCACACAAGAAACAAATTCCACCAGAATTTCTGCCCAATAAAAGCAGAGAGGTGATG
This sequence comes from Tenodera sinensis, assembly GCA_030765045.1. Lineage (NCBI taxonomy): Eukaryota > Metazoa > Arthropoda > Insecta > Mantodea > Mantidae > Tenodera > Tenodera sinensis. The sequence goes on along the minus strand of CM060974.1, from coordinate 72,266,030 downwards.
TTCAATATATATATGTGTTCACTACAGATCTTATATTGTTATCTTTTGTACAAAAAAGTGTGACCGCACTTATATTTCTAGCATCTAGCTGTCAAGCAGACAGCTGATGTTCTTTTGCAATGCTGCAAAAGGTTAGATATGAAATACAATGCAAAATCACTTATATTGTGCTCATCTCTGTACCACTACAAATTTACTGCTGATACAGCATATTGTAAAATACTTAAAAGAGTAATCAATGAAGCAAACAGATGTGACTCAATAGCTATTGATGGACATAATAATAAAACTCAAGCAATGAAGAATCGCATATTACCCAGTGTTGCCATCAAACACCAATAAGGTTTACTTAACTTTACAAAATAGCTAAACAGCACATATTTTAAATTGTAGTAGCAAGTATTAGTACAAAATATGTATTTTAAGTTGCCTTATTATAAAACATACATATTTTTAATGATTAATGTTGAACAGAATCTGTAAGAAAAAGAAGCAAAGGCAATGCACATTTTTCTACAACTTACCTTAATATCATCCTCTCTTTCTAACCACCAATTGTCTTCCTTAATATCTATCTTTGCTTCAATTTCACTTTCATTGATGGCTTCATTAAATCTCAATAGATTGTGTCCTTCACTCTGTGAAGATGTGCAATCTTCAAGTTCTGGTTTGATATCACTGCTACCTATAACAGTTTCAATCTTAACATTCACAGGCTGTTTGATAAAATGCTCTCTCTCATTCTGTGAACTAAAGTCCACTGAAGATTGCTCTTTGACTTCTTCTTTGATATCCATTTTACTATAGTTACTGTATTTGAACAGTTTTGTTCTTAAACTTTAGCAAGTCTGTGGAAAAAGAAACACATTATTAGTAACATCCATGAGTTTGTTTCCAGATAGTTAAAACTACATTACACTTCAACAGACATAAAGCAGTACAAAGTAATGATGGTAATTTGGTGTAATACGCTTAGAATAATATTTTTAACATTAAAAGATCCATAGCTTTATTATGCTTATTTTAATCTGAAATTAGTGAGTTTTATTAAGGCTTTAAATTGTATTATTCTAAAAGCTATTTTATAATCTTGGACACAGAAGAGTTTCAAGGAGAAATACAAAGTTAAAATGGATATTTTAGTGATTTTATACTATTCTTAGGATAAAAACTTCAACTTTATATACAACAGGAAGAAAAGCAAGCAGAGAAATTTCTGTAAATATAAGACATTGCATTTGCATTTCAATCATACCAAGCTCAAGGTGCAAACCTTGTCCACACCAATGGTTATTAAGTGGGATTAAAAGTGACACTCCCATATCAGTAGATTTAGTAGCAAGCAAAACGAATCCTGGGGGATGAAATTCTGACACAGCGCTGATGTGCTCCTGGTTATTTATAGTGACATTCACAAATAAAAAATGTTTTTTCTTAGTTTGCACAGAATAATGTCTTCTCAGATATTCCTCTTGTGACAAGAATGAGAGATTTTATGCCTAAATTGGTTTCTTACGTAATTTAGTTTCATTAGCATTGGTGGAGATTTAACAGTACACTACTGAAGTTGATGTGTAATAAATGTGACTAATTTTAATGATATTACATTAGGAGCTGCAATGAGAATGTTAACGGAAGGAGAGAGTGAAATCTGTTAGTTTGGGGTTTAACTACTGACCTTGTGGCTACGCTTTGTCATAGCTTCACAGCTGCAGCCAAAATCTATTTCTTTGCTATGCTGTGTGGCATGTAGCTCTCAATCTCTTGGCTACACTTGACAGCTTAGAACTCTCAGTCTCTCAGCTATACTTGGTGACTTAAGGCACTAAATTGCTAAAGTGTTTGTTGGTCTCATACTGACAGCTGTGCTGTTGTGAGTCCGATAGCAAGTAGCATAAACAAATGAGATCAGTTACAGCATATACTTAATTATCAATGGACCATATTAAATTACACCCATGTCTTCTATAAATACAGTCTTGTTTCTAAAGTAAGAACAAATTAGAAACTAAAAACTTCACTTATCTTAGTATTATTTGCTGACCCTGGGTTTCAAGCTTGTTCTTACTTTAGAATCTTGTTGCTTCACTGTTAATAGCTTCAATTTTTCCTTATTTAACAGTCTTGTTTGTTTGTAATATCAGATAAGAGAACGCCATGTGACTGATGATCAGTGCATCAATTTTCCTAAACACCAGACAGCTTTGTCTTATAAAGTACAAACATTTTGTTTAACCCTTAAATAGTAATATCTATCTATATAGGTATCTATGTTACCATGTTGGTGTAGGTTGGCTTCATTGATCTATTTTACAGTCATGTCCATTTAGTTATTTGTCAGGTAATATTTATCTGTAGCAATGGTGTAAAGTGTTGAACCATCTGTCACTTATTCTGGGCATTGTCGTCAATATTGTTGACCACACATAGCCCTAAAGACCCACATTAATTACATGTTTGCTTTTATTTTGCTACTGTATTTCATGTGTAATTATAACATACTTCATTTGCATTGTATATCTATGTAAGCAAACTTACTTGGTTTTACTTTTAGATGTCAAGTACAGCTAATAAAATGGTACCTATGGCTTCACTGCAATATGAAAACAATGATGCAGAATGTGACTGATGATTCATTTGTTACTGAAACAGATCACTTCTCACAATCAAGCCATGAAACTGAGTATGAGCCAGGTTTGGATGATTTATCAGACTGTTTTGACTGTTTTCTCAAGCCTGATTTTACCTCCCAAAGATTGCCCACACACGGCTTGTGTGTTTAAACACGTCAACATTAAGTTGGTTGGAACAAAGAAAATAACTATCACCATCTAAAAGTTATTCAAACACCGCACATAAAGTACTTATCATCGTAAGTCGCCCTTGGGGTACTTATTTCTGATGCAAGATTCCCTTGTGGTCTACCGGGAAAATGTGTGTCAGTTGTGGAATTTAATTTCATACTGGCAAGCTGCCATAACAGCTCCATGGTTAAGAGCAGCCATGCATGAAGCAGAACATTTGTGATTCAAATCCTGAATATGGCATTTAATTTTCAGTCCTGATTTGATCTCTCAAATATTGCCCACATACGGCTTGTGTGTTTAAAAACACCACCAGTAAACTTGTTGCCATAAAAAAATAACTGTTTTCAAAATCCTGAGGATCCGTTTGAGCAAGATGAAAATGAACCATTATAGTTATTTCATGGAATGGGAAAATGTTTTGTCTGGAATTCACAGTAACATGGAAAAGCTTATCCTGAATATATAATAAGATTAAATAATTAGAGATGCACGTTCCTTGTAGCTTTATAATGCACACATTTATATGGGGAAGGACAGCAAATGAGCATTTTTCAAAACTCGATAGACGCAAAATTTTACGAAATTGAGTTATATATAGTATCGGCATAATTTTCACCTTCTGCATCATTCTGTGAAATCAGATTTCACAAAATTCGATTCTTGTCCTGTGTAAAAGGTAGGGAATATTAGCAGTGTTTTCAAAACTCAATAGATGCACTTGCTTAGTTAAAGCAAAGGTCGATAGATGCAATTTTATGATTTTATAATCCAAAGTGTAACAACCTGAATTCCATGAAATGCATGTTGGCATTGACTGCCATCTCACTGTTGCGATTCTTGGAATTCTCAATCATTTCTGCAAGCTTGGTACATTGCTGCTTCATTGGAAATAACTGCGACCTCAGGTTGTGTGCTTGGATTTCACATTCATTTCTGTAATTCAATTCTGTTACTTGTTCCATTTATATCCCGCCTTCAACTGCAGAGGTCATATCGGAGACCTTGCCTATTGGCAATGGTGTTACTCATTTAACTATGGGTTTTCGGTCTTTGGGGGTTTTTATACGTTGAATTCACACACACACACACACATTCACTCATACTTCCAAACTCAGGGAAGGATGAAGAATAATCTTGGCTGGAGAAAAATTCCTAACTCCCTGCCGGAAATCGAACCCGGGACCCCTTGCACAGCAGGTAGGTGCTTCTGCAAGCTTTGTTATACTAAATGGCATTTTGATTCTTAGTTGGGACACTCCACTGTACTATGCACAATGGACAGGAGCCCAGATTGTGAAACTACACCAGTCGTAGAATGCGTGGGAGGTAGGAATTGCAAAAACAAGGAAAGGAAATCAAAATGCAAGTCAAGGGAAGCTCATACTCCAGCAATTAAATGTTCACATGGTCTCGAGAGCACTCCACAAAATTCTAAAACTAAAGCTTACAAGGAATAACAGAAGTGTCAAAAGTTAGATTATCTTGCCTGACTAGGAAATTTCACTCACCTGGGAATGCACCAAAGGAAACCAGAAGAGGAGACAGAACAGGAATATTGCAGAAGGGCATTACTGCTGCTATAAAGCAAGACATTAAGAAGTACAGATGTAGGGAAAGCCACTATGGAACAGCAAAAGCAATTAGAGGATATTGACCTCCAGAACTTATTACCAGAAAAATATGGACCAACTTCTGCAATGAAAGAAGATTAAGAAATCTACCAGTCTGTTCATTGTCAAAATATAAAAACATATTTTACAACTTCCTCAATTTTTCATTCCGTACACCACACACTGACACATGCTCAACCTGCAAAATGGGACTGATGAAGATAAAGACAGAGGCAAACGTGGAAAAGAGAAACGAAGTAAGAACCATGTACAGACTAAACAAGCACTAATAAAGGTGAAAACTTACTTATTCATATTGTTTGAAATTTCTTTGTGTGTATTCAATATGTTTGTTATATAAATAAAACAATAAAATATATTGTTATTGTGAATGTAGCAGTACTTAGTTTCTAAGTTTATACCTAATAAAATAATCCTTATAAACATTAATATGTTGGTTGTATAGTACATTATGTATTATAAAAAGGTGAAAATAAGTAAAAAAATAACTACATAAATAAAAAGCAACAAAAACAATGACAAAAATAACGAAATTTCATGTTTTAATTTCTCGCTGACGCAGAAAAGTTAATCAGCATCTATCTGCTATTGAAAAAACTCCGCATTTTCAAACCCCAAATTTGCACCTGTTAAACTATGCTATTTGTTTCTTTTCACATTCAGTGAGACAGTATCAGCAAGGAAAATTGAGTGATTAATACAGTTGCTGTGCTAGCCAATTAGTATTGCCCATAAATAGAAAAAACCGTTTTTCTCAGAAAAGCATTTTGTGCATCTATCGAGTTTTGAAAAAACGCTCCTCAATTGTGCGACACTTTCAGCTGATGACCTCTGCAAATGTTTACTGTAGCAGTAGAAACATTACTACTGATATTTGAGAGACAGAACTGGAACTTAAAAATTCAATGCCACAGATGGGATTTGAACCACAGATCCTCCGCTTACTAGGCGGGTGCTCTAACCATTAAGCCACCGTGACAAACAGCCCACACATGGCTTGTGTATTTAAAAACACCAACAGTAAATTTGTTGGCATAAATAAATAATAATTACTACTGATAATTGGGTTTTATTAACACAACCTGGTAAGAACTTGTTAAGACATAAACTGACATATATAGGTACTCTGAAGCCACACAAGAAACAAATTCCACCAGAATTTCTGCCCAATAAAAGCAGAGAGGTGATGTTCAATATATATATGTGTTCACTACAGATCTTATATTGTTATCTTTTGTACAAAAAAGTGTGACCGCACTTATATTTCTAGCATCTAGCTGTCAAGCAGACAGCTGATGTTCTTTTGCAATGCTGCAAAAGGTTAGATATGAAATACAATGCAAAATCACTTATATTGTGCTCATCTCTGTACCACTACAAATTTACTGCTGATAAAATTAAACCAGTGACAATCTTCTCTTGCAATGATACAAAAGGTGAAATTGATACATTAGATATGAAATAGAGCAACCGTTCATTAAACTGCAGAACCAGGACTTATCTACTGGTGACATTTTTCCACCTTATATCTGCCAGTTTTTCTAAACCATATGTGATATTTCAGGACAGATGTGGCCGTATCAATAGATCTGGCTTCACAGAGTCATTGGGAATTGCATTGGTGAAGGGTCACTTAATAAAGCAGCTACAAATTCCTAATTTGGCAAATAACATGCGACAAATTATCTGAAGTCATAGGACACCAACAACATGAAGCCCAAGGCCAGTCACAAACTTGACATACTGCAAAAGATCAAGAATTGTCACTACTGTTGCTAAATACGTCAAGTGTAAGACACAAAATTGTTTGAAATGATCTATAAAATTATGGAACATTTATGTGGAAGAACTGTAAACCATTTTTGTACTCCTATATTTACGTTATTCGTTTGGTCTCAACTGAGTATGCAGGTCAACCAGTGTTTTGTGAGAAACTCCACATATCCTGAATATGAGCAAAATGAGTTATTTAGTAGTGGTTTAAGAACGGAAGCAGAACTGTTTTTTTGTTACAAACTAAATGCTGACCTGTTAATTAGAATAGGCTGGATCACTGTAGCTTCACTGAAGGACATTCATCTAGAATGAATGAATTAAATTTCAATGCCAAAGCACCCAGTCATGCTGTTCATATACACGAGGTAACCAACAAATTTGGTACTACTGAAATGGCAATTACATTTCTCCATGGGAATGGAATACAGGCCAGAAATCCTCCCTACTGTGATGTCATAGGTTGTGGAATAAATATGACGGAGGTTAACTTAGTTAATCTTCTGGATAGTGAGGTGTCCTTAACATAAAGGGCATAAATGCTCAAGAAAACAAACTAAATTATTCACTATACTTTTCTTATTAACTAACTTCTGGAAATCTTACGGCAGACTTTCACCTGTCTTGGCAGATGGTGTTAATATGCAAATTTAGGTACCAGTTGTACTGCAGAAATAATGCTGGGTAAACAGCAAACCCGAAAGAGTTGGTACTTGGGAAATGTTTTGCACTGCAGTAAAAGAAGGTACAAAACAATAAAGAACTGTAATACAATATATGATAACAGCAAGTGTAATGAATACATCAAGTAATAATCAAAGCAATAAAGAGATGGAATACAGGTGAATGGTAGTGGTGGTGGCGGTGACAGTGTTGGTGATAAATATCATAATTATACCATAACAACATTATGTTCTTTAGATAAGGCTTCACTATCTAAAATGTCATACATTGTAATGATGCATATGATATCCATGTTTACTTCAAAATAAATCATGTGGTAATAGTTAATTATGCAACAACACATACGTGGAACTCAATAACTTGTGCCAGAATATGCTACCAGAATCATTATTCAACAGGACAAAGGCTGCTCATTAGCCCAGTTTCAGCAGTTTTGCTTTCCACACATTGCTCGCCTGGAGAACTGCAGAACCCTCCAACACAGGTATATGTCTATAGCAAGATTATCAGTTTATTTAGCAGTATTATGTTCCAGCTGCCCTAGAGCCTGCAAGTATGAATGTGTGTGCGTGTGTAACACAACATATCAAAAGATTAACACATAATAAGCAAGTACTGAGCAATTGTTCCAAAGGTAAAAATCTGGCGACAAGACCTTAGAAGTTAAACACCACATATAAATGCACCATTAAAGAAATTAACATGTATCTGTTTCACATGCAAATGATCTATCCTCTTGTCCCAATCCTTTAAAATAAATAACTAATAAATTTATGGATAATAATTGTGAGAACAGTCAAATATGACAAATGTATCGCTTTATTGTGTGCATTGTTCTGAATTACTTCCTCTAAAATAAACATGCATTTGTGTAACATGCAAATTATGCTTTCTCTGTCCCTACTCTTTCAAATAAATAAATTTTGAGCAGAGCTGTAGTCACACCAGATATTGGCAGGTCAGTTATGTTGTATGACAGTAGTAATTAGATCCACAGTGACAGACTTTACCTCCTTTAAAATAAACATGCACTCGTTTAAAGTGCAAACTCTTCTTGTTTCTTTGAAATAGATCAATTAAAAATAATATTGACTGAAGCTGTGGTGAGAGAACACAGTTTTGTGTGCTGAGTTTAAAGCAGCCACTTGTTATGTCAAGCAGTGTTGGGGGAACCGTCTTGCTCAGAGCAGAGTTTGAAAAGTGAGGTTATCGTGTACATGCAGAATGATCAGTATTTGCCTCATTCTCAGGGTTTGGATTAATGGGGACAGGGGGATTAACTCTTCTCATTAAATAATTTGTCCAACACATCAAAGAACAATTCCTTCCCTTCCATAAAGTATTTTTCCTTTTCACTGCAGGTATTAATTACTGCTCCTTGAAAATAGAAGACAGAACACCTTTGATGCAGACTGTACATGGTACAAGTGTGACTTGTGCGCTAAACAATAAACAATTCTCAGGTTCATTATTTGGGTTGACATTCCGGGTCACAATTCCAGCAATGATGATAGCAGCTTGCAGTATTCAGTTGTTTCTTGCAACTCACTGTTCTATTGTTCATCAGCATAGATACATTTATGACAAGAAAGTGATTGGTTACAGAAAGTAATGGCAGTAATATATTCCAGTTCAAATCTCAGGCTTCAACTTCAAGTAGGTAATAGAACTTCTCAGCTAAAAGCTGCAGCATTGGAAGTGACATGTGTTAGCGAAAATAGTGAGAGTAAGTGCATTACACTAATCGGGGGATGTGTAGATAAAACTAGAGTCGATAAAGGGAAATCAAATTGCCCCTGACTTTCATCAAACAGTTTTGAGAGAGTTATATTCCTGTACTGCTCAGAAATACAAAATCACGGTGCTCTTAAAGACCGTAAAATGCATATTGCTATTGCTGCCACCGCTACGCTTTATGTATATAACACACCAATGCTACTATCACTGATATTACTACCATTATTGCTATAAATATAACATAAAGTTAAGTTCTCCCCCACCCCTCGTCAGAAAGTCTGATTTGAACACTGCTTATTCTTATTACCATTTGAGTAACATGACGAGTTTTCATTACCTACCTTAAATGTCATTCTAACCGTAATATTGGACTATCATACTGCACTTTCCTTGTGTGCACGGAAGTTAAATACTGACATACAACAATTTCACTTCTGTGGCATTTATGAACACAGTTCGTATATAACACAACGGCCGTTGTACTAAAATGTTAGGTTCACAACTTAACACTAAACCAAAATCTTACAGTTCTTTCTTTGTTATATTTTAGAAGAGCTAAGTAAAGTTACGCCTGTTGAACATGGCGTGTAATCCATATGGCCCTGTCGATGGATTGATTTCTTGTGGAAAATAAATGGCTGGTGACTTCGTGTCTGAGACGATATCCCGAACACACTGGAGGTAAATTTCGGACTATATACAAGTCTAGTCTGTTCAGAGGTAAGATATATCAGTACTTTTAATTTAATGAAATAAATAAGAAAGTTACTTTCCTATTTTTAAATCCTTGCAGAATCATATGCGTGAGTTAAAAATTCTGTTAAATAGGTTTGGTAGGTAACAGTAGGGTACTTGTACCTGGCCGACATACATGCAGTCTATACGGCACGGGGTGTGCGAGAGAGAGCTACGCAATTCCTAGCTTGATCTCAGTAATATTCATTTTATGAAGCTTCCATTTGGTTTGGAAGGTTTTTCTGTAATCAAAACTATCGTTTTTTGTTCAAGATCGCGTACCTGTTTGCTAAAACACTTCATATTGCTTTTCGCACACATGTCGCATTATAATTTCAAATTTCAAATTTATTGCTCATAAAACTTGTAATGCAAGCTTGGAGCATTGTCAAATGCTAATACATGAATAAAAAGTACATCATGGCACATAATTAGACTTACAAAATACAAACATGGAATATTGAATATGTTGTTGTTAGCTAATGCTGGATTTCTGACAATGAAGTCATTAATCCTCTTACTCTCCAATATTTTTCACTGATGATATTGAAAAGAGCAATAGCAGTAATAGTAACCGCTTTTTAGAGAGCACCATATTTTTATGTTTTGGCGGTCACATCACTCTCTCACAACCCCCAGAATGTATGGAGGACCCCACCTGTCGTTGGTTTACGGGTCTCACCGACCTGACCGGGAGAATTATCAAAATAAATTCACCGACCGTATCCTCTGATCACCAATCAGAGGACGTATTACATGCCATGACAGGTCAGCATGTTAGGGGTTAGTATTTTAGAGAATTGGAGAGGTTGGAAAAATAAAGACTCCCTAGCCCTCGGGAACCCTAATAGCATCGGGGTCGGAAGAGAACAAGAGATGACCAAGGTAAGGTCAGATAGAAAAGTTACAGTGAGGAGCAAAACACCAGTAAGTGGAAGTAATGTTCTGCTCAACTTGGGTACCTTGTGGTCACTATTCACATATCCCCTAGATGGAGACCCCTGAGTACGGAATATTGAATATACAAAAATACATTAACAGTACACATTAATTTAACATCTCTTCTAACCTGTATGGGCACTTTTCAATCAGATAATTCTTTAACTCTTTAGCAAAGGAGTTTTTTCTTGAGTGCACTTTTATACCTCTTGGTAGGGCAATATATAATATCATTCCCATCACGATCGGATCCTTTTTGGTTGAAGCCTTATTTAAGTGCATTCTATGGTAATTTTCATTCCCTCTGATGTTATATGTATGCATATCTGTGTTTTTAGTAAGTGATTTGTTCTGAATGAGTATAAATACTTTGTATACATAAATAGCAACTATTGTCAATATTTAATTCTTTTTAAAGAGTGGCTTACATGTGTCTGTAGTCTTTAGTTGAAAAATATGACATATGCATCTCTTCTGTAGCAATAGTATCCGGTTTAATTTTGTTACCCCACACCCTCCCCAAATTTCAATGCCATATTCCAAGTGCACGTATATTATGCCATAATATATAGCTTTAAGCTCTTCTACATTAAGGTATTTTGCTAAGTATTTTAGTAGCTATATGTTTTTTGTGATTTTCTGACATACTTCGTTTACATGCATTTCATATGTTAAGTGTTCGTCAAGATATATTCCCTAAAAAATTTTGATTAGATACCTGTTCTACTTTAGTACTTTCAAGTCTTACATTTATGTAGTTTAGTTCCTCCCTCCTTGTGCATAATGCACAAGTTGTATTAAAATATGTAACTAGCAATACTTTACACTCAGGATATGGTAGTCACAGTTATATATGTAATTATAGATATATCCATGACAAAGTGAAGTCACTTTAAAGGGACGGTGGGTGTCCCTAACGACTATAATAAGGCAACATTATGTTGTTAAACTAGCATTTGTTAACTGAAGATAACTTTGCACCTACTCAGTATTCGCTAATGTAAGTATTTTTGATATAACAGTTTTTAGCAGATGTGTAATTTTAAGCTATTCATTTAATAGGTTCCCTATATCACAAGTTTTAAATGAACACTAAGACTAAATTTAGTTATAAGCATAGGTGTTCTGTGTAGAGTATGGTCCCAGAATTGCAATGTAGTGCACATATACATAATTCCTTTGTCGTACAAGGTGTGCACTTAATTAACACAAATATAGGGAAATATACTGAGGGCCCTAAGCCGTAGAGTGTAATCTGAAGGATTCCTTTTATAAGTAGAGGAGTGTGGTAGCGAAGGCTGCAACTGTGAAGTGATGGGAAAGTGCATACCTGAAACATCAGTGTAGCTGAAACCCAATGATTAACTATTTCTTATTAACTCAGGATTACAGTGCCCATACCCTGAAGTCCCTAACATAGGTCTTCTCCATCACTATACTGTACTGGGATACAGAGGTGCCCATCCCCCCTTCCTGCCAAAGGCTATGGCACGTTCCCCCTAATTGTTCTAAGAGCTCAATATCAGCAATTTAGTTCTTTCTTATGCCACTGGAGAGCCTCACAAAGGGGCTGTCTTGTAGGTACTGTAATAGCTGTTGCATTACTGATAAACAATAAAACAAAACTTACACAAGTAATTCAAAAAAAGAATCAATAAAATAGATTGTAATATATACAGCAAAAGATTATAAATAACACATTGGCGGGTAGTGGATTTGGTATTTCAATGTATTGTATGTATCTGTTTAAATAGACCAGTATACTGTAGTAAGTATAGTAATATTTAGGGCTCGAACATTTATGTGCTTATAAATTTAAAAATATTTATTTTTTTATGTGCTTAAAAAGTGAAAAATATATTCCAAACATATGAAAATGTTAAATAAGGAAAAATTGAAGCTATTAACAGTGAAGCAACAAGATTCTAAAGTAAGAACAAATTAGAAACTAAAACTTCACTTATCTTATTGATTTAATGCTAACCCTGGGGTTTCAGGCTGTGTCCAGCTAATTCTCAAAGCCATATAAACAAACTCCTTGCCAAGCTACAATCTTTTATTTTTTCTGAAAAACAATTACTCTTATTCTATTTTTATTTACCAATCTCTGAAAACAAAAATTTATAAATACAATCTATAGATGGTAATTCGAAGTTCATAACACAGTTCCTGTTTTTTAAAATAAAAATTTTTTCCCAAACCATTAAATCTATAGGATTACTTAATTGTTTTAATAATTTAACTTCTGGATTAATTTCATGATTAAATGACCAAAAATGATCTGCCACAGCTGATTTATCAGTTTGTTTATATTTAATATTTCTAAAATGTTCTTTTATTCTGGTTTCTAGATGACGTTTAGTTTTACCAATATAAACTTTATCACAATCTTAACAGCTAAATTGATAAATACCAGATTTTTTATAATTTGGTATTTTATCTTTTTTTGAAAAATTAAGTAAATTTTGTATATTAAATTTATTTTGAGGGACCAAATTATTCCATATTCTTTAAAAATTCTTGTAAATTTTTTATTAGCCCATGGATGGTAAGTAAACTTTTTAAAAATACAATTATCTTTTATTTTTTTAAGGGTTGAAACTTCTTTGACAGCTTTTTGATACTTAAATTCCATTAAATGACCAAAAATGATCTGCCAAAGAAGTTTCAACCCTTAAAAAAATAAAAGATAATTGTATTTTTAAAAAGTTTACTTACATGGGCTAATAAAAGATTTACAAGGATTTTTAAAGAGTATGGAATAAATTTGGTCCCTCAAAATAAATTTATATACAAAATTTACTTAATTTTTCAAAAAAAGATAAAATACCAAATTATAAAAAATCTGGCATTTATCAATTTAGCTGTTTAGATTGTGATAAAGTTTATATTGGTAAAACTAAACGTCATCTAGAAACCAGAATAAAAGAACATTTTACAAATATTAAATATAAACAAACTGATAAATCAGCTGTGGCAGATCATTTTTGGTCATTTAATCTTGAAATTAATCCAGAAGTTAAATTATTAAAACAATTAAGTAATCCTATAGATTTAATGGTTAGGGAAAAAAATGTTATTTTAAAAAACAGGAACCGTGCCATGAACTTCAAATTACCATCTATAGATTGTATTTATAAATTTTTGTTTTCAGAGATTGGTAAATAAAAATAGAATAAGAGTAATTGTTTTTCAGAAAGAATAAAATATTGTAGCTTGGCAAGGAGTTTGTTTATATGGCTTTGAGAATTAGCTGGACACAGCTGGAAACCCAAGGGTTAGCAGCAAATCAATAAGATAAGTGAAATTTTAGTTTCTAATTTGTTCTTACTTTAGAATATGAAAATGTTTTCATTAAATTATCTAAACGATATTTATAAAAGCACTCACAGAATCTTCTAGTCAGTAAAAGGAGAACTGTTGCACAGGACGACAAAAGTAGAGCTTAAGTTGGGCATCTTAAAGGTGTGACAATTGTCACAGAAAATATTGTCTCGGAAATGTGTGTTCAACATCACAGGATGTTAATCTTGCATATTTGTAATACACAGTATCATTGACACTCAGATGTTCCATCTGCTCAAGGTTTCCTACACTCTTCCTCATTTAAGTATCTGAAATTTTGTGCATCACTTGTAACCCTTCGTTAGACAGAATTTTTCTTTCAGTTTGTTTGCTTTTAAATCCTAATTTTCTTAAGTTTTTTTCAATGTTGATTTGTTTAATTGTTTCTATCAATAATTGTTTTGATTTTTCCAACTTATGCACTCTGAGAGGAAACAAAACTTTGCACTAATGAAAGTCAAATCAACTTTAAGTGCAGTTAGCCCAAACAGAGTCTGAAACATATCCTGCAGTATTGCAATGGAAGATGCATCTTCTCTGTCAAATTTGTTTATCACAGAATAGATCTATTCAAAATTAGCTGCATAATACATAACAGTGTCTACCCAAGTACCCCAATGGGTGATGACAAGGTTAGGAAGAACTGGAGTATTTGGTGCCCTACTATTAAATAGTTGTATTCTACTTGGTGATTTCACAGAAACTTTTTTCTCATTAGCAATCAATTTATCCACATTCGGGTAAAACACATGAATTGTTTCGCAGACGGTGCAGAGCATGCGCTATACACATTACGTGGATCATATTAGAATAGCTCACTGAAAGCTCCTGTCCAGCTTTAATCATGTGGCGGGCAGCGTCAGTAAACAGTAACAACACACTGTCATATTTAACACCCCCTGGCCAGAGAATATGCATTGTATCATTGAAAACACATGCTACTATTGTGTGATTCACCACAAATATTTCTTCACATGCTAAAAGAAAAAAATTATATGACAGCACATCATCTTTCAGAACCCCAATTAGAATATTCTGGATTTTCTTTCTACTACTGTCAGTTTTTTCATCAAATGATACCCAAATTTTTTTGCACTCTCACAGTTTTCTAATTTTATTTGTTTCCTTGCAGCTTTTAGGCACATAGTACTTACGTAGTACTTACCTAATGTTGATTTGCCTGGAGGATCCATCTGTATGTTTTTTAAGAAAATTCCTGATTACAGCATTATTTAGTTTTCGGAGTGGAATCTCTATGGAAATAAATGCATTGCACATATCTGTTAAATATTTGCAAATTTTGACAGTTCTGAAAAAGAGAAGAAAGAAGAAGCAGATTATTCACCAAGTAGCTTTGGCCTAGTATGTTGAATTTTAAAATGGTTCATTGCGGATGTTTGCGTATGTCCACTTAAGTGCTGAGTCACTTGAGAACATTGATTTGCAGTTATACTCTTTGCACATGCCTTACAAAAAAGAATGTTCTTATCCGTTGTGAATACATCTTTACATTCACTATCATATTGCTGTAAATGAGCTGCTTCACTACACTTTATGGCCAATGGGCCATAGTTTGTAAAAGTAATATATTATCATTGTTACTTATTGTTCAACTATTGAACAGATTGTAATTTTGCAGATGTTTAAATAAAAAAATAAAAAACAGCTACACTTTACTTTTCCCGTTGTTATTAGTCCTAAACACAAACTAAAATAACTGCTTACATTAGTCTCAAGGAAACGAGGAAACACAGATGCTTTGTCAAAGGCACAGGGATGAGGTCCATTGACCTTTGCTGTCAGGCACTCTGATCACCTCTTATCTTCTTTATTTGAAGAGCAAAGTAATAGTAACTAGGCGTATAGTCAGTGATAAAACAAATAGATTATCTCTTGTGCCAGTTGATATATGAGATGTTGCTGTCCTGAGGATATGATTGCATATGAACAGAGTGTTTGTGCGATAAGCTCACGTAAACACCTGGGAAGTTTCATATTCACATGCTTTCCGATATGCCTCATGGCTTTACCAAGCAGTACTATGCATGAAAGTACATTTCAAATGTGATGCCGTTTTATGAACATTCAAAATATTCATTTATAAGCATGATATGTGGGATAATATGTAAAATGATTTACATTACAAAAATATCAAAAATATTTTTTATGTGATATGCAACTTGGTATTTTGAATGCAAATGTCTCAGTTGGAACTTCGACAAAGTCTGGAAATCACAATAGCCCAAAAAAAAAAAAAAAAATGTATTTACCTAAAAGTCAGCAGCCCTAATGATAACAATAATGATGTATATAATGATGTATACAAAGCTTTGAGAATGAGTTGGAGTCAACTCAAAACTTTAGTCAGCTTTGCACCAAGAACTTGGAACGTTACTAAGATAAGTGAAGTTTTTAGTTTCTAATTTATTCTTACTTTATAATTCCAAATGGTTTTTATCTTCTTTAAGGTATATTTAAAAATAGACTCCTTTCGGTCCCCTCTATATTACAATTGCCACACAGAGCCAACTCACCAATGGCCAAAAACTGTATTACTTCCATTTATGATTTAGCATAGTAACTTGATTCTCGAGTGTGATTTCGTTAACCAATGTTGACACCAAAGTACAGGTTTCTGTAGGAGTTTCACGTTTCTTCCACATGTGGAAGAAACTTTCGTTTCTGAAACTTTTCTCAGTACAGCTCTCCTTTGTGCAATAAGGCTGAAACTGCATTGGGCATAACAAAATGCAGCAGCTTTAAGAACAGCACACTGCAATCAAGCAAACCATGTATACAATTCAGAGCAAAAATCTGCTAATTGCTTTGTTTAGGGTAATCCTTTAGATAAACTTGCTTTATTGCCTCAACTCTCTGCATGAACATTGGCAGACTTTTTTCAGGGGGCGGGGCCACATGTTGGAAGTTTGCAATTAAACAATATTATTTGATTCTGTTGCCAAAAACTGTAAAAGATGAGTTATAGTATTGGTTGCAGATAAGGATATTAATTTATGCTAAATATATACTATTCTTTACACCAAATTTAACCAATAGGCTAATAGTAATTGATTACATATTACGTTTATTATTTTCCAAGGGAGGGCAGCACGCCCCCCTTTGCGATGCCCATGCATCTTTGTATTAAATGCTCAGTTCGTGTAGCACCACTGGCCGTTGATTGGTGTGGATTGTGTTGCTGAAGACCATTTTGTTTTCTTGCTGCTCCTCTCATTTGCATTTGCCAAGAAATCATATGTCCATAATGCATGCACTAACTGTCCTCGCTACTACTTATATACTTTTTTCTTCTATTCTTTTCCTCCCTTTGTGTAGGACTTACAAGCCAGTGCCTAGGGTCAGACACCTATCAGGGAGCAGAGGAACCTGTGGACCAGACAGAGTGAAGACCTAGAAGCAGCACCAGGTATGAGAGTGAGGAAGAGGATGATATGAAATTCAGGCAAAATCAATGAATGGAGAGATGATAATGGAGCAATTGGTGGAATGAGTGGCGGGGGAATCTGGAGAACCTGGAGAAAACCTACACAGACACTTAGTTCTTCTTCTGCTTCTTCTTCTTCTTCTTCTTCTTCTTCTTCATCATCTACTTCTTCAGATTACCCTCCCCTTATGTAGGACTTACACCCCCTAGGACTTATAAGCCAGTGCCTAGGGTTAGATGCCTGACGGGGAGCACAGGAACCTATGGACTGAACAGAGTGAAGACCTGGAAGTGGGTGGTCATCCAAGCACCAGGTATGAGAGTGAAGAAGAGACAGTTCTATTAGTTTAAAATAAAAACAATGCACTACGATCTGGAAGTTCATTCTTTAATGTCTGAATTCATTGCTGAGAATGGTGGGGCAGGAAACAAAGTGACCACATGTGTATAAGCAGATGATTTCCAAGTACACCGTATGTTCGATTGTGTTTTAGCAGCTTTGTGAGTGGCCTTTTGACTTCCAAGAGGTTTGTATATTCGGCGCGCTGGAATATGATAATAGATAACTATTACAGCGTTGCTACTAGTAATATAGTCTTTAACACATGGTCATTTTGGTTCTTAATTTATGACTGAAATATCTATAAAACTTCAAAACAGCAAAGGATAAATGGGGATTCTCTCAATACAGGCAAAAGTATGGGTGTTGCCTGGCCTGGTCCCCTCTGTCTACGGCCCTGCATGGTTTTCTCTAATCACTCTTCTTTTACACATGACCTTCACATGTTCTTCTTTATTGGCTCTTCAACATACAGTTCATATGATCTACTGGTTGACTGATCACAATGAAAATTGGCACATTTTCATGGAGAGTATTCTACCATCCATTTTACTATTCAACATGCTACATTCATATAGCTTCCTTTACTCTTCTATGTAACACATATACATGTCTACTCACGTTCAACATGCAATTCATAGACTTTTGATGATTGAATTGGAAATGCAACATATTACATTCACATGGTTTTCTCCAGTTGCTTTTGTTTTATTAACACATTCGCATGTTGTTCTCTACTTATCCTGCAATATATAATCTTGTGTGACAGAAATGAAACGCAATGAATTTCATTGACAGTTTACTAACTTTTATCACTACAATCACTAGGGCTAGGAAGTTCATGCATTTGCATGTTTTTTCATAGGGGTGAAAAATGTATGCTTTTACATTATGTGCACCACTCTGTCCTCTATGTGATCTGCAAGAGGAAATGGACCGAGACCACCTTCAAATATGCCCGGCCACTTCTAGTGCCCCATCCATCAGTGAAAAATATTGGAGAGCAAGAGGATTAATGACTTCATTGTCAGAAATCCAGCATTAGCTAACAACAACATTATGTGCACGAATTATGGAATTTTCAGTTATTTGGACATGATTTTATGGTGCTTATAACTGCACATTTTCTTGATTTTGATAAAGGCATAATATTTCAATATTATAGCCCCTATATTGCATATTTTAACGATTTTTATGGTTTTTTATTTTTTTCCATCTGGATAATATTTTTCATATTGGTAGTATTGCACATGATGATGCAACTCGCGAGGTGGCGAGAACTAATGCTGAGTCATGTTGCCATGCAGTGAATCCCCTGTGTCCATCCTTTCATTATATGTACTGCGTAGAGAATAATCAGTGCGTTATCTGAGAGGTTTATAGTAGCAAAGATAAAGTGCAGGTCAACGTTTTGAGCAGCACGATTATAGCAATGCTTGCCTGCCCACCAGTAGTTGTGTGGTGGTCTTCAAACGTAACAGTGTTGTGAACTGGTTCCCACCTAATTAAATTAGACGTATGAAATATTAAAATGCTCTTCAAATGCCGAAAATAAAACCAACTTTGAGTGCTAAATCAATTAACTTACAGAAGGAGTTTTCGTGTGATTTAATGTCCACAGATAATAGGGTACTGTTTTGTGGAGCGTATGAGAAAAATGTAGAGGGTGAGAAAAGATTACAAATAGTTCAGCACATCAACACAACAAAACATAAGGATAATTTAATAAAAAAACTCGCAACAAATAACCTGTTGAAAAACAGCTAGTAGAGTGTTTAGGAAGTAGGGTTACTGAATTTTCCTATGACTTGTTCCCAGAATTTTTAGATGCTGATGTTCCCTTGTTCAAAATTAATAATTCGACATTTAAAAGCTTTCTTGCCAAGTACACTCAACAATATGTGCCTGAAGAAAGTTCACTGCGTAAGACTTATGTAGGACATTGTTACAATAATGTATGGTGAAATATACAAAATGAATAAGCGGACCAGTTTGTGTGGTTGTCTGTTGATGAAACCCCTGATTCTGAGCGTCTTTCTATTGCTAATATAATCGTGGGTGCTTTAAATAATGAACAAAAGACTACACCTTATCTTCTTAGTGTGTGCGAATTGTCGGCCACTGACAATGTAACTGTGACCCAGTTTGTGATGCACTCTTTGAAATTACTGTGGTCATGTGGAATCAAATACGACCAGTTACTTTTATTTGTTTCTGATGCAGCTCCTTATATGATAAAATCAGAACAAACTCTGAAAGGTAGTTTTCCTAACTTAATTCATATCACTTGTTTGGCACACGCTCTTCATCGAATTTCTGAGACAATATGTAATTCTTTCCCATTGGTAGATAGATTTTGTCCAGTACAAGGAGAATTTTTTTTAAATCTCCTAAATAAGTTAAGTTGTTTAGATCAACAGCACCGAATATCCGACTTCTGTCTGCACCAGTGTTAAGTGGATGGGGAACATGGGTCGATGGAGTTTTACATATGTTATGCTGGACACACAGAAGCAGTGGAAGAGGTTGGTAATTCATTGGACTCGAAAGATGCTTCATCAATAGAAACTGTGCAATATATTCTGTCAGGCACTGGGTTAAAAGGATCTTAGTTTCATATCTGCCCATTTTTCTTTCTTACCAACAGCCATAACGGCATTGAAAGCTGTAGGATCTCCTTTGCTTGAATCACTTACTGTCTTTGAAAATACAATATGTGATATAAGTTCAGTTCCTGGTAGAATCGGACAAAAAGAGAAAGAGAAAGTGAATTATATAATTATATAATTTCATTTGACTCTCCCTCTTTGCAAAGCAGTAAGCATCATATAAATATGCCCCGATAACATATTGTGACGTGGAGAGAGGTTTTTCACATTACAAAAGTGTTTTGCGAGACAACAGACCATGTTTTAAATTTGAAAACTTGTGCAAAGTGTTGGTTGTCAACTGCAACTAGCCGTGGGACCATTTCTACTTCAACCTCTAAGGAATAAGGTAACTTTATTTATACTAACTCGTCTTGTGTATTGCAAAGGGACGTTCATTGTTTTAATTAAATAGTGCATATTTCTTGGCATATTTCCAAGCTTTTTAGAGCATATTTACATGTATATTTCAGTGTTTTTTAGGGCCTGAACTTCTGAGCACTAACAATCACACTTGTGTCTCTGCTCCTACTTCTACAGAGAATTCGTACAATTTTTAATATGACTGAAATAGAAATGCAATGTTTTATATTTACACGATTTTCTCTACTTGCTTTTCTTTGTTGTAAGTTCCTCTATGTACAAGATTAGAAAGTTACTTTCAGAGTAATATAATTTCAAGCATGTTTTGCTATAATAATACACATAAGTATCAGATTAAAATAACCATTATAAAGCTTTGGACCTTTGAGTGTTAAAAGTGTTATTCTAAGCATATTACACCAAATTACCCACATTAATTGGTGCTACTTTATGTTGTCTGGTGAAGTGTAATGTAGTTTCAATTATCTGAAAGCAAACTCATGGATGTTACTGATAATGTGTTTCTTTTCCCACAGACCTGCTCCTAAGTTTAAGAACAGGACTTTTCAAATACACTAACTGTAGTAAAATGGATATCAAAGAAGAAGTCAAAGAGGAATCTCCTTCCCTGGAGTTGGGTTTACAGAATGAGAGAGAACATTTTATTGAAGACCTTGTGCTGACGATTAAGACAGAAACTGTGACAAGTAGCAGTGATATCAATCCAGAACTTGAAGATTCATGTATTACTGACAATACTAAGGTAAGTTGTAGAAAAATTTTGCTTCTCTGTCTTATAAATACTGTACAACATTAATTATTAAAAACATGTGTTTTATATAATAAATCAACTTAAAGTTTGCATTTTCTATTCATACTTGCTAGTATAATATAAAAATATGTGCTCTTTAATATAAAGTTGGATAAACCCTATTTCTTGAAAGCAACCCGGTGCAGCAAGAGGTTCTTCATTCCTTCAGTTTTATTATATGTATCACTGTCTTGTTTTACTTCATTCGTTGCTGTGTGAAATATTACGATATGCACTGTAGTGGACTGTAATGTCTAGGTCATAAATATCACTGTCTTGTTTTACTTCATTCGTTGCTCTGTGAAATATTACGATATGCACTGTAGTGGACTGTAATGTCTGGGTCATAAATTGTGTTATATACTCAGAACAAATTTATTTTGTTTGCACAGGGCTTCCTCATACTTATTTTGTCTAGGGTTAGACCATTATTACCTCTGGTGACTTTATTGTTTCCCTAGGGTAAATAACTTCGAATAATTATAGCACAAATTTGAGAAATCATCAAACAAATCATTACTTCAGTGTTGACATAGACATGAGTCTACTTTTCATTCTTCAACACCAATTTAAATTTATTCATATACTCATCACTAATTATTCTTGTTATGGTTTACTTTTCCCACTATCATTCCCTTTCTTACCAACAATAGCTTATCATCGTGATCTAACATGCCATTTACAATAGGAGTTACATTATAGTGTAGACTATTTTCTGAGTCTGGAAAAATATGATGTATTGCTGCAGCAGTGTTCATATGAATTGCAGAAAATGAATCACATATATTCCAAGTTAAATGTGTGTAACTGGGAGGTGAGCTTAGAGTTCATTTTACAACTATTAAGTGTGTTTAGAGTAAAATGTCCACAAACTATTGTTTCAATATTTTGAATATTTTGAGTGTAAATATATGAGATGATTCTATCTAATCTATTTGTAAATTCATGAAAGCTTCTTTTGTATGTTTTATGTTAAAATGATATGTTAGCTACCTAATGCTATTTTTGCTGTGACATAGTTTAAACTTTGAACCATCTATTGTTCATTTCACTCAGAGAGACTCAGTAGAGACTCACAAATCCAGTTAGTGTACACCTGACATGTTTATTACATACTTTTGTGCCTCTCTCCTAAAGTGTGTGAGGATGTTTAGAGAGACAAAGGTATATTCAAACAACTTTTCATGCTTAGTTTGTCATCTCTTTCTTTACATTAAACAATTCAGTTCAGCTGTAACATTTTATAGTTATTCTTATGCAGATACATTAAGCATGCATATCAGTGTAACTGTTCAATTCAAGAAACAGAATTACATCTTTCACATTCGTTTATAAATGACTGAACTATTATACCATAGGGTTTATGATGCTATGTGCAGGCGTTCAAGTTTGTTTCCAGATAAGCGTTTAATGTTCTGTTTGCCACAAGTATACAGTTAATGATTTCAGTTCATCTGTTATAATTTGTCTTATGGTGCTCCATATATATTCCATATCTGAGATAACCTCACCCGCCTTTACCTCAGATAAACGAGACTCTAAAGTACGTGGTAAATGTGAAAGTTAGTAGCTGCAGAAGATTCACATAATGTCATTCACCACACAACTGAGCTGAATTTTTAGCTTAAAACCTTTGAATTTTCATGTCAGATATAGTACTTCAAAGTAATTACCATATTTACTTGCGTAATGGACATCACCACATAATGGACGCACCCCAATTTGAATGCATGAAATTTAAAGAAAAATATCCCTGCATAGTGGATGCATTTAATTTTTAACAAATTTTTGGCTTACAATATGCTTGCGTACATATGCCTGAATCATGGGTTAGTCTACATTGGAGCAACAGTGGATGTTACCAGCGACAATGAGTGGGAATTAAAGAAACATTGCAGTAACTGTGGCAACGTATAATTTTCTGCATTTTCTGAATGAACAACAATGGATGGTACCAGTGATAATAATTGGTAGTTACCAGAAGCATCATGTACATTTTCAGTTCAGTATCGGTGGGCTGTTATTGTTAGAAGTGTTAAGTTTGTTGTTTGCTTGCTACTACTGCCTACAGTATTCCAACTCTGAGAGATGGATACAAAGAAGAAGTATTACAGTTATATGGCTGGTTTTAAGTTAAAAGTGATCAAATATGCCAAAGATAGTGGAAATGGGTTTGCTGGCCATGAATTAATGATTTCAGAGTTCAGTATTCACAAGTGGAGGAAACAGAAAGATGCACTAATGAAAGATGCCAAACTAGTCCAGAAAATAATTTTGTGAACCAAAGAGTGGAAAATATCATGAACTTCAAAGTGAACTTTTAGAATATATACTTGAGTTGCGTAACAATGGAGTTGGATTTTCACATGAAATTTTACTGTTTAAGGCTAGGGAAGTAGCACGACATATGCAAATAAGTAATAATGAATTCAAAGTGAGCAGGGGCTCGATCTTCTGTTTAATGAGATGCAAGGAACTTTCACTAAGAAGGCGAACATGAATTTGCCAAGAAATGCTGCAAGACTGAACAAAAAATTTTAGAATTCTATATGTATATAATTTATGCAAGGAAGAGGACCAATTACTGGTCACAAATGGGAACACGGACCAGACACCAGTGTTCTTTGATATGCTCACAAATACACCAATCAACAATAAAGGAGAAACAAGTGTGTTGATATGCACTACAGGCTATGAAAAACTGTGATGCACTGTTACGCCTGTGATAACATCAGATGGAAGAAAGCTACCACCTTACACAGTTTTAAAAGAAAAACCATCTCAATAGTTAAATGTCCAGCCAGTATTCATGTCAGTCCAAGAAAAGCGATGGAGGGATAGGGAGATCGCCAAGGATTGGTTGAAGACAGTGTAGAAAAATCAGCCTGGTGCTCTACTTTATCAGCCAGCTTTGCTAGTATGGGACAATTTTCGAGGTCATCTAGGCGATGATATTTACAATGTGCTAGTAGACGCTAAAACAGATGTTGCTGTTATTCTGGGTGATCTTACATTAGTGCGTCAGCCACTAGATGTTAGTGTAAACAAACCATTCAAAGACAATATTAGGGAGCTTTACGTCGGCTGGATGTCAAGTAAAAGTCATGAGTTGACACCAACAGGGAACATGATATGGCCGTCCATTGAAATGATGTGCAAGTGGATCATAAAAGCGTGGAGGCAGATAAAGCTTGAGGTGGTTGTAAAAAGTTTCTTGGAGATCGGTATAGTCAATGCTTTGGGTGGCTCACAAAATGACCTTTTATTGGAAGAGGATGCAGAAGAAGAAGTATGTGAGGTGGAAAGTGGTGGTAGCAGTCGCATTAATGATACAGAGTCAGAACAAGAAGACGTGACTGGTACATCAGTTTCTTCTAACCTAAAACTGGTTTTATTTTGTTTTCCGCTATTAATGGACGCATGCTTGATTTTTTCGTTAAAAATTGTGGAAAAAGGTTTGTCAATTAAGCTAGTAAATATGGTATATTTAATTCAGAAATTTATTTACTTAATTACTAGTAAAGAATATGAGTGTAATATATTACAACTATATTCCCGTGCAATTACCATTATTTTATTTTCACAAGTAGTATGACCTAACCCAAATTATCATTACACTAAAACCTTGGTTTGTGACACAGACTTTTACAACTTGCTTCTCTAAACTCTGAAAGTTACTCTCTCTTCCTCTGACTCATAGTACCCTCCTGCAGACGTCGATCATTCCCTCATGACTCCTAAGTGTGTCCAAATCCAGGACCACCTCTACAGTCACGCTCACGACATACACCCATTGACTAGTAATGCTCAGCCCCAAGGTCAACTCCAACATGGACTCCTTGATGGGCATGGTGTAGGGCTCACTTTGTTATCTCGATGGCAAGCTTTCCACCACATCAGGTCACACCACAGTCATGACTGTACCCATGTTCACCAATATCTGGTACCGCCTCTCGTGTACCCATGCTTCTGCAATGATGTTATCATCCATTATCCTGCACAAACTATGTAGCATCAACCGAGAGGTCAGTGCTGACAGCTCCAATATGCCCCATTTATGCCTGTTTTTATTCATTTTGCATTAGTTTTGAGTAGATGGAAGCTTTCACGGCCAAAGTCAGAATTAGAGCTAGAGATTTCTTCCGGGCTTGAAAGCCATGGTCTGCTGGAGTTTAGAGGTCCAGATGTTTCATCTACACCTGCAGTGGACGTCATTGGTGGTGTGGTCTGAGTCTTCTTGGTACCTCCAGCCAGCGATTCTGTTGTAACTGAAACCTTCACCAAGAAGACTCAGACCACGCCAGCGATGATGTGCATCGCAGGTGTGGTCGAAATGTTTGGACCTCTAAACTCCAGCAGAACATGGCTTTTAAGCCTGGAAGAAATCTCTAACTTTACTTACATTAATTTGTTGGCCAGGTGAGGAGAGTCCCTAACTGGTTGTCCTGGCCAACCACTCTCTCATTACACATCTCTGGAAGATTATCAATGTCCTGCGGCTATTCCTTCATCCCACAGAAACCAAATACTCTGGAACTTGTAGACATCGGGGTCTAATATTTTTTGAGTATTAGACACTAATGTATCTTAACATCATGCACCACATTGATGTACTAAATAACTTATCTGGCCAGGAGGTTCACCAGAGCCTTATTCAATATTTGCTGATTATTCAGGCCAAACTGTTGCAGCCTTTACTTGAGCTGGCAGTGATTGGCTGCAGCTAGACAGTGTTCTCTGAACCAGTTTTCAAGAACCTCCCAGATGTTTCAAAATATTTTGTTGTTTAACGACGCTGTCAATTGCCAGGATCACATCAGCGTCGCCGGTGTGCCGGAATTTCGTCCCGCAGGAGTTCTTTTACATGCCAGTAAATCTACTGACATGGAGCTGTCGTTTTTAAGCACACTTAAAAACCATCGGTCTGGGCCAGATTTGAACCCGCAACCTTGAGATCAGTAGGCCAGCGTCTAACCAACTGAGCTACCCAGACCGACCAGGTGTTTCAAGATGCTACTGATGCCAGAATCATGTTCATTACTCTGCCACTTGTTCCTTGAGACTAGCTGTCTACCATACAGCTTTCTCTTCTGTGGACCACTGGTTGTGGGTGGCGAAGGCAATGAACTGTCTGTGGAAGACTTTTTTTTTTTTTTTTTTTCGAGTGGAGGAAAAATCCATTTATGGAGTTCCACTGTGCTGGGAGGCACAGTGGGGACTGTAGGCTTCACCCGAGGGTACTACCCTCTAAAAAACCTCCACCGGAGAGAATTTGGGAGAGGAAGTCTGGCAGTACCGCTAAAAGCACCTGCGGAGTCATGGAGAAATTGTGTAGGTTGGCCGTGTGGCCTAACCAGGGTGAGAGTTGGAGGCAGGACGTAAACATGGCCGAGGCCCTGATCACGCCCTGGCGAATTCGTGGTGTGGATTTGGTAAGGAGTAGTGTCGTTTCCGCCCGGAAACCCTGTCTTAACCTAATAGTTGTGTCCCCTGTGAGAGGGGAGATGTCAAATAGTAAGAGGTGGTAATGTTTATTAAGTATTTAGCTGTTAGCTGTCCCCCCACCATAGGGGAGGTGGCGTCTTATTCAATAGTATCATGTTCGCAAGGGATGCGTTAGTCAGAGATATTCTTAGTTAGGTTTAATTATTATATGTATATTTCTTCGCAGATTTATGCGTTTGGTCAGTTTATAAGTTTAATTGTTTAGTTTTGTTTGACTGCGCTATGAGCTGCATTTGTTTTGCTTAATATTTAGGTATTAGTGCTTTTAAATGTCGTTTGATTCAATTTGGTTTCCAAAATCATGTCCTTTATTTGTGGGCCAATGTCTTATAAGTGTGGGGGTAAACCCCCAGGGCCGCCTTGGCTAGAGCAAGGACTTTGCAAACTGCCAGTTGTGTTGTGCCATATGGTTATAGGTAATGTTCTATGGAAGTGTTACAGTGTGTTGAGGTATTCTTGAATGTCTACTTCTGGCTCTCCCAGGCCTAAGATTCTGTCAAATAATGACAGTGGTCTTTTGTGTTTGTTTAATTCTGTTTCGTAAGTTCCCAGTTGTTGTATTAGGGCATTTTTGTTTTGGTCTTTCCGTTTGTACATGTTGAAGCTCAGGCGTTTAATGAATTCTTCGATTGAATGTAGTTTTAGCTCTTTATGTAGGAGATAGGCCGGAGCTACCGGCGGTTGTTTTGCTATTATTCTTATTATTCTATTTTGTAGTGTTTGTAGTTTATGTAAGTGCGTTTTCGCAGCATATCCCCATACCGGGGCTGCGTATGTGAGAATAGGTCTTAGGAGTGTCTTATATAAAGTAAGCCCCATGTTTGCCTTCAGTTGGCTGTTTATGTTAAAGATTGGGTAGAGTTTATTTAACTGACCATTGGCCTTGGCCCTGATTTTAGTGATGTGCTTATTCCAGGTGAGGCCTTGGTCCATTACTAGACCTAGATAAGTTACTTGGTCCTTCCAATCGATTCCTTCGCCCTGGTAAGTTAACGGCTGAAGGGTACGCCTGTTATGTCTGTGCGTGAGTCTTTTTGTGAAAATTATTGCTTGAGTTTTTCTTGCATTTACTTTGATTCTCCATTTGGAGAACCATGGCTCAAGCGTATTTAGTGCATTTTGCAGTCATTGATAAATAATTCGTGGTTGAGTAGATTGTGTGACTATCGCAGTATCGTCCGAGTATATGTATTTATTTGTTCTTAATAGTTCAGGCATGTCATTTATATTTAAATTAAATAGTGTCGGCCCCAACAAACTCCCTTGGGGGACACCAGCTTTGATTCGCTTTGCGCCCGAGACTCCGTTTTCCACAGTGCTGCAAAAGCTTCGATTACTGAGGTAATCCCTAATTAGGGCTATAGCAGAGTCGGGGAAGGCGTAAGATCTGAGCTTTTTGATTAGGCCTGCATGCCATACTTTATCGAAGGTGCGTTCAATATCCAAATATATGGCGCCTGTTGACCTATTTGTGTTAAAGCCATTGGTTATCTGTTCGGTCATTCGAAGAAGTTGCAGTGTAGTGGAGTGTTGTGCTCTGAACCCGAACTGTTCGGGGATGAGTATGTTGTGCTTGTGGATGTGTTTGTTGATTCTTTTTAGGATTACTTTTTCTAGTACTTTGCTAAGTGTGTTTAGTAGGCTAATTGGCCTGTAATTGATTGGTAGTGCTAGGTTTTTATTTGCTTTGGGAAATAGCATTATTTTGGCTTCCTTCCAACTTGGGGGAAATCGGCCATTTTCTAGCGTAAAGTTGTAAATATCTGCTAAGAGCATGAGAGCTCTTTGTGGGAGATTTTTTAATACTACATTTGGGATTTTGTCTGGCCCTGGCGCTTTTCTAGTGGGCAGATGTCTAATAATCCAGCTGATTTCGCCTGGATTTGTCCTTCGCATTTTGTTGTGTGTTGGTGTTTGGCCTATGTTTTCAGCTTCATTTTCGACCTCTAGTATAAAGTTGTCTTGCCCGATTACTGGGTTGAGAGAGAATACATTTTCTAATGTGTCCGCGAACGCTTCTGCCTTGGCCTGGGGAGTTTCCGCTATAGTGTTGTTGAAATTGAGTGGAGGAATGTTCGTTCGTGTTCGCGTGAGGCATTTGGCTATTCGCCATGTTGAGTTTTGTTGGGGATTTAGATTTTCTAGTGTATTATTCCATTGATTTTGGATATATGTTCGCGCGCGTTCATTAGTTTGGTCTCGCGCCTTGAAATATTCGATTCGATGTAGAACGTTTCTAGTTCCTTGCCATTTACGTCTGGCTTTGTTTTGTGTTTGTTGTAGGACTTTTATGTCGTGAGGAAATCTAGCATTAATAGTCTGCTGCTGCCTTAGGGGCACGCAGGCAGTGGTGGCTATTTTTATTGCGGTTTGAAGTTTATTAATTGCCGCATCTTGCTCTGCTGCTGAGTTTATTTGCAGGTCAGGCAGATAGTGGTCTACTGTGTCTTTAAATTCAGCCCAGTCTGCTTGGTTATAGTTAAACGTTAGAGTAGCTGGTTTAAATGCGATAGGAGCGTTAATTGTTATTAAAACAGGCAAATGATCTGATGTCAGCTCCTGTAGGACTCTGAAGTCTGTGTCATAGGGAATATTATTTAAAAGAGCAATATCTAGGATGTCAGGCGTATTGTTCGGCAAGTAAGGAATGAATGTTGGTTCGTCGGGGCCTGCAATTAGGAAGTTTGTGCTATTAATGTAATTAAGTAATTTACTCCCTTGTGGATTGGGATTTATGCAATTCCATAGATGATGTTTGCAGTTATAATCTCCCGCAGCAAAAACTCTGGGTCCTAGATTCATTATTTTACTGACATCGTCTATATCTATGTCCCCCGGGGGATTATAAACTGAGGCTATAACTATATCCGTGTTGTGGATGTTAAGTTTAATAGCCGTGCTTTCGGCGCGAGTTAAGATTGGAGAATTAATTCTATAATGATTGATATTGTTTTGGATAGCTATTGCTGTTCCGCCTCCTCTGCGGTCGCGGTCATTTCTGTAAATTTGAAATCCGGGAACGGAAAAACGGTGATTTTGGTTTAAATGTGTTTCGTTTAATAATACAATCTGTATTGAATGTGTTTGTAAAAAGTCTGCTAGTTCTTTTGATCTTTTACGAATGCCATTACAATTCCAGGTGATAATTCTGATTGTGTCTGATTTACCTATATCCATATTGGCGAATGTTGTTTATGAGTTGTGTGATGAAGAATGCAGTCTGTATAATGTCGTTCCCGGGTTGTGAGAGCATGCCACATATTTCTGTAAGTTGATCTTCCACCTGGTGAAGCGGTACTTTGTTAGTCTGCATGCCTAGTGACTTCACTAGTGAGCAAAGTGCCTTGGAAGGGTCCCGCCTACGGCGGGGGAGGGGCTGGAGCGACTTTGCAGTTGCGGAAGGCGCAACTGCCTGGATGGGGCCTGTCTTGGTGGGGGTGGCTTGGGTGACTTGTGGGGGTCGATCGCTTCTGGTAGGGCTAGCCTCGGAGTTGAACCGGGGCTGCTCTATCACGGATGGTTCTTCTAAGGGTGCCGGGCGCGACCGGCCTTTTGGATTTCCAATGAACCATTCCGTATTACTATTTTGTGTGGCAGCCTGAGAATATAAAAACTGTGTTCTCTGTCTATGGGACCTAGCAGGCTGCCCACGGGTGTTATTAGTGTTCACCAGTTTAGAACACCCTGCGTAGTATTTGGTGCAACCGCGCCAGGTTGCACCATGGCCCTCAGCGCCACATAAAACGCATTTGCGTTCCCTAGGAGGAACCGTGCATGTTCCTGAATAGTGAGGCCCTGTGCATTTGGCGCATATGGGAGTAGGGGACCTGCAGTCTTTCTTCACGTGCCAGAATTGTTGGCAGCGTGAGCACTACTTTGGGGTTGTGGCAGTCCTATAGACCTCTACATGAATTTTGAAATGTGCCAGGTATTTCAATTCTAGTATTTTTCTGTTTTCTTCGGTATCCTGCAGTTCGATTAGGAACATTGGCAGGGGGGACCTATCCCTAGTGCGCCTTCTCATTTGTATGGCCCTAATGGCCTGAAACCCGCAGAGTGCCAGGTCTTCTTTAATTTCCTCTCCGGAGTATTCAGCGTACAGGTCTTTGACTACAAAGCGGGCAGTCCTTTCCTCAGGGGGGGGGGGGATTAGGTAATGCTGTACGCTGGTGGCTTTCAGGTGTTTTACCAAAGTCTGGTAGTCACCTAGTGAGAACGTTTTAAAAACAAAATCTCCGGAGTTTCGCGCTGTGTTGACAGTGTAGTTGTATTTAAAGGTGCAACTCTTGTCAATGTCAAGGGTCAGTTGTCTAAGTGTCGCGGCCTGGCTTTTACTGACATAAATTGGCGCTAAGTCAGTTCGTTTATCCTGGCTGTCGGGTGTAGTGTTCGTGTTTGTGACTGTGTCTGTATCTGTATGTGTAAGTGTGTGTGAGGAGCATGGTTTGGGCGAAGAGGGCCGGGTAGGAGTAGGTATCGAGGCAGCGGAAGGAGGGGGTATCAAGGGTGTGACGACAGGTTGAGCGCTTGAAGGAGAAGAGGTGTCAGGTTCAGAAGGCGAGGGTTTTTTAGGACGAGGAGACGGGGTGTTGGATTTAGCAAGGGTTTTGCTCCTCGTTTTGGTTTTGGTGGGTGATTTGGCAGTTTGCGCAGTCTTGCCGCTCTTAACCATGGTAGTGTGCGTGTGTTTAGGGAAAGAAGTTAAAAGCAGAGAATCTAATAAATAGAAGGGGGTTAAGAACTTGCGGAGATCTTAAGCCTAGATAGAGAAAGAGGAAATGAGAAGAGTAGAGAAAGTACAGATAGTGAGCCCTAAGAAGCACGAAAGATAGAGGGCCGGACCCCGAAAGGCGCTTAAGCGAATCTTATGACTGCTTGCTATAGCCGTATCCTTCTACTCATCTAAACTGTAAAGTGCCAAACAGAGCTTTAGCAGGGTCTTCGGTAAAACCGCGACAATGCCCGAGCCGCCGGTTTTGGTATTGCTACCGCAACCGATTAATCCAGCGGTGGCAGCTTCTTTGCTGCGAAGTCTCGAAGTTCTCCTCCGTCGATGCTCACAGCTCGGAGTCCTCGCTGCGTCTGGCTGAACGTGATGAATGAAGACTTCAAGGGTCAATGTGCCCTTGTTCTTCTGCGGCTTGATGTGCCCGCCTCAGTAGCGTGATGGTTAGCATGTCTGCCTCACGTTCAAGAGGTCGCGAGTTCGAATCTCACTTAGGGTAAATTATCCAGGTAAGGTTTTTTCCGATGTTTTCCCTACCCTGAGAAGAAGAATGTCTGGTAACTTAAAGCTCCATGGACCTCAGACTCATTTGAGCATCATTTCACCCATTTCATTCATTTGTCCGATATGACACAATGTTGGAGGACGTTAATTGAAAAAAAAAATGTGACTTGATGTGTGTGGATGTTGTGTCGTGTCTTGGCTACTCAACCTTTAAGCTCTTAGGGTTTTGCTGAGAATTTGTTCCACCTTGGCATTTGCTTATGTTCTGTTGCTTTTAACTCTTTATCCTCCATTGTGCTAACACGTTCCCCCCACATACTATGGACCATTGATGCATTGGTCAAAGTCTTTCATGATTTCCTTCAAGTCGATCCAGTTGTACGTGAATCATGGCCCACAGCTATGTCTTCATCTTGGCCTCCTCATTTTTCATATGTGACATTCCAGATTCCGTGACATTTCCATATTGACATTTGCTTTATTACTTCTTCTATTTTGCTTCCATGTGTGGTTTTTGTCCCACCTAGGTCACCATTTATAACTATATTCACCATCAATTGCTTTATTTAGTTTTACAATTAGTATGACTTTGCTTATAATGCTTATCACTATTACACCTACGACCTGTTTTGCCACTGTAGATTTACAGCTGGCCTCTCTCAAAGTTGCTGTCTCTGCCTCTGCTGTCACTGCTTGAAGCAGTGTCACCCTATAAGGATAAGTTGGAATTTGAAACAAAATATATAATTTAGAAGTTATTATGAACATATCACTGTTTCTAATACTTCTGTTTCACAGCAATAAATGTAATTTCTTCTTAGCTAGTTATGAAGGATGAATCTTTAGATATTCACAGGGTGTATGCGTTTACTTTATGCAAAGAAGATTTGTGGGTTAATGGAAGAATCTTCTATATTTAAACGAGCAATTTTTGTCTATATATTTATTTATTCCGAGCAACTTGGAAACGGCTCTAACGATTTCAATCAAATTTTGTATTCAGACACGGTTTTGCTTTTTAAATTCATCTATATAGGTGTAATTCCCCAAAAAACGGGATTTTCCATAAAAAATAACATTTTTTATTCCCACTTCTGCACAGTAATTCTTGTAGATAAATTCCCGGTATTTCAGAAACCGCTCTAAGGATTTGGTTAAATTTTTGTATACATGCATATTACATTCACAGTGTTTTCTCTTCTCACTTTTAGGGAACATTTGCATCTCTTTCCCTACTCACTGTTCTATAAACAATTTTCCACAAAAACGTGATTTTACACAAACAAAATCATTTTTATCCCAGCTTTTAAAATAAGTCATAGCACGTTCTGTATGTTTGACATTCACAATGTTTTCTCCTCTCATTTTTAGGTAACACGTTCACATCTCTTTCTCTACTCACTGTTCTATAAACAATTTTCTATTAAAAAATGTGATTTTACACCAAAAAAATTTTTTTATCCCCACTTTTAAAAAAGTCATACCATGTTCTGTCTGTTTGAAATAGAAGTGCTATTACATTCACAGTTTTCTGCCCTTACTTTTAGGTAGCACATTCACATCTCTTTCTCTGCTCGCTCTTCTATACACAATATTCCATTAAAAAAGGTGATTTTACACACAAAAAAGTACTTTTATCCTCGCTTTTAAAATAAGTCAGGCCATGTTCTGTATGTTTGAAATAAAAATATTACATTCACACTGCTTTCTCCGCTCACTTTTAGGTAACACATTCATATCCCTTTCTCTGCTCACTCTTCTACAAATAAGTCATACAGTTTTCTGTATATTTGAAATAGAAATGCTGCATATTACATTCACAGTGTTTTCTCTACTCATTTTTAGGTAATATATTCACATTTCTTTCTCTACTCACTCTTCTACAGACAATTCATACACACACACAAAAATTGGATGTTTGTATATATGTAACTGTTAATCTTGAAAACTGCTTAACCGATCATTTCGAAATTCGGCACGTATGTGTATTTTTTCATGGACAAAGTTTTTGTGGTAACAATTTTACTACACAATATATTACTTTCAAATGATTTTCTACTCTCTTTTCTTTCTTAGCACATTCATGTATCCTCGATTTGCCCCTCAACATACAATTCATATAATTTTCTATGACTGAAATATAAATGCAACGTATTACATTCACAGGATTTCCTCTACTAATTCTTCCTTTATGAGACACAGTCACTCTTCTTTCGCTACTCGCCCTTCAACACACAATTCATACAATTTGCTATACGTTTAAAACAGAAATACAATGTATTACATTATTACTATATTCTCTCTGCTCACATTTGTTTTATGTAACAATTCACATGTTATTCTGTATCGTTTATCAACTTCATACATACCAATGCCTATACATATCATATGTTGAAGAGCGAGTAAACTCCAAAACAGGTTGACCAATCACCATGAAAATTGACATATCTAAGTGTTTTCATGACAAAGGTTTTTATGCAACCCATTTTACCATGCAACGTAGTATGTTCACATGGTTTTCTCTACTCCCTTTTCTCATACTTAACACACTACTCCCTCTTCTACAAACAATCCATACATTTTTCCATACACTTGAAATATAAGTGCAATGTATAACATTCACATGGTTTTTCTACTCATTTTCATGCAACGTAGTATGTTCACATGGTTTTCTCTACTCCCTTTTCTCATACTTAACACACTACTCCCTCTTCTACAAACAATCCATGCATTTTTCCATACACTTGAAATATAAGTGCAACGTATAACATTCACATGGTTTTTCTACTCATTTTTCTTTTACTAAACTGAATCACATTTCTTTCACTACTCCCGCTTCGACGAACAATTCATACCATTTTCTATATGATTGAAACAGAAATGCATAGTACATTCACAAAGCTTTATCAACCAACTTTTCTTCCTGTAGTGTTTGTTATTGTTCAACAGTGCTCTTGCTTATTGTCGCTCCAGTGTTTTAATAAAAAATAATGAAACAGTTAAAAAAGTAAAGTAATCGCAATTGGTGTCAGGAGTGCAGCGAAAAGCATGATGTGGAACAGTTGATGAAAAAAATGTTAGTTAAGATGGACATAATGGGAAATGAAATGAATTCGGGAATGTGGCAGTGGAAACAGACATGAAAGCTGAATTGGGATAAATGTAAACTATGGAATAGAAAATATGGGAACAAAATGGAAACAAAATGGAAGTCAAATTGAAAATGAAATCTCCAAAACGTAAATATGAAGACGGGAACGTCCAATATGAATATATATGTATCGGAGAATACTAAGAAGGGACTGGCCGGGGTTAAGAAAGTCATGGAAGAACTCAACAGAAAGATAAAGAACCTTGGCCAATGTGTTAACATCCTGGAAGATACACTCGACAGCAGCACCAAAGAACTGAACTCCACAATGGAACAAATGCTCGACGAATACCTCAAACTAGGTGGATATCTACAGGGGAGGCTTGCGTTCAGCAGTACACGTTTTACAGCTGAAATGATGGTGTTTGTGAAATATTTGTACGTATTTCTATATCTCCTTTATTACGGAAATGATTCTTAACAATTGCGACAAATATTTTTATTTAGTTAACGTTTTGCCTTTCAGATTTATCTAAAGAAGTATCTTCTCCCACAAAAACAAGACTTCACAAAAAACAGAGGCGAAAAATGCCGAGCGAAGCTCGGTCGCTCAAGTACTGTTATTTATCTTGAATGGATTATGTTTACGTGAGGTAATTTATTGTCTGCAGAGTATTCAAAACTGCTTATTTTGTTTCTGCTCGTCTTTTTTAAGATAAGAGTCATAGGGTTAAAGCAGATCATGTGTTCTACAAGTGAATTATTGTTACAGGATGAAACACATGAAGACTTTTGTTCCACCAAATCACCAAGGTAAGTCACCTGGTTGATTCATTCTACTGGAGACCTGCTAATTCTATTAAATGTTCCTCATATTTCCCTTTTAGTGTTACATATAGAAACGTTTTTCATACTTAATCATCACAATGAGATTACTTCATAAATTTGTGTAAGTAACTATTACCATACTTATCAGATTTCCTGTTGGTGTTAGATATGGGACTGTTCACAGAACATAATGAGAATACCACAGTTATTTGACCAAATTGTATAAGCTACTGTCTCAAGACATTTTTGTTCAGTTCCCTGTTAGTGTTAAATATGTAACTGTTCAGTGAACATAATGAGTATAACACAGTTGTTTGATCATGTATAAGAGTCATTCCACTTCAAATCAACAAAATCAGGCAAAAAATTACCATGATCTCTCAGATTTTCTTGAAATTTTTTTTTTGGTGTTTTGGAACAAAATATATTTGACCCGCGTTTCTTCGTTTTATATAAAAAGAAATATTTTGGCAGATATTAACTTTGAAATGTCCCAAAAATCGCACGCTTCTCACTCTTCGATCAATCATATCTCCGATTATAATAAAGCAAGCTACTTGATCTTTGGCTCAAATTAAAGATAAATTGCAGTATTTCGTGAGGTATTTATTTAAAATTTTATTAATTATTATTGTTATATTTTATACGATTAAAGTTTTAAAGTTTGATAATATCATAAACTCAACCATTTAAAAATCTGAAGAAAAAACTAAAAATACAATGAAGTTTATTCAATATTCTCAGAAAAAATCAGAATGGAGTCTCTGATAGTTCAGTTGTAATTAACTTCGTAATTCAGTGCAGCGCACTCGCTTGACACGGCTACCGTAACCTGACACAATTGCCACCTTCCATTACGGCAACTGTCCGCTGCTTAAGGTTCCATCCATGTTGGTCTGGGTGGCTCAGTTGGTTAGACGCTGGCCTACGGATCCCAAGGTCGCGGGTTCAAACCCGGCCCAGGCCGATGGTTTTCAAGTGTGCTTAAAAACGACAGCTCTATGTCCGTAGATTTACTGGCATGTAAAAGAACTCCTGCGGGACAAAATTCCGACACACCGGCGACGCTGATGTGATCCTGGCAATTGACAGCGTCGTTAAACAAGAAAATAAATTTAATTTTTAAGGTTCCATGAATGTTACAACGGTACAGTAAGGAGAACACTACTAGCTGACACTATTATATGTAGAATATTACCATCTTCAAAACGTTTTTAAAATATGCATTTTAAACAAATGGTTCGATGCAACACACAGCTTTACCTCCTTCGAAAGAAAATTGTTTCACTAAAGCTTCAGTTTTTGGACAAAGGAATGAAGGAGTGTAATTTTAAAGCACAGCTGGACCCTTCGTTCTTGGCCCCTGACCTTGACTGGAAGTCCTGTTGGTGAATCCATAGCTTTCGCCTCTTTCATCAGCTCATATTGCATAATTCTGTGAATGAAACCATGCACATGGGGAGGGAGGGTGATATGATCTGAGACAGTCTTGCTAATTCAAAGGTGCTTTTTAGTGCAGCGTGAAGCTGAAGACATAGATCTTTGAGATAAAGAGTGAATATAGTGAATTTGTGAGACATTGATCATAGCGTTAATCAATTATGCCAACCTGTAAGTTCTAAATTAGGGATCAAAACATTACACAGTCAGAGTAGAGAAATTATTTCAAATGTATGGATGTACATGAAGGAAGAAGCAAAGAACTACTTACATCAGAAGATTTTTTTCAAAAAAATTCTAAAGTTGAAAAGCGCGTATCAGATGCCACAGGAGTATCAGAAATATTGTGGAGACATTTTTCTGCATGGACTGTACTGCCTTAGTAAGAAGAAGTTATATGAGTAGCATAGCTGACGAACCAATTCGCATGCTGTCTGCAGTCACCGGCGTTACTCGCTTTCAGGGCGAATCCAGCTGTAGAAACGGATCGCTACTTCATGTCATCCGTGAGTGCTTGCACGCCTCCAGAAAAAAAATTGTAGCAAATGCACTAATGCAAGCTCCTTAGTTTTCAACATCTTATTTTATAGATAAAATGTCAGGGAATAGGTGTGTATTTTTTTTTAGATTTTTAACACATCAATTTAAATTCGATTTTTGGTTTTACAAAATACATCATTAAAAAACAGTCCAAAATTTGTGTGTAGTAATGATCCATCGAAAGTTATTAAAAGTGTTGTATTTTACCTTTCCAGTGCGCCAAACCCCAACTCTCAACTCTATATGGCCTTAGAGTAACAAGTGATTTTATATTACGGTGCGTGCAGAAATTGCATAGTTTCTAATAGCCATAACTAAGCAAGTAATTTAAAAATACGGAAATAAAAAAAATATGGGTCTCCTTATTTGATGCCTGTTAATCATCAAAAAATTTTGAACCTCCTACGAAAAAGTCGTGTTTTATGGGTGTTGGATTTGACGTGGATTGACCCATAAGTAGCTTGCACCAGACAAATCAAATTCACTGTTATTGTTAGATAGATAACTGTTCCTTACTTTCCTGATACATTGTCTTATATTGGTTCTTACCTTTCTGTTCCTTTGTTGTTCTTTCCCCACAATTGGCAGAATTGTTAACAAATACTACATTCTATAATTCTGTTTTGTTGATACCATGTACCGAAATTTGTGTCTTTATAAATGTGATATGCTTTCATCATCACCTTCCACTTATTCCTTGTGTCCTTAACTTCCAGGCCTATATTCATATGTATTATATTGAATGTCTTTTCACTCTTTGGAGAACACATATACCCATCCCTTTTTCACCCAGATATTTTATCAATTGGCTTGTGAATATGTTATTTATGCAATATATCCCCTATCTGAAGAAAGGTTGGAGCTCTGCTAATCCCTCTTCTTCCATAGTTCATCTTTTTAACCTAATGCCCAGTATTATTCTATTGATTTTACTTAGTATATTTAGCAAGTTTATTCCCAATAGATTTCTGGATAACAAGTCCCTGGAATGTCATTTTGTTTCACTTTGGTCAGTGGTATGGTCATTACTTTAAATGTTTTGACATTTAACATAATTTGAAGACTTTTTTGGGGTAGCATGTTATATATTTTTTCCCCAGAGTACTCCAATGAGCTGTTAGTTCCACTTGTTATTTTCTCATATCTGTCTTCTAGTAATATTACTGATAATGTTATTTTTACATTTCAGTCTCTCCAAAGGTGTTTTCAGTTATACATCACATTTATTTCCCATTGAAGGCTCAGGAAATGACATAAATTTCAATATGAACAAACATGGTCCTGAATATGAAAGTGACGGAAAATGTCAAAGACTGGAAGGTGCGGTTATTGATACATCCTCAACAGAAACCACTATTTGCTCAGAAACATATAATGATGGAAAAGTTGTCAGCATGGCTTTGTCCTCAAAACAAAGGAAGTTGCTTCAGCAGAGTAACACAAATAAGCAGAATATCAATAAGGAAAACTGCAAGTCTGTCTGGAGCCATAGGCATAGAAAGTCCTACAAATGTGACGTTTCTGAGGAGTGCTATAAATATCCATCCCATTTAGAGAAAAACATATTGGTTCTTGATAATAAAGAACCAAATAAGTGTGACGTTCGGGACAGTGGCTCGAATCAGTTATCAACATCAAAATCTCGTAACTTGGTTGGTGATACAAAAAGAACACACAAGTGTAACATCTGTAATAAGGTTTTTAATCAGCTAGCAATTTTGAAGGCACACAAATTCATTCACCAAGGGATAAAGCCACAAAAATATAACATTCGTAACAAGGCTTTTACTCAGTTATCAAATCTGAAAACACACAAATTCATTCGTGAAGGGATAAAGCCACACAAATGTAATATTTGTAATAAGGCGTTTACTTGGTTACCAGATTTGAAAATGCACAAATTTATTCATGAACGGATAAAGCCACACAAGTGTAGCATTTGTAACAAGGCTTTTACTCAGTTAGCAACTTTGAAAATACACAAATTGATCCATGAGGGGATAAAGCCACACAAATGTAACATTTGCAACAAGGCTTTTACTCAACCATCAAGCTTGAAAAATCACAAATTGACGCATGAAGGCATAAAGCCACACAAGTGCAACATTTGTAACAAGGCTTTTACTCAGTTAGCAAATTTGAAAAGACACAAATTGATGCATGAAGGCATAAAGCCACACAAATGTAGCATTTGTAACAAGGCTTTTACTCAGTTAGCAACTTTGAAAATACACAAATTGATCCATGAGGGGATAAAGCCACACAAATGTAACATTTGCAACAAGGCTTTTACTCAACCATCAAGCTTGAAAAATCACAAATTGACGCATGAAGGCATAAAGCCACACAAGTGCAACATTTGTAACAAGGCTTTTACTCAGTTAGCAAATTTGAAAATGCACAAATTCATCCATGAAGGGATAAAGCCACACAAGTGTAACATGTGCAACAAAGCTTTCACTCGGTTATCAGTGTTGAAAAGGCACAAATTTATTCATGAAGGGACAAAGCCACACAAATGTAGCATTTGTAACAAGACTTTTACTCGGTCATTTGGTCTGAAAGAGCACAAACTGATTCATGAAGGGACAAAGCCACACAAGTGTAGCATTTGTAACAAGGCTTTTAATAAGTTATCAAATTTGAAAAAACACAAATTGGTCCATGAAGAGAGAAAACCACACAAATGTAACATTTGCAACAAGGCTTTTACTCAACTATCAAGCTTGAAAAATCACCAATTGACGCATGAAGGCATAAAGCCACACAAGTGTAACATCTGCAACAAGGCTTTCACTCAGTTATCAACGTTGAAAAGCCACAAATTTATTCATGAAGGGACAAAGCCACACAAGTGTAGCATTTGTAACAAGGCTTTTAATAAGTTATCAGATTTGAAAACACACAAATTCATGCATGAAGGGATAAAGTCACACAAATGTAACATTTGTAACAAGGCTTTCACTCAGTCTTCAAAATTGAAAAGACACAAACTCATTTATGAAGCCACACAAATGTAACATTTGCAACATGGCTTTTACTCAATTGTCAAATTTGATTAAGCACAAATTGATTCATGAAGCTACAAAGCCGCATAAGTAATACTTGTAACAAGACTTTTACTCGGTTGTCAAATTTGAGAAAAACACAAATGTATTCATGAAGTGAAACAAGTATAAATGTTTCTAACAAGGCTTCCACTCTCTTGTCAAGCCTGAAATTATCCAAATTTATTCTAAAGGACGCAGTACTATTATATTTGTGAGTAGAGACCACTCATTAGTCAAATTGTGCAACATGAATGATTCACAATGAGCATGTCTGCACAGGAATGACAATTTCACTCTATTCATGTTGTATAAGTTTGTTTTGTGAAACCAATGTTATTTGTTTGTATTAGTTTGTAAATATATGCATTAGTAACAGGAGAAAAGCATACATTACATTCTGTATAATTTATTTTGCCAGATTTGCATGTAATGAGTAACTTATATTTCATTAGATAGAAAAGGGAGTGTAACAAATGGACTTTTTGAGAGTGATATGCATTAGATGGTTAAGTTATGGTAGTATTTTCCTATATCCTTTGTAACTTGAGTTATCTTGGAATGAACTTCTAATTAAATTGCTCAATGGACAGCAGGACTTCTGATTTTGAACTGGATGGGTCATTTTATTTCCGAAAAAAATTAGGATACCTGCCCAATGATGAGCCTAAGGATGTGCTGATTTTGAGTTATGTTTAAAATTGTGTTTTACTTTTCACTTTGCTTGGGAAAGTAGTTCTCATGTATATTGCTGTGGAGTTAATATTGCTGTAGTGAAAGAAAATAGAATATAAACTACATTCTGGGGTAACTAACCCTGAATTATGATTTTAAATTATTATATAAGGTGTACATTGTTAGTGTCTATAACATACAAATAGCCCCATACAATATGACAGTATGGAATATCAGACATCTTTCAATGGCATTTGCTCGTATGATGTCATGAAATCCAGCTTCTGTGTGTGGCTAATGAAGACTGCAATGTTAACAGCTCTCTCTCAGAAAGGTGATACATACACGTCTTACTATCTCCATGAGCATTCTTTTGTCTTTAAGTGATGTCCCTTTGTGGGAGATTGTAGTTGTTAGTCACCTGTAAGCACATCGTGAATCGTGAAATGCTTAAGATACTTATAAGAGAGTCCATAGTAATAAGATTTTCCGGGGAAGGCCACGTCTTGTTTGTGTTGTTGCCAACGT
Organism: Tenodera sinensis; assembly: GCA_030765045.1. Classification (NCBI taxonomy): domain Eukaryota; kingdom Metazoa; phylum Arthropoda; class Insecta; order Mantodea; family Mantidae; genus Tenodera; species Tenodera sinensis. Next base: position 72,223,888 of record CM060974.1, on the reverse strand, counting down.
TTCGCCCTACTATGTAGAGCTTCTTCAGGGCTAATGCTTTCCACCTCCAAGGCTAAGGTATAAATAAGCGAGAAGTTGAGGAGTCACCACAGTTCCTGTGGTGCTGCCAAGGAAAGCATTAGCCCTGAAGAAGCTCGACATAGTAGGGCGAAACGTTGGCAACAACAGACCAAGACGCTGCCTTACCTGGAAAATCTTATTACTGTGGACACCGGCCGCCGAAGCTTACGTAAGTTATTGAGTCATATAATTCCAAAGCATTCATCAGAAGACTTCTGCCTTTCTTTCCTTGCCTCATACCATAGTAGATATAAAAATATGGAATTGTGTTAACTATCTTCCCTTTTGATTGCCAACTTTTACTTCCTCTGCTGCATATAGTAATTAGGGGAGGTACTGTATCCAACCAAATTCACTGCAAATATATGTTCTGAGACCCCCTGAATGCAGAAAAAGCAGTTATAGGAAAAGGTCGGCTTGTGAACGGCAGTACCTATAAAATCAAATATGTTTGTTAAAACCAAAGTTAGTATTTCAGTTTATAATCTTTCAGTGTTGTGACATGAAGATTTTGAAGAAAGTTTGTCCACTCTAGATTATCCTTTACATGGAAGAGTTCAAAAATTATGATTTTCCCAAAAAATGGTTCTAATGATTGTGATTAAGGTGCCAAAGAGATTTTTATAGGAAATTACATGTATATTTTGAATTTTCTGACATAGCCTGTGTACCCTGTGCCCATTTACTGGTAACCCGTAAGAGGAGCAAATGTTACTTTACAAAAGCTGTAGATTTTGTGAAAACAAGTATCTATATGAACTTTATGTGGAGTGAACCATTTTGGAAATAGTCATTATTTGTGTCTGTTTTTCAATACTTATAATTGTGTCAAATGCTAGGTCGTTATTCACTTTTTGGCTGTTTGCCCACGCAAAGAGAAAGGCATTTCGAAGCATACATTTAACGACCAGATGTAAATACCACTCAAATACTACTGTATCCATATATTCCCTTATATGCACAAGGAAATTACCAATTAGATAATTTCTCAAAACGTTAATCTCGACTGAAGTGAAGATTGGGATATAAGGGTTTGTAAGATTAGTACAAGAGTGCAACACGTCAGACTTTTTCTTCACGAATTGTACGATAATTCTCATCAACTGAAGTTACGAAACTGATGATTCACCAGTGCAAGAGGATACATATCAGGCTGCAAACTTTGAGATGCCCAAATGTTCCAGATATTTTCCTCACAGATATCAGATGCATACGACACATTTAGGCACACCCGAGTTCTGAGCCACTAACTCTTGAGTGTAGTCTCCTTGTGGCGCGGGAGTCTGTCAAATCACCTCATATGTAGATCATGACTGGAGACCCGCCTCGCTAGGAAGGAAGATCCTGATTATAGTTGCGGGGATGCGTGTCTGCGCCTGGTTGGTGCCGTCTTCAGAAAGTACTCATTACGAATGAATCACTGGTTTCTTCTCCTAAAGGTGAGGTTAGAGATTAACCCACCCCCTGATCAGTCAGCCAGGACTGTGTATTTCACTGAACTTAACTGGAGTGGGACGGTGAGCCTGCTATAGCCTCTGTGTAGCCCTGTCATCCCAGTTTATGGGGAGCACTGGGGGACAAAATTAATTTATTTTTTCTCATGGCAAGCAACGTTACTGGAAAGAGAACGAAAAGTCAATAAAGAAAAAGATTTACACGCGTTGTCATCACCTCATTCACCTCGTTCTCTAGTTATTCGTAGATTGCAAGAGCGTCGGTCATTTTTAAAGGTCAAAACGTTGGTTATTCAGGCGGGTGTAGATCATATATTTAGCTCTGTTGATTCCTGTACCGTCTCAGATCAGGTTCTCTTGTTCAGAATTACATTGCTACAGTTTGTTGACCAGAATACTCCACAAGTATCCTATCCGCGTTGAGAAGCACCTAAACTCCTCCAAGGGCGTCATTACCATTCCCCTGTTGTATGGTACGTTGAAGGAGGAGATCCAGGGTTATCAGTCGTACCAGGGTCTCACGGAAGTTTACGTACATGAGTGAAGTATGACGGTATGCAGGTGCCTCTTCGAATGCTGTTTATTATATATGAGGGCCTTCACCTCCATCCCATTATAAAGGCAGATAATGAGATTATAGCTGTTCGAATGTATATTCCACAACCTATCCATTGTTTCCAGTGCCAAGGCTATGGCCACACTAAGACCTCTAATAAAGCTTCAATTGTGGTAAGGATGCGAGTATGTCCATCTGCTCCTAGTGTGTTAACTCTACAGGCATCCATCCAGCGAATTCCCGACTGTGCACATTATCTGGATGAGGTTATGCAGGAGCTCAAGGTGAAAGAGTGTTTATACTTCTCTGAAACTTAGAAACGCAATTTGTTAGACAAACTTCTATCCTAAAGTTTGGTACTTTTAGTTCAGTAGTTTTAAACCAAGTATCAAAGCCGGATATAGGTACTTAAAATTGCCCTGTAGCCACCACCAGTGTCGCTTCTCTCCCAATTTGTGCACCAGCTTCCGACTTCACTGGCTCCGTGACTGTTAGTGTTGGTGCTGAAACGAGACACTTAAAAATTCAGCCGAAATGCAGTGTCCTCAAAGAACTTACGACTTCTGCTAGTGTAGGTTGTGCCTTTAAGCACTTCTCCTTAACATCCAACGCGATCTTGCTCCCAAGGTACCAGAGGGCACTGTCGAGTTCAGTAGGGTCCCCTGGGCTATAGGCGATTGCTTCGCAGTACTGTCTTCGGCTTCTGTGGAAGCGGCCCTCTTGCTGCTGAGCTGCGTATGGAGCAAGAACTACTTACTCGCAAAAGCCCTAGTCCCACGTGGAACCAAACGGGCCAGCTGAAATGACAGTCGTCGGTCAAGTGAACCTAGTTCACAGCGTTTCTCATTTGCCTCAGGATGTCCATTCTCCACTGGAGTACATATGACTTAATGGCACATAGGGACGAATTGCAACCACTCAGCAAATTGATATCGCCCAGTATTTTGAGCTTACAGGAAGTCAGGCTTCGCCAGCTGCTTTGCACTTCCTGGTTTCATTCCCCTGTGCTTTGACCTCCCACAGGAACCTGGTACTACTGCACATGGGCGTGTCATGTTCGTGATTCTAAACGCTGTTTTTTACCAGCCTGTCATGCTCACCACCACATTGCAAGCTGTTGCTGTTACCCGGAATGGCCAGGCTATTCTTTCACCCTCTTCCGTTTATCTGCCCCCCTACTCAGTCTTCCCCATTGTGGGCCTATAAAATCTATTGCCCCAATGTCCTACATTTTGTTGGGACTTTAATACCCACCGCCCTCTTTGGGGATCGCCTCGGAATAAATAAATAAATATTTTGTTGTTTAACGACGCGGTCAAATGCCAGGATCACATCAGCGTCGCCGGGGTGCCGGAATTTTGTCCCGCAGGAGTTCTTTTACATGCCAGTAAATCTACTGACATGGAGCTGTCGTTTTTAAACACACTTAAAAACCATTGACCTGGGTCGGGTTTGAACCCGCGACCTTGAGATCAGTAGGCCAGCGTCTATCCAACTGAGGGATCGCCTCGGGCTTGCGTATGTGGGACATGCCTTGTAGACTTTTTCGCATAGAACCACCTTTCCTAAGACTGATAAACCTACTTGTTTACTTTCTCTACTACGTTTAGTAAGCAGAGGAAGTGTAGTGTTCCACCCAAAAATTCCATGACGATGATTCACCGGATGTTTAAAATGTTTTGTGTCCCTCTGAATACAAAAGGAGGCATTTTTAGAAAAAGGTCCGTATCTGAACAGAATAACTCAAAAAGATAAGTCGGTTAAAAACCGTAGTTGGTATTTAAGTTATACATCTCCTAAGGAGATGGACACAAGATTTTGAAGAAAATTCCTCTGCCCTAAATTACCCTTTACGTGGAAAATTTTTCGGAAGTTTTGATTTTTTCGAAAATAGCTCCAATTATTTTCATTAAAATGCCATATGTTTGAAATACTCTATGACAAATGAAATGTATGTTCTGAATTCTCAGGCTGTAGCCAGGTAACCTTGTTTACTATGGATGACATTTACATAACTGGTAAACCGTAAGAGATAAAACAAATCTCACTATCAAAAATGTGGGTCTTGCTAAAGCACACGATTTATGTCCAAATAATTATTTTTAGGGTGAACCATTTTAGAGATATTCCTGGTTATTGATGTGAGTTTTGGAGTACTTAAACTTTCGCCAGATGGAAAATTGTTATTCATTATTATATCTTAGTCATGCAAACAGAAGAGTGTCTCAAAGGATTAACAGATTTGACTGTCCCTCAAAGTCTACTGTATTCCCATATTCTTGAATCTACAAGGAAATAAGCAATAAGGCAATTTTTGCAAGCTTTTACATCAACTAACACGAAAAAGATAGGAATAAGAGTTTGCAAGAAAGCTCAGTACAAGAGTACCTAGAGAAAGTCACGTGTGCAGCACATCAGGTTTTTTTTTCTGATTCTACTTTCACTCACTCTCACCTGGACATACTGCTTACTTAGCACAGCTTGCACATCGCTTTGAGTGGGACATCATCTCTGCATCTTCTCTAGCGATGATCTTACATGCCTTACGAGCTTGCTATTACAGTACGTAACATTGTCACGTGTACCCATCTGACAGATACAAGGTAACTGGAATAGAGAGGCAGGCCAATCCGGGGGATTGCGCTGCTATTGGCTATTGTTCATTACGTCATTAAGAATACTAACTTACTGCGATAGTTTAACCCTTTCTAAGGCCGTGGGAAGTATGCTTCCCACTTGGAAGTGTGCTTCCCACTTGTGTTATGTTAGAAAGCCCATGGGATGTCTGTTGACCACTCCTAGTGTGTACTGGTATATAGCGGAAACTTCAACAAAACGAGGAAAAAAATGAACGCGTAGTAGTATCGCTTCTACGAGGCTCAAAGACAAAGTAAAGTGTCAGATGTTTGAAGGGGCCGTCACTGCAGCTCCTTGTCTCACAAGTAAACTCATTTATACCAATTTGGTCATACAGATTCTGTCTTGTTTTAGAAAGTCTTGGAAGGCTTCATTGAAAATACTCAACTGAAGGAATAAAGTGAAGGAAAGAATTTATGGAAGACTTCAGTTTAGATTATACTAAAATGTATAATTCTACCTTTTGTGGTTTTACTATAATACTTAAATACAGCAGAGTACGTATATTCTGTAAACGTTTGACGTAACCAGAGACTTTACACTTGTATACTATGTACTTTAATATGAATCATTTTTGCGTTATAGAGAATAGTGAAAATGAAAACTTCAAGAAAAGGTTTGTTTAAAGTATGCCCATAAACTATTATTTGCATACAACAGCAAACTTGTAACAGTCATAGAATAAAACGGCCCGTGAAAGGTCTAAAGCACTGCATTCGTTTGTGTTATTGCTCAGTATAAAACGTGGCATAGATGGAATGTTGCATTAAATGTAAAAGAATAACAAACCCTGGTGCTAGAATAACACATTCCTCCTGCCATATAATATTAATAGTTAAATATCTCACTAGGTACGTACCTTAGTTTTCAGATTACTTACTCAGAGTTGTTGAGGCAGATTATGGTGCAACCTTCTTCGCAGCATATTTCCTCATCATGTCTGCCTTTACTTGTTTGTTCGCGTGTCCTATATGTTCAGTGAACCCCAGGAAAAATGTTGTTTGTCCAAATTACATTTAAACTATAATTTTTTGTTTCTTTCTCGTGTTGGGTAATTTGAAGTGCATTTTCAAAGTATTTTATCACATGAAAAACTTTAAGTCGTTCAGATAGCACGCATGCGCACCATAGTTTGTCCAGACATTCCCCAGGTTAAATTTCTCTTGTGAACCTCCGAGTGTAAGCTAATGGTGCGCCTTCCGCAGGGAGAGGCGAGAGGGGAGGGCACTAGGTATAGGTGAATATGCGCTGGTCGGGGAATCAGCCCCAGGGTGTTCACCAGCTGGTTTGGGTGAGGTGTGAGTTTGGCATACATTGTGCAAGTCCTGTCCCGCACGACGTCCAGAATGTATGGGATGCCGGAATGGGTGTGAAGGATGTGTGATGGAAACCTACGGTCGGTACCGTAGATCATCCTAAGCGCCCTGTTCTGCACGGTCTGCAGTCTGCGGATGGTGGAACGAGCCACCGTACTCCAGACCTCGCACCCGTACAGGGTCAGGGGCAGGACGATCGCACGATACAAGCGTAGTTTCAGGTATGTAGGCATGGTTGAGTGGAGTATGGGATATAGCTGTCTCAGGGCGCCATGTCCCTGACCGACCTTTGTTCTGACATGTGGAGTGAAGGTTAGACCACGGTCAAGTAGTACCCCCAGGTATTTGGCAGAGTTAACCCAAGGGATTCTTCTCCGCCGCATTGCCAGGGATACACCCGGCCGCCAGTTTCAAACTTTGCCCAGTAGTAGAGCCTGGCTCTTCTGCGGGCTAATGGCCATTCGCCACTGTTCACTCCACCTGCCGATAGCGTCGAGCTGTCGCTGTAGTGGAGGGAAACAGTACCTAACATTTTTGTTCTGTGCTAGTATGAGGGCATCGTCTGCATACTGACACGTAACAGTATGCGGTTCCACGGGTAGGTCAGACATGTAGGCAGCAAAGAGCAACGGCGATAGCACGCTACCCTCCGGAACTCCAGCCGCTATGGGTCTGACCGAGGACAACTTCCCCTCCTCCCGCACCCGAAAAGAGCGATCCCGAAGGAAGCTACCAATCAGGGTGAGGTAGGGGGAGGGATTTCTGCCTCTCTGAGTTTGTACAGTAACCCCTGGTGCCATGTGGTTGCAAAGGCTTTTTCTACATCCAGAAGCACCGCGACTGTTTTGAAGTTTTCCTGGAAACCCAGGGCAACCTTCTCAATCAGCCGCAGCAGCTGTAGTGTAGTGGAATGTCCATGACGGAAACCGAACTGATGATCCGGGATAAGTTGCCTTTCCTCGAAGAGAGGAGTGAGGCGGGATAGGAATAATCGTTAAAAAATTTTTGAAACGATGGGTAACAGGCTTATGGAACGGTAATTGGAAGGGAAAACCGGGTCCTTGCCGGGCTTCAAAATGCAGACCACCCTCGCCTCCTTCCAGCAAGTAGGAAAGTGACGAAGCTGCAGACATGCATTATAAATCCTCGTCAGGTGGACTACGGCCTTTCGGGGAAGGTGCTGGAGCATGGGCGCCGTGACGCCATCATGTCCAGGGGATTTGCCAGGTTTTAATCTTCTAATTTCAGAAGTCACCTGTCTTGGGGTGACCGCACGAATCGACCCGAGCTAAAAGCAACCTAACTAGAACAATTAGCACCTGTGTTTTCACTCTAATAATGGAGTGGTTGCCTACAGTCGTTTAACTGTATTACAGTGTATTTAGTTATTTACTTCTGTTTTAATGTTTATTTGCTATTCATCTGTTCTTAGAGCTATTTCCAAGAAGAATGAATAGCCTTCAATATCTTTTAGAAACAGATTTCTCAGTTTTAAGCTTGAAAGAGAAGTGTGGAATAATTAGCTGATACCTCCTCTCAAATTAATGGATGCGCAAACAAGCCGAGGGAAGATAAGTTGTATGTCTTTTAATGTAAATATAAATAAAAGAAATAGTTGGATTTGCGGTTTATTTCCACAAATAAGCTATTTTGTTTTCCGTACTTGCTGTTTGCTAAGGGTAAATATACAAGCTGGACATGCTCTGGCATGTCAAAGCTAAGTCATTTAAAACAGAAGGTTAAGAAGCACGAAGAATATTTCACACAAGAACGCTTATTTAGATTCATCAGTCCTTGGAAAAACAGAAATTATGCAACAGCTTAGCTCAACTTTCAGACACAATATAGAAAGACACTATGACAGCGTAAGGAAAAATCGCTATATTCTTTCCAAAATAATTGATTATATTAACGTCTGTGGTGAGTTTGAACTTAAGTTCCGTTGACATGATGAAGATGCAGAATCTAACAATCTTGGAATATTCTGCGCGATAAATTATTTGACTTCAGCTTTGGATGCAGTTGTAAAAGAGCACATGAATAATGCTACAGTCTTTAAAGTTACAGCCATAGAAAAAGTGATTGAGCGCTTTAGGAGAGCAGAATATTTCTAAATCCCACGCCGTGCTGCTGCGCGGCTTAAACAAGTCGATATTTCCAAGAAGCAGCCTGAGTTTATTGATAGGCTCTGTTCCATATGTCGGGCACGCAAACAGGTTGTGTCTCGAATCACCATTTGCATTTGTATCTGCTCCTCACAATGAAAGGGGCAGTATAGCAAACTGCCAATAGAGGAATGTAGCAGCAAAGGAAATATATCACATAATAATACATCGCAGCCAACAAAGGGTTGAATTTTCCAGTCACTTATTGGCCACTAATTTACTTGAACGGAACTTCTTTTCACGTTGAATAATAAATTTCTTGAAAAAATCCTTTCTGACGTGCAGTGCTATCCATTTTTGAGTAAATCTAAGTTAAAACAGAACTACAAATCATTTATTCTCGAAATGGTTTTGAAGAAATGAAATGTGCAATAGCCCTTCTAAAGTTTTTAATTGAAAATAACCTGCAAGAACTTGTTGGTGATGTTATGAAATTTTGAAATTAGTAGCTACTATTCCAATGACAACGTGTGAAGCAGTGAGATGTTTCTCCACTTTGTCTGGATCAAAACATTTCTTAGAAGTACCGCGGATGAAGATGGTTGTCTGTTCTTGCCATGCTGTCTATTGACAAGGAAATGATCCAGTCTTTCATGTTTCAACGAGAGCCATAGATTCGCCAAGCAAAAGGAAAGGAGGATGAGGTTTCTCAACAAATACACCTTTACAGGAGATTCAACCCCATCATTGTCATCAGGCTCGTTTAAGGTAATTTCAGAGCTACCGAAATACGTTATGCAATTTAGAAAATCAAACTATTTAGGAAGGTAAACTACATAGTGCACTAAAAGAAGTGAATCCCCTGTTATTTTAGGCACCAGCCGCCACTGCTGCTGCACATTCTGCTTAATTTGACGTTAAAAACCTCTCGTTTAGTGATCTTCGGGATAAACAATAAAGGAAAGAAATGGGCCACTTCTACAAAAATCAGTCTGTATTTTGGAGGAAGATGGGAGAACTACGAACTGCTTCAAATTTATTCTCCTTTAGAAAACCAAGAAGATCTGGGACCCCAGACTGTAGAAAACAAAGACGAAATACTTAATGAGTAATAAATAGACACAGATGTAATGCCAAATGAAAGAAAAGCTTAATAACTAGGAGTCATATTTTTAATAATGCATCTTAATTTGCTCTGTAATCAATCGACAGGCGCCTTTATTAATTCTAGATCTAACTTTTTAGATAGCTGAAGTCATGAAAAAATTACTTTTATGTTACGCGGGTAATAGAGCCTCTTTTATTGTTACACATAGTTTTAACATAGTTTTAAGTTCTTCATTGTTCAGTTTCAGAGACTACTAAATCCCAATTTTGGTATCAAATGCCACCACATTGAGTTTTCCTGACACTTATTTCTGAAATATTTGGAAAACTATATTCCAAAAGTACTTTATATTTTAAAATCTCATGTTAGATGACCCGTTTAACATTTTAACATTGAAGTTAACTTATTTTATTTTCGGCAGCTTTTTGGAATAATCGAAAAATTAGGTGAATGAGTTTAGCGGCGCTTGATGCTTGGCCCCTCATTTATTGATAGTTTATTGCTACTCAAACCAACATTAACGATCTTTTCGTTCTTGAATACTTAGAGAGGGAATATTGCGTTTAAGATTTGAAGGAACGGGTTCATAATTTCTTTTATTTGAGCCTTCTTTCACAATTCAATATGATGCTGAAAATACATTCTGTTATGAGATGTTATAATTCCAATCGACACATTTTAAAAGCTTACGCCCAGTTTTTCTTGTGAGCTTATTTAATACCAAATGGTTCTCGTCAACGGCTTAAAGGGTAAACATTGGTACCAGAAAGGGTCTCTTGCTGTAATCTGAAGAAGGGTCGTACATAAATAGTTCAACATTTGGCTTATCGTGTGTATAAAACAGTAACAGTATTTGGATTTCAACTGAGAACTTCGTGTTCCCCCATTTTTTTTAGCAGAGCTCTATTTATAGTCCGCCTTTGACTGAAATGGTTATATCGGAGGTAGTTTTGTTTTGGAATATATTGCCTACCGAAAATGGTATTTACTGCACACACACACACATGCACACACACACACACACACACACACACACACACACACACACACACACACACACACACACACCAAGCATCCTGACACACTAACGAATGAGCTAGGAGGCCAGTCAATTTGAGTGTGTCTTACATGAAATATAATGAAAATATGCTTAAATCTTTAATCCATGCTATAATACGTCTTGTAAATGGAATTTGCTGCAATTTGTATACGAAATGGAAAAACGAAATCGCCTAATACCAACCAAAGAAACACGGAATGAAAGCATTCTTCATTGTAAATTTGTTGGAATTCAATAAGGCTTAGGGTCATTCAGGTGAAATAGTATGTTCGACCGTGCAACAGTATTGCAAATAAGTAAAGGATGCTCTTCCTGGAGATATTCAGGGAAACCACATTATTATTTCAGCTTTGAAATTATAGTCTATCGCCTTCAAGGGTAATTTTCTGATTGGAAAATAAACAGATAAAAAGAAAAAAAGCATTTTCGCAAAAATTGCACGAAAGCATGCATAGATATTGAGCTTATAGAAATACTCCAAGTGAACAGATTTTTAACTAAGATATAAATGCAAGTGTTTTAGGACTTTTCAACTACAAAACTCGTTTCCAAAATTGGAATTTCAGAAAACACGCTTTTCTTGCTGAACGAGAATACTCTGTATTTGATATGCACTTTATAGAATTTTGGGTCACATTTAAAACAATGTACTCATTTGCGAAAGATTGAGATCTAGATTCTAAATCTATAAATTATAGTTTTATATGAACATAAAGGTACGAAAAATAACAATTTCAAAATTCATATCTGAGGGGCATAGAATTTGAATTATTACAACTATTTCTTGTATTATTATTTCTCTTATTGCTCTATGGTTATTTGTTAGCTTATCAGAAATACGTCGAGTTCTGCAGAAAAAATGCCAATTAAATAAACGTATACGTATACAAAATATATGTATGTGCTACTTTAAGAGAACAATGAATCTACAATCCATTTTGTTCTTAAAGATTTTAACATCGCAATTTTAATGCAACAATAGTTAAATGCAGAATTATTCAATAATTCGCTTAAATGTGTGCAAATATATTATGAAACTGGAGTTACTTGAGATTGCCTTCTGTCTATCCCTTTTTGTTAGCTTAGCCATTGCCAGTTATGTTCTTGTAGCTAATGGCTATGGGAGTCTGGGTATTATATAGTGCAACTGGAGCATTGGATGATGGCATAACCATGACCTGGGGGAGCGAGAACTGGATCACCTCAGGGATAACTCTGCAAGCAGTAGTAACAACACATTCCCATCTTGTTGCATCATCGCCGGAGCGCATCATTGCCACCCACAGAAGTGGCACCCACGAAGCAGGAAGCTACCTGCCTAGAGATGACTGCACCATTCTTAATTTGCTATCGGGACCTCTTCTTCTTAATAGGCACTACAACTTCATTGACTGAATGTTTTGGCCTTCTCTACAATTTTCTTCCATTCAATGCGATCTTTTTTCAGGTTTACCCAATTTCTTATCTTCATATTTTTTAAACCTTGGTGTATGTCGTCACTCCATCTGTTTTTAGGTCTGCCCCTTTTTCTAGATTCGAGAGTGTATATTTTTTTAACTGTTCTCTCATTTTACATTCTATACAAATGTCCGAGCCATTCAAGTCTCTGTACTGTAATGAAATTAATAAATTTTCGTCTTTTTATTCTTTTATTTAACTCTTCAATTCTCAGAGTCCTCCACTGTCCTCTGTCTTTAATTGGTCCAAAAATTCTTCTTAGTATCTTTCTTTCAAATATTGATAACTTTTACTTTTGTGATTCTTTCAATACCCGTGTTTCAGAGCCATATGTGACTATAGGTTTAATGATTGTGTTATAGATTCTTAATTTTGCACTTATAGTTATAAGTTTACTTATGAATAAGTTATTATACATAAAATGTGCTTTATTACCGTGAATAACTCTCTCTTTCACCTCTTCCTCTATGGAGTTACCATTGTTTATTACAGACCCGAGGTATTTAAATGATTTTACAGGTTTTCCTAAATTGTTGTTTATTATTAAATCCTCCAACTTATTTGGTCCTTTAGAACATTTTAGAAACGAGGCCAATATCAAGACCTACGTCACAGAAAAATGCGGATGTCTATTGTCAGAGGTGTAGGGTTGCATGTAAATATCACAGTTTGCTGTATACTGGGTTAACAGTATTCATTGTTGCCATGTTAGTTCTAGATCATAAGGTTGTTACAGTCTTGTACTTAGAATCAGCATTCTTGAGCAAAGTACCTTAGTGCAGACATATTCAACTTGGGCTAAGCGATATTTAAAATTCACTTACAGTCAGTATAATAAGTTTCCTGAATGATGTCAAACAGCAAAAAATATTTCAGCCTGAGAGATTTGAAGCACCTTCTTTCCAAGAATCCATTTAGCTTACTCTGTTGGTCTGCCCAACAATGATAGCTTACTGCTGCGCTCCGAAATGTGTTGTACAAACAACAATAACAGTGTCTGCGAATATACGTTAGCGACTTCCCGAACTCAGTGCATTTTCGTGTGTGTTATGTGCAGGCTTGTTTTCATTATTCGAAGTCTCGCATTTCATTATTTATATTTGTGAAGTGATTGTTAGACTACCGCCATTCAATTTCTTTCTATTATTGATTTAGTGAACTACATATTTAATGTTTGTTACAACATTCTTTTTAAGAAGAGTAAAATCAATGAAACACGTGATAGTGCGGTTAATTTTGAAACAGTGCCAGTGAAAGTTGCAATAACGCATGTTTCATTGTGAGACATCGGTGGAAAAGGTTTTGAAGTTTAAACATTTTAGCAAGTCTAAAAGCCCCAGAAATGTAAAATGCAGATATTACAGTGAATCTCACGTTAAATATGGATTCTTGTCAAATATGGGGATTCACTTTTTTCCCTCTGAATAATTTGTGACCTAAGTCTGTCAAATAAATCGATAAAGCACTTGACAGGCACTTGGTAACCAAATACGGAGATGATAAAGAAAACTTTGTCTACTTTTTCGGGGTAAAAACAGAAAATTTGGATAAAATTAATAATTTCTATGCGCGTGTGTGTCCAATCAGTAATATATGTAGTTGATGTATTCATTTCACCAGGTGACCCACTGCAGCTGGCCCCACCGTAAGTAGATAACCCTTCGTGCGTTAAAGTAGTTGCAGAAGTTCACGGGGGAAGAGAGGCCAGTGACGTAGCTGCTTCTTAGCGGGACGCGATGCGAGAGGAAATTGAACCAGCGTGTGTACTTCGTGGTAATAGACAATAACAGGATAAACAACCGAGAAAGTCTCATTCCACTTACGGAATCTTTATTTTCCAGGGAATATCCTCACTCCTGTATATGCTGCTGTTGTCTAACACTTGAATTACAGATTATAAAGAGCATGAAGGCACGTAATGTTTCACTGGTATTTCTTCGTTTCTTATTAATGTTATTGTTGTATTTGTTTATATTATTAGTTATTGTTTCTATTCGTATTGTTACTTTCTTACTATTAATTATTATTAATTGTTATTTCCCATTATTTTTATTAGTGTGTTTATTAGTGTTATTATTATTATTATTATTATTATTATTATTATTATTATTATTATTATTATTATTATTATTATTATTATTATTATTATTATTATTGTTGTTGTTGTTGTTGTTGTTGTTGTTACTTTTACTGAGGAAATCGATGTACGCTGTTAGAAGGAGGCATTTTCCAACTCTACCGAAGAACATAGACGAATTTTGTAACACACTACTTAGTTTGCAGAATGGGATCACGTTTCAAGATGAGCAATTTTGTTTGGTCAGTACCGAAACACAGATTGTATTGTTTACATGCAAAGACAATATGTTATGTAAACAGAGAATAGTATTCGGGGACGGAAAACGTTCATACTCGCCACGTTTCTTTGCCCAGTTGTACACCATACACGTTCATGTCAACAATTTTATATGTATACACCAGTGGCGTATTGCCTGTTACCCTCCAAATCATACTCTACTTAAATTAACATGTGGAGCAAGCTCAAAGGCATAGCAATATCTTTAATGGGACCAGAATGTTTTATCCATCATTTCTACGCAGATTTCGAAAAAGCTGCGCATGCTGCTACATTCGCTTCCTTTCCACATTGTCGGATTTCTTCATGTTCGCTCCATTTAGAGCAATGCTTTATAGCAAAATTCAGGAGAAAAAGATCCTCTGGCAAGCATATTCAGATAATGAATCAGAGCTCGGTACTTGGTGAAAGAACTTTTTTGGACTGTCTTTCATACCAGCTTCTGAGGTAGGCGATAGTTTCGTCGTGTTAATGTCAATCACTCCTATTTCTGATATGGGATTTGCTGACTACGTTTTCAACACCTTTCCTCCATCTCTGTGTGCTGCTCCGCCATCTGACGGACCACGCACGACAAACGGAGCACAATCATTCCATTCGTTCTACAATAGTCAATTTTACTCTGCAAAACCAAACATTTACAAGACAATAGATATTCCGAAGGATATGCCAACTCTTGCTAATGTGAAAATTAATTCTGTCAATAAGGGAAAATGTGTCCAGAAAAAGGCAACGATTGACATAAAAATAAAATATTGCATTAAAGGAATGAATATAGAGCCAAAAGAGCTACGCTATGAAGTACCAGTTGGAATGCAATTCCAAGCAAAACAAATTTAAGAAACTGACAATGCGACAACATTTTCACACAACCTTTTTAACCAAGCCGTAAATAGTCCTAAGTCTGTGAAATTGGGAAGGACAATTGTTGTTTTCTGTTTGTTTACCCCTGAATCAATATAATTTGAAATGTAAAATGTTGTAGTTGTATTTCGCAAACGGGTTCACAAATTACCCAGAAACGTTTCGCTATCGTGCTTTCCTGGGACGGAGGGTCCGTCGACAGCAAGGTCATTTGGGTCCGCGTGTTTCTACAAGAATATAGCTGTTCTAAGTCTTTTTAGTATTTATTTCATTTAACTTACAATTATAAATCACTCATCAAACGAAAGAACAACTCAAACAGTTTGGGCACGTATACCTTTTGTGAATGCGCATCCTTATCGTTTGCAGTTGTTACAAGTTCTAAAGCCTATATCTATACTACGGTTTAATTGCCAACTTTGCAAACCAAATGTCGCTGCATAAAAATAGTGTTCACGTCATCTTCAGTGATGAATCGACATTTCACCTAAATGAAAATAGAATACTCACGGTGTGCGAATTTTGGGGGACAGCTAATACCCGCGAAATGGTATAGATGCATCGGTTTTTTATGCCATATCCCGAAGCAAAGATTACAGACCTTTCCGTTTCAATGAAACAACTGTAACTGGTGTTTCTTACCTTGATGCGCTACAACTATGGCTCAACTGGTAGAAGAATGAATGAATGAATGAATGAAAAATGTTTATTTGGGCATGTTTATAACATGCCCGGGCTGTTTAGGGAAATCCCTCTTCAGCCTAGTGTGGTATTTGTTTCTTGTTCGGGTTGGGATTTCCCTTGGCTTTGGTGCGTATTTGTGTTTATTGTGTTTCTGTTGACATTGTGTAGTATAGTGTGTTGTAATTTGTGTATTTTGTGTGTGTGTGTGTGTGTGTGTGTGTGTGTGTGTGTGTGTGTGTGTGTGTGTGTGTGTGTGTGTGTGTGTGTGTGTGTGTGTGTGTGTGTCAGTTCCCGTGTTCCACATCCATGGCTCCGTTCATGTGCTTCTGCCTAAAGAAGAATCTAAAGTTTTGTTGCTTGTTGTTATTTTATTTTGATGCTGCTGCATGGCTCATTGGTATTTTTTATATGTGTAGTGTATTTTTGTATGTTCAGGGTTTTTAGTGTGCGTTTTTTATTGTGTGTCCAAATGTTTTGAAAGTGTTGTAGATGGTCTCGTAGTTTCTGTTCTTCTTGTTCTTGATACTTGTCATAAACATGTATGAGTTTAATAAGGGGAGGGTTTTTGTCTGTTGGTGTTTCTTGTATGGTCTTCATCTTTTGTGCAGTGTTTATAAGTGTTCTTCTGTAGCTTCTTGGGTATGCATTATGTATGTATTTTATGAATTGTTGTGCTATGTGTGTGTCCATGGATGTTGTGTTTGTGTATTGATGTACAATGTTGAATTTAAATGATGGTGAAAGTTTGTGAGCAGTCCGTAGGCATTTTCTTTCAAATGCTTTTATTTTGTTCATCATAGTTGTTGTGATGAGGGGCATAGACAACTTTATTTGGCAGCAAGATGGACAGCGCCTCACTGCGATTGGTTAGACGACGTTGTACACAATCTCTGGATTGTCATCAAGCGAATCAATGACAGAGCTTGTTTTTCACGGCCTCCACATTCACCCGATATAACATCATGCGATATAACATCAACCCTTGGAGATCCATAAACGATCATGCGTATATGCCTCCGCTACCAATAGACCTACTCGACTTAAGAAACAGGACTCAAGCAGCTGTTGCAACAATTACTCCAAACATACTGATCAAGGTTTGAGAAGAACTCACGTATCTACTGGATATTTGTCGTAGGAAGAATGGTGCTCACATTGAGCACCTAGGCAAGCTAATTGACTTTCTCCTTCATTTGATGTATGATTTATAATTATGAATTACGCGTAATAAGTACTACAAGGCCTAAAACCTCTATATTAATTTTTAAACGCCCGGTATTTGTAAGCTGTGGAGCATGCTCCCATAAATACTTAAAACTCCACTGTGCTATTAAATGCAGTGACAAAATGCAACGTAGGTATAGTGGTTTGTTAGTTTGTGAGGTTATGGTTCAACACAACACTCAGTTCGACAGCTTTACGCCAAACCTAAGCAGTCTTTTTCAGCGCCACTAAGGTGTGCTTGGAAGGAACTTGCATATTTCACTATGTAATAAACGTACCATGATGCTGAAGTAACTTTAGGCCATTTTAAGTCACCATCGATTTTAACAATTTGGTTATCCCGGTTTCTTCGGGAATCCATTGGGATGCTTCTGCATTACCAATAACCGAGGCTTGATGGTTGAAACTGCGATTCCAGGTAATTATTTTTAACAAAGGAATGATATGAATTTTGGGAAGATAAAATTTAACCAATGTTGTACAAAATAATTTATTGCCATAAACAATATTACATAACGTATTTACAATATTCTTGTCCTAATCTACAGGCAGTGTCGACTTGAATGTTGAACTATATTAGTTCGTTGTCTTAGTAAGGTCCTTCCAGCACTCCTCTCTGTTGTGGTCCACCACGAGCATAGCCTCCAACGTCGGTGTCCTCATAACGGATTCTGGGCTTGTAACCTTCAAGGTCGGCTTCGTACTCTACGATCTGCAGTCGGCCATCGGGGAGAAGAACTCGGTAAGAACCCTGAGCCTGTTCATCCTGACGGGCTTCCTCCTGGGAGAAAGTGGCACCAGATTCTGCATCCTCAACTTCGTAGGCAAACTCATAGTTTGCTGGTTCCTGCAGAAGATAAAGTGAAGAGATTAATCAGGGCGTTTATTAAAGAGAAGTTAGTTTAAATGGGTTAGTCAGATACAGAAACAATGCAGCACTAACTGAAAGAATAAAGAAAACTTCTCACTACCTTTGGAGACAAGCCTTTCCACAAAACCCATTTTTTATTAGGGAGAAAAAGAAAATACATTTGGAATCCCCTCTTTAGATCTATTTTCTTATAAATTATATTGGCAACAGTGATAACTGTGGCTCACAAGTGTGATTATAAGTTCTGAGATTAGAAATCTCAGAGCGTAATAATAAATGTTTCCTTTTTTACTGATCCAATGTATGAAAACAACTATGGACTTATTATTACTTACGGCCAAATCATCCTCTCGACCCAAGTTCCTTGCAGAAGCAGCATAACCACCGTCAGCAGCGTAAATTGAGTTTGCACCAGGAACTTCGTATTGTGTTGAGAGAGCACCAGATCTGTCTGAGGCGAGAGGAGCACCATATTGGGTGGAGGGAGAACCACCGAAGGCTCTGCTTATGGCAGTAGGAGCACCATACTGTCTTGAGAGAGCACCACCAAAGGATCTAGCAGAAGCGGAAGGAACACCATATCGGGTTGAAGCAGCACCACCAATGCGAGCCGAAGCACCACTGATGTGAGATGAAGCTGAAGGAGCACCATACCGGGTAGAAAGCGCACCGCTGAAGGAACGGCTTGAACCAGAAGCGCTGAAACGGCTCAGAGCTCCAGAGGCACCACCATTACGTACTGAAGGTGCAGGGAAACCATACTGGTTAGATGGGATACCACCAAAAGAACGTGCAGAAGCTGAGGGGGCGCCGTACTGGTTTGAAGGAACTCCAGCAAAACGGGCTGAAGCGTCTCCAAATCGTCTTGTAGCGTCAGGTGCACCATACTGAGTAGAAAGAGCCCGGTTTTCAATAATGGGAGCACCGTACTGGCTGTCAGGAGTTCGAGCTCCGTTCTGACTGGGAGGCAAGTAAGAATTTGCCACTGGAGGTTCTGCAAGGACACCAGCAAGTGTCACTGAGATGAGAAAAACCAGCTTCTGGAAAAAAAATAGATTAACGAGAGTTAGCTATAACTTGCTAATATTGAACGATTAATATTTTTCGTGATCCTGGTGTGGGTGTCATCAACTTCCAGCATCTGGAAAACATGACATCATAAATGTCAGCCAGTGTAAAAAGGCATAGATTTATCTTATAATTTTCTACTTTAGGTTCTAGAATCGAAATTTACATATGAGGCGGTTATGTTATCTTTCAATGGAATTATAATGACTAGCCAATATTTGTAAAACATATAGCAATCGATTCAGAAGGAAAACTGTTATGTTTCGATACAAAAAAAGGTTTTTTAAAAAATGTTATACTTGAAACTTTTATTATGTATCTGCTGAGTATATAGTCTTAGTCGTAAATAGTCACTTCACAAGAGCGTTTCAAAGCAGTAAATCTGGCATTCCGTAGTATTTTATATGCTCATTACACTCCTGTTTGCTATTAGTTAATAGGTTCCAAATTTTTGCGCGTATATCTGTCTTGTTTTTCCACACTCTATCGGAATATCGGAGAGCGTTTCATTTTATTTCCTGAACAAAGAACGACAATTGTGTGAAGTCTTGTCATTATCAGTGTCTAGGATGGTGTTTTCATCATGAGCGAGGTTCTAGTGTTGTATATAAGTTGAAAAAATCTGATGTGTTGCACTCACATGACTTTCTCTACCCTTGTACCAACTATCTTGCAAACTCTTATTCCTATATATTGTGTTAGTTGAGATAAATATTTGTACAAATTATCTTATTGCTTATCTCCTTGTAGGTACAAGGGCAATTTGGGAATACTGTAGGCTTTGAGCGATAGTCAAATATTTTAAAGCTTTGAGATCACGTTCTCTTTGCACGCTTAACATATAAAAAATGAACAACGATGTTCCATTGCACAAAAGTCCTAAGTTTTCCGAAACTCACACACAAAACAAGGAATATCTCCGAAATGGTTCACTTTACACAACAAATTATTGAAACATAAATTATGTATTTTAGCAATATCTACATTTCTTGTACGGGGTAGTAAGGGGTAGTGATGCGCCTCCTATAGCCTCTCCTACCCAATTCCCATCCTCATCCTGCCCGTGGTGCACCCTGCTTTTAACAGATGAGGCTCTGGGGACCGAATCACAGCGGTATAACTGTTTCATCTAAAATGGAGGAAATGTCATTTACATATGTGCTGGCCTATCACAGCACAACAGCGTCCCTCAGAGGCACATGAGGGGAAGGTCGGTGGATCTAAATATCATCTATTTAGTCCTCCCGGCTAGGTCCGATGGACCCGTTGACCAACGATAGGTGTGGTCCTCCTTGCAAAATGGGGGTTTAAGTCGGGTGATGTAACTGCCACATTGTAAAACTGGTGCCCGTTAAGAAAACAGTTACATGAAAGCCCCCAATATGTGTCCTGTGTAACGATCCAGCAGAAATGAACGAAGACCACTTGAAGACCTGTGAAGCATTAAGATCAGAAGAAACTACAGTTCAAAAGTATTGGAAAGCACGAATGCTAATGGCTTCATTGCCAGATGCAAGGCACTAGAAAACAACAACAACAACATTTGTTGTACAGTAAGATTTTGTGCATCTCCTACGGTTTACGAGCTATTCAAAACTCGTCCAGACTAAACAGGGCTACATAGGCTACAGCCAGAAAATTCAAAATACACATTTCATTTGTCATCAAAATATCTCAAACGTATGGCATTTTAATCAAAATCGCTAGAGCCATTTTCAAGAAAATCAAAATTTTCGAAAAATTTTACATGTAAAGGGAAGTATAGGGTATTTTCTTCAAAATCTTTGTGTCGCATCCTTGAAAGACATTAAACTTAAATACCAACTTTGGTTTAAACCGACTTTTCGTCTTTTAGTTATACTGTCCAAAGACTGAAGACACACAGACTGACACACACACACACACACACACACACACACACACACACACACACACACACACACACACACACACGGATCTTCTTCCAAAAATGCCTTTTTTTGGATTCAAAACATATATTTCCGGTGAAATCTCGACATAGAATTTTTGGATGGAATACAATACTTCCTCTACTTACCAGTAGAGAAAGTAAAAATGAACAACGATTATCCATTTCACGCAAGTTGTAAGTTTTCCGAAACTCACACACATAACAAGGAATATCTCGGAAATGGTTCACCTTACAAGAAAATCTATCGAGATATAAATTGTGTATTTTAGCAAGATCTGCATTTTTGTAGAGTATAATTTGGTCTATCTCTAACGGTTTACCAGTTATGCAAAAGTCGTCCAGAGTAAATACGACTACAGAGGCTATAGCCAAAAAATTCAAGATATACATTTCATTTGTCATTAAAATATCTCAAACATATCGCATTTTAATCAAAATCGTTAGAGTATTTTCAAGAAAATAAAAATTTTCGAAAAATCTTCCATGTAAAGGGTAGTTTAGGGTGGGGCTATTTTCTTCAAAATCGTCGTGTCACATCCTTGAAAGACATTAAACTTAAATACTAACGTTGGTTTTTCGTTTTTGAGTTATGCTGTCCACAGACTGACACACAGACACACACACGGACCTTTTTCTAAAAATGCTTTTTTTGGATTCAGGGGGCCTCAAAACATATATTTCCGGTGAAATCTCGACATCGAATTTTTGGGTGGAATACAATTCTTCCCCTACTTACCAGTAGAGAAAGTAATATATGGTAGGTAGAATCAGAACTGAAAAATTAAGTGTCTCAGCTGGGATTCTTTGCTTCAGAATCTTCGTGTCGCATTCTTGAAAGACATAAAATTTAAATACCAGCTTTGGTTTTTAACCGACTTTTCGTTTTTGAGCTATGCTGTCCACAGACACAGACAGACACACACACACACACACACACACACACACACACACACACACACACACACACACACACACACGGACCTATTTCTAAAAATGCTTTTTTTGGATTCAGGAGGTCCCAAAACATATATTTCTTGGCATCGAATTTTTGTGTGGAATACAGTACTTCTCCTACTTACAAGTAGAGAAAGTAAAAATATTATAATAATTTATAATAGTTCCATCTTTACTTTCTCTACTGGTAACTAGGGGAAGTATT
This sequence comes from Tenodera sinensis, assembly GCA_030765045.1. NCBI lineage: Eukaryota > Metazoa > Arthropoda > Insecta > Mantodea > Mantidae > Tenodera > Tenodera sinensis. The sequence goes on along the minus strand of CM060974.1, from coordinate 72,201,978 downwards.
GTATTCCACCCAAAAATTTGATGTCGATATTTCACCGGAAATATATGTTTTGAGGACCCCTGAATCCAAAAAAGCATTTTTAGAAAAAGGTCCGTGTGCGTGTCTGTGCGTGTCTGTGGACAGCATAACTCAAAAACGAAAAGTCAGTTAAAAACCAAAGTTGGTATTTAAATTTAATGTCATTCAAGGACGCAACACGATGATTTTGAAGGAAATAACCCCACCCTAAACTACCCTTTACATGGAACATTTTTCGAAAATTTTGATTTTCTTGAAAATGGCTCGGACGATTTTGATTAATATGTCATATGTTTGAGATATGTTTATGACAAATGAAATGTATATCTTGAATTTTCTGGCTATAGCCCCTGTAGTCGTATTTACTCTGGACGACTTTTGCATAACTGGTAAACCGTTAGAGATAGACCAAATTATACTATACAGAAAATTAGATCTTGCTAAAATACACAATTTATGTCCCAATAAATTTTCCTATAGGGTGAACCATTTCCGAGATATTCTTTGTTATATGTGTGAGTTTCGGAAAACAAAACTTTCGTGAAATGGAACATCGTTGTTCATTTTTCATATGTTAAGTGTGTAAAGAGAACGGAATCTCAAAGCTTTAAAATATTTGACTGTCTTACAAAGCCTACTGTATTGTAATATTCCCCTTGCACCTACAAGGAAATAAGCAATAAGATAATTTGTACAAGTATTTATTTCAACTAACAGGAAGAAGATATAGGAATAAGAGTTTGTAAGAATGGTTAGCACAAGAGTAGAGAAAGTCATGTGAGTGCAGCACATCAGATTGTTTTAAATGCTGCACATGTTATAGTACCATAAAAACGCAGGCTTGTCAGTGATGAAGAAATGCCCACATCAGTGGGGTACCTCCTGAGCCAGATTGTGAATGTTTGAATGTCGAGCCTTCCCCAGTAACCTATAAGGCTTGAGTAACATACAACATCCTTGTTTTAATCACAATAAGGGTTATCGAAATATACTCAACAATATTGAAGTAATTCCTTGGCTAAGTAAGGGATCCATAATCGAGAAAGCTAAAATTAACATCTAACCTAAACTAACTAGGAAACATTACATTTTAGTTAATGGCATTTAAGTGTATTAAATGTGACGACGTAATCCTATCAGTTTTACTGATATTTTAAAGAATATCGTTTCATGATAGTGTGACGCAGGCAACTAAACTAGTTACAATTCCTATGGCATTAGTGGAAAGCATTGTGTTTAAACTTCGAAAACGCGAGCTTAAAATTCGTGTTTTCTCCCTGTGTTAATCTGTACAAATAAAATAATAAGCCTTAAATTGCAAACAATTAGTGAAATTAAGAACACGTTTGTTTTTAACATAACAAAGAAAATGTTATAGTAGAGAAATAACTTTTTAAATAAGAAAATTTGATGTGTTGCTCTCATGACTTTCTCCACTCTGTCCGTATGACCTAGTTTCCAATGTGCCCTTAAACCCCACTCACTCACTCACTCACTCACTCACTTACTCACTCGCTCACTTACTCACTCGCTCACTTACTCACTCGCTCACTTACTCACTCGCTCACTTACTCACTCGCTCACTTACTCACTCGCTCACTTACTCACTCGCTCACTTACTCACTCACTCGCCCACCCACCCTCTCACTCACTCACTCGCTCACTTACTCACTCACTCGCCCACCCACCCTCTCACTCACTCACTCGCTCACTTACTCACTCACTCACTTACTCACTCACTCGCCCACTCACTCACTCACTTACTCACTCACTCACTTACTCACTCGCTCACTTACTCACTCGCTCACTTACTCACTCGCTCACTTACTCACTCGCTCACTTACTCACTCACTCGCCCACCCACCCTCTCACTCACTCACTCGCTCACTTACTCACTCACTCGCCCACCCACCCTCTCACTCACTCACTCGCTCACTTACTCACTCACTTACTCACTCGCTCACTTACTCACTCACTCGCCCACCCACCCTCTCACTCACTCACTCGCTCACTTACTCACTCACTTACTCACTCACTCACTTACTCACTTGCTCACTTACTCACTCACTCGCCCACCCACCCTCTCACTCACTCACTCGCTCACTTACTCACTCACTCGCCCACCCACCCTCTCACTCACTCACTCGCTCACTTACTCACTCACTTACTCACTCGCTCACTTACTCACTCACTCGCCCACCCACCCTCTCACTCACTCACTCGCTCACTTACTCACTCACTTACTCACTCACTCACTTACTCACTCGCTCACTTACTCACTCGCTCACTTACTCACTCGCTCACTTACTCACTCGCTCACTTACTCACTCACTCGCCCACCCACCCTCTCACTCACTCACTCGCTCACTTACTCACTCGCTCACTTACTCACTCGCTCACTTACTCACTCGCTCACTTACTCACTCGCTCACTTACTCACTCGCTCACTTACTCACTCGCTCACTTACTCACTCGCTCACTCACTCACTCGCTCACTTACTCACTCGCTCACTTACTCACTCGCTCACTTACTCACTCACTCGCCCACCCACCCTCTCACTCACTCACTCGCTCACTTACTCACTCGCTCACCCACCCTCCCACTCACTTACTCGCTCACTTACTCACTCACTCGCCCACCCACCCTCCCACTCACTTACTCGCTCACTTACTCACTCACTCGCCCACCCACCCTCCCACTCACTTACTCGCTCACTTACTCACTCACTCGCCCACCCACCCTCTCACTCACTCGCTCACCCACCCTCCCACTCACTTACTCGCTCACTTACTCACTCGCCCACCCACCCTCCCACTCACTTACTCGCTCACTTACTCACTCACTCGCCCACCCACCCTCTCACTCACTCACTCGCTCACTTACTCACTCGCTCACCCACCCTCCCACTCACTTACTCGCTCACTTACTCACTCGCCCACCCACCCTCCCACTCACTTACTCGCTCACTTACTCACTCACTCGCCCACCCACCCTCTCACTGACTCACTCGCTCACTTACTCACTCGCTCACCCACCCTCCCACTCACTTACTCGCTCACTTACTCACTCGCCCACCCACCCTCCCACTCACTTACTCGCTCACTTACTCACTCACTCGCCCACCCACCCTCCCACTCACTTACTCGCTCACTTACTCACTCGCCCACCCACCCTCCCACTCACTTACTCGCTCACTTACTCACTCGCTCACTTACTCACTCACTCGCCCACCCACCCTCCCACTCACTTACTCGCTCACTTACTCACTCACTCGCCCACCCACCCTCTCACTCACTCACTCGCTCACTTACTCACTCGCTCACCCACCCTCCCACTCACTTACTCGCTCACTTACTCACTCGCCCACCCACCCTCCCACTCACTTACTCGCTCACACACTCACTCGCCCACCCACCCTCCCACTCACTTACTCGCTCACACACTCACTCGCCCACCCACCCTCCCACTCACTTACTCGCTCACTTACTCACTCGCCCACCCACCCTCCCACTCACTTACTCGCTCACACACTCACTCGCCCACCCACCCTCCCACTCACTTACTCGCTCACACACTCACTCGCCCACCCACCCTCCCACTCACTTACTCACTCGCTCAATCGTTCGCCCACTCGCTCACTCACTTGCTCACTCACTCGCTCACTCACTCGCTCACTTACTCGCTCGCCCACCCACCCTCCCACTCACTTACTCACTCACTTACTCACTCGCTCACTCGCTCACTCACTCGCTCACTTACTCACACACTCGCTCACTCGCTCACTTACTCACTCACTCGCTCACTTACTCACTCACACACTCGCCCACCCACCCTCCCACTCACTTACTCACTCACTCGCTCACTTACTCACTCACTCGCTCACTCACTCGCTCACTTACTCACTCACTCGCTCACTCTCACTCACTCACTCGCTCACTCTCACTGACTCACTCACTCGCTCACTCACTCGCTCACTTACTCACTCACTCGCTCACTCACACGCTCACTCACTCGCTCACTCTCACTCACTCACTCACTCGCTCGCTCTACTCATTCTTGTTCACTCCACTTCTACAAGCGCTCATTCTTCTATTTACTTTATGTAATCGAGAATGACATTTCAAACAATGGTTTCATTATGTTTCCTTGTGTGTAAGAGCTGTTCGCTATATAAAGGCTTTGAAATTACGTTCTCTTTTCATGAACAGCAAGAACAAATGAATGACAACTTGGCCTTGCAAGAAGTATAAATATTGGACAATTCAAACAAAAAGGAATACCTCAGAAATGGCCAACTCCACAAAGAAGGAATCAACATTATTTGCTTTAACGGTATCTACATTTTTGTACGGTATGCTTTTGTTTATCTTATACGGTTCACCATTTATCCAAAAATCAATCTTAATGAAGACGACTATGCTCTTGGCTGAAAATTCAAATATACTTTTAATTTATCATGAAAACATGTCAAATATTAAATATTTTAATCAAAATCATGAAATCTATTTTTGAGAAAATACAAATTTTAAAAAGAGTGTCCACGTGAAAGATAGTTTGGGACGGAATTTTTTTTTTCAAAATCCTCGTATCTCATCCTTGGAAGACGCTGAACTTAAATGCCAAGTTTGGTATTATTATTTTTGAGTTATTCTGTTCGCAGACCGATGGGCACAAGTACGCGCGTACACACACACACACACACACACAAACACACACACACACACGCGCGCGCGCGCGCACACACACACACACACACACACACACAAACACACACATAGTCGCATACAAAAAAAACAACCTTTTTCTTAAAATGCTTTCTTTTTGGATTCAGGGAATCTCAAAACGTGTATTTTTGGCGAGATCTCTATATAAACGTTTTGGTTGGAATGTAATACTTTCTCTATTTCTGTAAGTACGTAGCAGAGAAAGTGCAAATGTAGAAACAATACCAAAATTTGCGTAAATTTCAATATTTTATTTATATGACCTCTAAGGAAAATAAATCGGGAACATTTGGATCTTCAAGTTTGACTCCAAGAGGTTTTTGTACACAATTGTTTTATTACTTGCTTGAATACGCCTGAACACAAGTTTGCCTGGGAGATATTTGAAATAGTCTGGAAACGTTTACCTCGTTGGTTCCAGTGTTTGAAGTGCTTACCTTAGCCATAGCTGATTGTAGCTGGTAGCTATGGTGGACTGAGATGTCGATAAACAGATTCACGGGCATTTATATAGTGCAACTGGAGCATTGGGTAATGGCCAACACTGCTGAAGTGAAAGAAACTGGATTACCTCTGGGATGGACGCCGTGATGGGTTGTAACGACCCACGCTCCCATCTTGTTACATCATCGGCGGAACGCATCGCAACTGTCAGTGGTAACAAGAAAAGGACTGGACATTTGCACGCGCAGGCGCTCTAACACTTGCCCCCAGGAGACCATTAATTTTACCGAGGATCTCGTTTCGTCACAAGCATGTGATGATCCAAATAATCGTCTTTGCCTCCATGCCTTACCCTAGATTTGGGACCTGGTCTTGACTGTGAGGTAAGGCGATTTTCTGGTTTAGGCTCACGATGATGATGGGGTCTCAGTTATTACCTTCTGTGCAATACTACTACAATGATATTGTTGTCTTCATAGCCTACACATGTACTCCTTAAGACAGATTAACTTGTGTGACTTGGAAATTCTATGTAACTAATCTCATTTCACTAGATAAATTTGTATGTACCTATTTTGAAATCATTTCATTAGGAAGGAATATAGGCCAGAAAATGACCGACACAAAACTGAAGCTGTGCTGTAATTTCAAAACTGTACAGATGTGTATTCTATACAAATCACTAATAAAACTATGGGATAGTTTGCAAATAAACAAATGTGATATGTTGCCCTCACATGGCATTTTCCACTCTTTTAGCAACTATTCTTACAAACTCTTATTCCGCTGTCTTCTTCATGTTAATCAAGATAAACATTTGTAGAGATGATCTTATTGCATATATCCTTGTAGTTAGAAGGGGAATATGGCAACACAGTGGGCTTTGAGCGACAGTAAAATCTTTTAAAGCTTTCAAATTCTGTTCTCTTTGCAAGGCCAAGAGATAAAAATGTTAATAACAAGCTTCTATTTGAGAAACGTATAAGTATTGCAAAACTCACACCAATAACAAGGAATATCTCCGAAATGGTTCACTCCACAAAAAATCATTTGGACAGAACTTGTGTGTTTTAACGATACAGTAGGATTTGGTCTATCGCTTACGGTTTACCTGTTATGCTAAAGTTATCAAGAGTAAACAGGACTACACAGGCCATAGCCAGGAAATTTAAAATATACATTTCATTCACCATAAAAATAACTTAAACGTATGGAAGTTTATTCAAAATCGTTAGAGACATTTCTGAGAAAATAAAAAATTTCGAAAAATTGACCAAGTAAAGAATAGTTTAGGGTTGAAGAATTTTCTTCAAGATTTTCCGTGGAAGATATTAAACTTAAGTACCAGCTTTGGTTTTTAACCGACTTTCCGTTTTTGAGTTATGCTGTCCACAGATACACACATACACTCACCTATACACAGGTACAGCATTATTCTTATAAACAGCTACGATATTCCAGATGTATTTGGTGCTGTTTAAAATTACTTCAAGTTAAGTATTGTAGGTTTATTTACGTCCAATATGTGTGCGCAGACTTCAGTGGCAACTTCTTATCGTTAACCTGCTCCACCATTTTCCACCGCTGGTCGAAAATTTGTTTGCCAATATTTCACCACTCCTTTATCGTTTACGTCTACAATCAGCATAGAGAAAGTAGAGCTTTAAAAGCTTTTAAAAGCATGTATTTGCCGTTTAGTGCTAAATTGCTAAACTTAGTCCTTTATCCACAAAATATTAAAGAATTGGATTGCAGTGTGTCTTTTGGAATAAATCTGCGAAATACGCACGCTTGGCAACATTGGTGTTTGTATAGAACGGAAAGTCAGGTATATTGGCAATAAAAACTACCTGCCTTAATATTGCCCGGAAATCTTTTCTCGTTATTTGCGCTCTGGCTACCAAGCACAACCGGACGAGTGTAGTGTGTGCTTATATATCACATCTTATATTTCTGTTATAAGTGTTTTAAGTAAGTTTTAATCAGTGAAAGTGGAATTGGTGAAAAACTTACTGTAAGTACATTGGAATGTTATAGGTTTAGTGTAGTGAATGGTTTATAGAGGTGAGTAATTGCGTGAAGAAAGGTTAATTTACAGATAGCAAGCCGGCTAGTGTATACAATAGCCAAGAATACAGCGACCACGTGCCAGCCAGCTGGCCCATTATTAATTGTTAAGTATATTTTGCAGCAGTGGACTGGAAGATTCAGTTTATTGGATCAATCTAAATACGCTGGGGGTGGCGGGGTGTTCCCCTCGTAACGGCAGTATGGCGGATAGTGGGGCTTTTACGCCCACAAGAACTTTGGCAGGGTCTCCTGTATCTTGTAATCAGGAAAAAATACTACAAAATTTAGATGGTAAGGAAGATGAAGGGGCAATGTCTAGGCAAACTTCTATAAAATCTAATCAAGATGAATTTGATTCACTTTTTAACGAAATTAAATTCTATGACCAAAGAAAAGAATAGTAGTGAAAGAAAATTAGATCACTGAAATTTTTTCAAAATTAAATAGAATGTATCATGAACTTTTAATACAGGTCGAATCTTCTAAGGAAGAGACTAACCTTGCCAAAAAGATTTGTATAAAGAAGATTACTATTCCCACTACAACTTTTGCACAGGTTGCAGTCTCTGTCCCGCAAAGAAAAAAGATAAATATACAGTAATCGTACAAAGGAAGAAGCATACATTGTTTATTTCCTCCACTAAGACCAATGATGTAAGAGAGATTCAGAAAACCTTGACTAGCAGTTTAAAACCCAGCCAAGAAAAGATACATATTACAAGCAGCAGAGCAGCCGGTAAAAATGTCATAATTGTCTCATCAAGGTCATGGATAGTAAAAATTTACAGGATAAAGTTCTCAAATTTGAGAAACCCAGAAAATGGAATCCCATACTTATAACCTATGACATTATGTGTAGTGCCAAAGAGGAAGAGTTTAAGGAAGATATACATTTACAAAATCTAGACCAGGATATGACCCGAGAGGAATTTGATAATTTAAGTTTAAGACTGGCCCAAGAAACAAAGCGTGGTTCATAGTGTTGTTGAAATTTCATGTAAGATAAGAAAATTAATAATCGCAAAGGGGAGGATCTATATTGGATTCCAATCTGTAAATGTAGAAATACTTTGATTCAGTTGCAAAGTGTTTAAAATGCTTTGACTCCGGTCACGTAATTAAAAACTGCAATTTAAAAGAGCCAAAATGTGGACATTGCGGAGAAACCAGACACGAGAAAAAGGATTGCTGCAAGAAAGATCAACCAGCTATTTGCATACCCTGTACGAATCGTGGAAAACGTTGTGCGGGCAAACAAGACTGTCAGACGTATAAAATGATGTAGGACAGAGTTATTTCCCGTACCGATTATGACTGAATTTATCACAATAGCTAAGCATAAAAAATCTATTAAGAGAAATACTCCCAGTAGACTCAGGAGAAATCTAAGAAGAGTAATTGAGCATAAAACGAAATTATAATTATTAAACCAAATTAATAAACATACACAAACTGATATTTGTATTTAAACAGTACAAGCGGTAGTTGGGGATGTTAGGGAACTAGAAAACATAAAACCCAAGTTACCACCAAAAACTAAAATCTATAAGCTAGATAAGGGAATGGGAGTAAAAGACGAAAAGTAGATTATGACGTAATTTTGGACGACAATTGAACAGAAGAGGATAATTCTTCAGAAAATGAAACGTGCAGTATTTTTGGGGAGGACAAAGGGATATAGATAAAGATAAAGAAAGTGAAGAAAAACCTTTAAAAATGGAAACCAAAACAAGTAATTTAGGGATTAATGACACGTTTAAAATCCAGGAAATGTGTTTCAATAAAGTTAGCCAAGAATGCATTACTCAGACACCGATTGCCGTTAAGGAGGCTGACACGTTAGAAACGACACACGTCAAGCGAATTTATGATATTGACATAAAACTTAAGTTGAGCTGACTCGAAAAAAAAAAAAGGCGACTTTGACTGCCGCTTTGCGACATGTAATCAGATGTCTACATGAGAATGGCCAAAGCATAGCTTTCCCGGTTCCAATTGCAATAGATCGTTTAGAATATTGTGACTTTTGGTGGTTGTGAGTGTGAAGTAAAGTAGACAGATGTAGTCGAGATAAAGAAACACTTTTATTTCCGTAAACAGTAACTTGTACACTCGTTGCAACAGCAAGAAAGTCTTTTCCGATTCTCCAACAGCACGACTCCCAATTCGTAACACAAAGAACCGTCCCTTCTCCGTCGGCACAACTCTTCACATCGTCTTCTCCTGTATCCTGCCGTCCAAGATGATGTCCACCATTCTTCCGTTCACGGCACTATGCGTCAGGTGATTGGATGGCTCCGACGGTTCCCCCATGTCACACGCCAAGTCGGATCTCGCGTGTTGCTCGTTTGCTTGTGCGCTTCCCTGCTTATCGTCCTCCATGTCATATCCTGGTTGGTTACGTACCCGACACACTCCTCCAGGGGATCCTCGACGACGTCCCTGAACTGCCCCTTTGTCTTCCCCGAGACGTACACTTTCGTTATCGGAAACGGGTGCAACTGTCGCCTCGGCCACTAGGTGCTTCCTCCCCGGGTCCGCGCTATTCCGTCTGCCCCTGGCATCCAGTACTTTGACGCTCTCGTCAACTCTTACTACCAGGGCGCCAAGACGTTCCCCGTCGTCCTCCACGACGTCCACATGCTGGCAGAGGTCTTCCACCTTTTCGCCGAGTTCTTCCACGTCTCCCGTCACGCCAATCAGTTCGCCGAGTTGTTCCACGTCTTCCGTCATGCCAATCAGTTCGCCGAGTTGTTCCACGTCTTCCGTCACGCCAATCAGTTCGCCGAGTTGTTCCACGTCTTCTGTCACGCCAATCAGTTCGCCGAGTTGTTCCACGCCTTCCGTCACGCCAATCAGTTCGCCGAGTTGTTCCACGTCTTCCGTCGCGCCAATCAGTTCGCCGACTTGTTCCACGTCTTCCGTCACGCCAATCAGTTCGCCGAGTTGTTCCAGTCTTCCGTCACGCCAATCAGTTCGCCGAGTTGTTTCACGTCTTCCCTCACGCCAATCAGTTCGCCGAGTTGTTCCAGTCTTCCGTCACGCCAATCAGTTCGCCGAGTTGTTCCAGTCTTCCGTCACGCCAATCAGTTCGCCGACTTGTTCCACGTCTTCCGTCACGCCAATCAGTTCGCCGAGTTGTTCCAGTCTTCCGTCACGCCAATCAGTTCGCCGAGTTGTTTCACGTCTTCCCTCACATTATCTGAAACGGGCGCAACTGTCGCCTCGGCCACTAGGTGCTCCCTCCCCGGCTCCGCGCTATTCCGTCTGCCCCTGGCATCCAGTACTTTGACGCTCTCGTTAACTCTTACTACCAGGGCGCCAAGACGTTCCCCGTCGTCCTCCATGACGTCCACGTGCTGGCAGAGGTCTACCACCTTTTCGCCGAGTTCTTCCACGTCTTCCGTCACGCCAATCAGTTCGCCATCAATTTTCGCCGATAGCTCCGTCTTCATCTCTTTCAGCTCGGCAGCGAGGTTGTTGTTTGACGTTTCCATTTTGGCAGCGAGGTTGTCGTTTGCCGTCTTCATCTCTTTCAGCTCGGCAACGAGGTTGTCGTCTATCGTTTCGATTTTGGCAGCGAGGTTGCCGTTTAGTGTTTCCATTTTGGCAGCGAGGTTGTTTCTCCTCTTCATTTCGGCAACGAGGTTGTCGTTTGTCGTCTTCATCTTGGACATTTCTGTCTTCATTTCGGCGAATAATTCTTTCATCATTGCCATCATCCTGGTTTCCGAATCTCCCTCCATCTTGGTTCTAACGTTGCAACTTCTAACGACGATGTAACGAAACTAGAAGCAATTCGACGAATCCCACTCCTGACACCAGTGTGACTTTTGGTGGTTGTGAGTGTGAAGTAAAGTAGACAGATGTAGTCGAGATAAAGAAACACTTTTATTTCCGTAAACAGTAACTTGTACACTCGTTGCAACAGCAAGAAAGTCTTTTCCGATTCTCCAACAGCACGACTCCCAATTCGTAACACAAAGAACTAACTCTTCTCCGTCGGCACAACTCTTCACATCGTCTGTCCTTTTCCGTCGGCACGACTACTCAACCTTCACATACGTCTGACTGTTCTCCGTCGGCACTACTCAACGCTTCACATACGTCTGACTGACTCTTCTGTCGCACTTTACCGCTATTTATATCTCCCAGGCACTATTCTAGAAGCTTCAGGAACGTTCAGTTATTGCGGCGGATATACAAAGTAGAAGATTCCAGTAGCCTCTATCCTTTTCTCTCTTTCGGCAAGCGCCCCAACAATGCGGCCATTCTCTGTCTCTTTCCTTCGGCTCCTTTGCGGTAGCGCCGACAATAATGCGATGGGTGACACTGCTGCTGTCGGCAATTAGATGCGGCGGGCGCGGTGACATCTCGCAAAATTTACGCAAAATTTACCTACAGCTCAAGAACAGTTGTTAGATTTACTTAATACTGCGTACAAGAGAAGAGAGGAAAACTTGGACCTAAATGAAGTGTATAAACATTTTGTGCTCTGTTATGGTAGAATAGTTATTGATAGCATTTAGGGGTGGCCCAGCTGTTATGTACACATCCGACACCACGGTGTTGCTTATTCCTAAAGTTTTAACTAAAAACGAAGAAGCAATTAGACCTATTTTCCCAAATTTACCTACACATCCACCAAACGCTTTATTTAAAAATAAGGCATACTCTCTAAAAACCAATACCTACAAACCAAAGCATAATCATGAACCTTTTAACTTCCTAGGATCACTTTTGAAAAATACCCAGGTAAAGCAAACCACTCCGAAAAATAATGTGAATATATAAACCTTGAAAACTGGAAGTTTTAATGTAAACAATAAAAACATGGGAACCGTAAGTACCAGAAATCTCACAGTTATTAGACTTCATAAACTAGCTGGTGAAATAACGGAACAAGAATTTAAAACTGGCACAAAACGTAACAATGTTGCCAATAAAGGGCGTAAATTATTAAAAGTTAAAAATGGCAGATTGCATAGAATGTAATTATTTAAGAATAGCACAAATTAATGCCCAAAGGAGTAGGCATGTGATGTCCGAATTGAAAAAGACTGCACAGGAATTAAAACTTGATGTTTTATGTATACAGGAACCGTATTCCAGTAATGGCAGGGTAGCACACATCCCAGTTAAAGCTAGAGTTATTAACTGTGGAAATAACCCCATGGCAGCAGTAGTTGTTTATAAACCTCACTTACAAGTTATGGATATAGCTCATCTCGGAAACTCGCACACCAACTGCATACAAATTACACATACTTCAGAAAGATTTGTTTTGATAAACCAGTATTATCAATATTCCCATGATATAGTCTTATTTAGACCACACCAGAATTATATTTAGACAGTATGCTACTTCAGAATTAATGTTTACATTTGATGCAAATGCTAAATCTGATTGGTGGCATAGCAATATTAAAGACGATAGAGGGGTGAAATCAGAATAGTCTATAAGCAAATTAAATTTAATTGTTCAAAATCAACCTAACAATTCAAAAACTTTTGAAAATAGAGCTGGCGCATCTGTTGATATTTATCTGACTTTGTGCAATTATCAAGCAGATCAAAAACTGAAAAATTGGAAGATTGGTAACGATTTATCTTTCAGTGACCATCGTCTAATATACTTTAATGATTATACCATAAATCCACATACAGAGGCCATGAAAAGTGAGAGGATTATTAACTACAAAATCGCTAACTGGGATCAACTAATGGATGGATTTAGTAACATTAGCTTTAATTACGACGGCAAATCGGTGGATAAAGATGCATTGAAACTGACCAAGGCAATTAAATTAGCAATCAAGAACGTTATATCAACAGTTAGGGCTAAAACATTCTATGACCGAGTGTGGACAGAGGCGTTACAGAAAGCTAGGCAGAAGATGAGGAGGACGCGACGGATTTATCAGAAGACAAACATAGCACTCTATAGGGAACGTAACTTGGCTATCTACAGGGAAGCAAGGACCAGGTGTAAAGAACTTTTGAATAAAACTAGGCGGAATTGTTGCCAAAAATTTGTGGAAACAGAGCTAGAATTAAATATATGGGGAACACCTTATAAAGTAATATTGGATAAAATTAAGAAACCGGACATGTTAACAACACTTAAAAAGGATAATGGAGAAATGACCAAAGATTGGCTAACTTCAGTAAACGTACTTTTAGGCAAATTACTAACGCAGGATAACAGAAATGATGACAATGATACTAATATATACAAAAGATTAGAAATGATACAGCCATATCAAAATTTAGGACTAGTTTATCCGTTCGACACCACGGAAATCAGTTTAATATTTAGAAATCTTTAAACAAAAAAAAAAAAAAAAAAACAAAAAAAAAAAAAAAAGCTGCCAGATCAGATGGAATAATTAATGAAGTATTGACCTGTATAGAACGTGATCTTACACCAATATTACACACATTGTTTAATGACTGTCTCTGGCAAGGACGCTACTTTTACTGTTGGAAAGAAGCAAGATTAATTATACTTAAAAAAAGGCGCAGATAAGGACCCCAAGGATCCAAAGTCATATAGGCCGATCTGTCTACTGAATACTCTTGGGAAGGTTTTGGAAGAATTAATATGTAAAAGATTAAAAGAATTCCGCTTAATGATTGGACTTAATAATAAGTAATATGGCTTTAGGAAAGGTTGCTCTACTGAAGATGCTATCAATAAATTAATAATATCGACTAAAGCTTCAACCTCTAAGTATGTAATTGGAATCCTAGTTGATATTTCTGGGGCGTTCGATAACCTTTGGTGGCCGGCACTCTTTGAAAGATTGCGACTTAAAGGAATTCCCAAATCTTTGTATTTGATTTTATTGAATTATTGTAAAGACCGGAGAGTGACTATTAAAGGTGCCAGTAGCAATGTAATTCGACACATCACCAAGGGATGCCCACAGGGTTCGATCCTCGGACCAACCTTTTCGGACATTTTATTGGAGACCTTATTAGATGAGTTTATAGGTAATAATAATGTAATGGAGATTATTGCATATGCCGATGATATATTATTTTTAATCGAAGGCAACAATAGAAATGAAATTAAGGAAAGGGCCAGGAATTTAACCAGAACATTAAGCGGTTGGTGCAGTGCAACCAAACTACAAGTGGCCCCAGCCAAGAGTCAGCTTATATGGTTTTAAAAGGAATCCTACAATTAAATATAATAATAAAAATATTAGAAGACAAAACGAAGCAAAATATTTAGGCATACTTTTAGATGATAAATTATTTTTAGAAAGCATACTGAGTATGTTAGGACAAAGGCAGAGAAAGTTATGATGAAATTAACCACAATAATGCAGTTTGAATACAGGATACCGTTTAATGCAATAACCTCGTATCACACCAGCATTTTTGCATCCATAATAACGTATAGCGCAAGTGTATGGGCAAATTAAAACCTTACTAAGAAGAACTCAGCGAAAAATTTTACTAAGGTATACAGGAGTTGTCAACACTACAACGACACTAGCACTATTAGTCTCCATTGGCGTTTGGCCGATCGATTACACCATCAAGTTAAGAGGGGCAATTTTCTGGCATAATAAAGGAGATTTAAGGAAGGTCCAAGACATAGTGGGAAGAAATTGTGCAAATATAAGAGAAATAAAATGTAATTTACTTCTAAGTTTTCAAGAGGAATGGGATAGTACGATCGCCGGAAGGAGAACTTATCATCTTTTTAATAATATTAAAGAAAGATTAAAATTGAAGCATGTGCAGCCCACTAGAGGTTTACTACATTATTTAACTGGGCATGGACCATATAAGACATACTGGCTAAAAATACAAAGGACTGATAACGATATATGTGGCAGATGCAATGTGCAGGACACACCTGAGCATGCGCTATTTGAATGTGTTAAGTACAGGGAGCAAACAAGAGAAGAGAGACAGGCACTGAGCGGCAAATATATTTATAACATTATTAGGAATAAGGATTTATACGAGCATCTTCACAAGCTGGCGAACAAAATAAGTAAGATTGCGTGGGAGGAGGAGCGATTACCAGCTAGGCAACAACCACATAATGTTAATGTAGTTATAGAACCAAGGAGATTGAGATCTCATCAGATACAAGAGGAAAGAGTAGTAGCACAAGATGAAGAGGTTAATGATAATAGAAATGGAGGAGAGATCGTAGGGAGAGAGAGGAGACGGATCGAGATAGAGGAGAGATCAGCAGGGATAGAAGGGGAGATGAGTAGAGATGGAGGAGAAATCAGCAGGGAGAGGTGAGGAGATGGATCGAGATGGAGGAGAGATCAGTAGGGAGAGGAGATGGATCGAGGTGCAGGAGAATTCAGCATGGAGAGGAGAGGTGATGGATCGAGATAGAGGAGAGATCAGTAGGGAGAGGTGATGCATCGAGATGGAGGAGAAATCAATAGGGAGAGCCGAGGAGATGGATCGAGGTGGAGGAGTAATCAGCAGGGAGAGGAGAGGAGATGGATCGAGATAGAGGAGAGATCAGTAGGGAGAGGAGATGGATCGAGATGGAGGAGTAACCAGCAGGAAGAGGAAAGGAGATCGATTGAGATGGAGGAGAAACCAGCAGGGAGAGGAGAGCAGATGGATTGAGGAGGAGAGATTAGTAGGAGGAGGAAGTATTAAGTGATAAATTATGTGGCGGTGAAGGTGAATATTAAGTCGTGGGTAGGAATTTGGGAAGTGATTGAGTGAGAGTTTTAAAATCCCTAATGGTAATAATAATTTGGGAATTATTTGTTTTAATGTTATCAGTGATTTAAGGAGGTAAGAAAAGTGGCATGTTGTGAGTTCGAATGGGGAAGTGATGGAATATGAATTTGAGTTAAGGATATAAAGGTGATATTAGAAATATATCAAGTAATGTATTTTCTGCTGGATACCAGTATAGTTGGCCGCCGGGCACTGGCGGCCTTTATTGTTAAGTTAGATGTTGAATTTATTACTTTTAACCGGACAACGGTTATTTAATGGACACCAGTAAATTTGTTTAAATAGTGATTTGTAGAAATTTATTTTATGTAGTTATATAAGTATATTATAAAAGGGGGATAAAATGGGAAATAAGTTGTATTTGTTTTTAATTTGAATAAAAAATTAATTATTAAATTATATTATTAGTAGAATGTGATATATTTTTGAATGGGAATTATTTTGGTAAGTTGAATTGAAGATTTGTTGTTTTATTGATTTTAAGAAATGTTTAATTAAAATAATGTTTAAATGTAGTTGATTTAATGTTTAATTATATACTTATTTGATTTATTTTAGTATATTAATTGATTTTTGTTATATGAAATATAAGTTTTGTTGGTTGTTCTGGTTTGATGATTTAGATATAAAATTAATGAATTAATTATCATTAGTAATTGAAATAATTGTTTATGTAAATAGGTTAAGAAATTTAATTATATGTTTTTGGAATTTTAATTTGAGCTTTTTTATTTTGATTGTTAAATTATGAATATTTTATTAAATTAAAAAAAATATATATATATTAATTTAATTAGGAGTATTGTGATTGTTTTAGGTATTAGAGGAAATGTTGGTGTTGATATTAGATGTGATGAATTATAATTTAGAGTATGTTTATTTTGTGTATGTTGAAATTTTTTTTAAATTTTATTGTATTTTATATTTTTGTTTTGTAGTATTTAGATTTTTATAACTTGTAGAATATTGTTGTTGTAAATATTTTTGAAAGTTAAATAAACGAATAGGGATCTGGAATGTAAGCCCTGGTTTAAGTAATTAGGTGCCAAGGTTTATTATTGCAGGTTTTTTATTTATTTATTTATTTATTTATTTACTTATTTATTTATTTATCTATTTATTTTTTATTTATTTATTTGTCTGCGCTTGGTAGGCTGCATATGGCCGGCTGTGCATGGCCGGCTGCACATGGCTGCGCAAGTGTGTCTGCGCATGGATGTCTGCGCATGGCTGTCTGCAAATGGCTGTCTCCACATGGCTGTATGCGCAGGGCTGCACATGGCTGTCTGCTCATGGGTGTCTGCGCATGGCTGACTGCGCATGGCTGAGCATGGCCGGCTGCGAAAGGCCGGCTGCGGATGGCTGTCTGCGCATGGCTCTCTGCACATGGCTGCGCATGGCTGAGCATGGCTGTCTGCGCATGGCCGGCTGCGTAAGGCCGGCTGCGGATGGCTGTCTGCGCATGGCTATCTGCGCATGGCTGCGCATGGTTGTCTGCGCATGGCTGAGCATGGCTGTCTGCACATGGCTTTCAGCGCATGGCAGTCTGCGCATGGCCGGCTGCGTAAGGCCGGCTGCGTATGGCTGTCTGCGCATGGCTGCGCATGGTTGTCTGCGCATGGCTGAGCATGGCTGTCTGCGCATGGCTTTCAGCGCATGGCAGTCTGCGCATGGCCGGCTGCGTAAGGCCCGCTGCGTATGGCCGGCTGCGGATGCCTGTCTGCGCATGGCTATCTGCGCATGGCTGCCCATGGGTGCTTGTGCATGGCTCTCTGCGCATGGCCGGCTGCGTATGTTGGTCTGGGTGGCTCAGTTGGTTAGATGCAGGCCTACTGATCCCAACGTCGCGGGTCCAAACCCGGCCCAGGTCGATGGTTTTTAAGTGTGCTTAAAAACGACAGCTCCATGTCAGTAGATTTACTGGCATGTAAAAGAACTCCTGCGCGACAAACTTCCGACACTACGGCGATGCTGATGTGATCCTCGCAATCGACAGCGCCGTTAAACAACAAAATAGTTTTTAGTTCCGGCTGCGTATGGCCGGCTGAGATTGGCTGGCTGCGCATTGCTAGCTGCGCATGGCTGGCAGCGCAAGCCTGTCTGCTCATGTCTGCTTGCGCATGGCTGCGCATGGTTGTATGAGCATGACTGTCTGCGCATGGCCTTCAGCCCATGGCTGTCTGCGCATGGCTGTCGGCGCATGGCTATCTTCGCATAGCTATCTGCGCATGGGTGTCTGCGCATGGGTGTCTGTGCATGGGAGTCTGCGCATGACTGTCTACGCGTGGCTGTTTGCACATGGCTGCGCATGGCTGGCTGCGCATGACTCCGAATGGCTGCGCATGGCTTGCTGCGCATGGCTTGCTGCGCATGGCTGTCTGCACATGACTGTCTGCGCATGGGCTCTGTACTTGGCTCCGCATGGGCTCTCCACATGGCTGCACATGGGTGTCAGCGCATGGCTGGCTCTGCCTGGCCGGCTGCGCATGGGTGTCTGTGCATTGCTGTCTCTGCATGGCTGTCTACGCATGGCTTTAAGCCCATGGCTGTCTTCGCATGGCTATCTGCGTATGGCTGTCTGCGCAT
Organism: Tenodera sinensis; assembly: GCA_030765045.1. NCBI lineage: Eukaryota > Metazoa > Arthropoda > Insecta > Mantodea > Mantidae > Tenodera > Tenodera sinensis. The sequence goes on along the minus strand of CM060974.1, from coordinate 72,183,399 downwards.
GGCTTTCTCCGCATGTAATTCTACGCATTTCAGTCTGCGCATGGCTGTGTGCACATGGCTGCACATGGCTGTCTGCATATGGCTTCGCATGGCTGTCTGCGCATGGCTATCTTCGCATGGGTATCTGTGCATGGGTGTCTGCGCATGAGTGTCTACGCATGGGTGTCTGCGCATAGGTGTCTGCGCATGGCTGTCTGCATATAGCTGCGCTTGGCTGTCTGCGCATGGCTGCGCCCGGGCGTCTGCGCATGTCTATGTGCGCAGGGCTGCACATAGATGTCTGCGCATGGTTGTCTGCGCAGGGCTGTCTGTACATGGGAGTCTGTGCATGACTGTCTGCGCATGGCTGTCTGCACAGTGCACCACATGGGTGTCTGCGCATGGCTGTCTGCGCATAGCTGTCTGTACATGGCTGTCTGCGCATGGCAGTCTGCGAATGGCTGTCCGCACATGGCTGCGCATGGCTGGCTGCGCATAATTATCCACGCATGGCTGTCTTCGCATAGCTCTCTGCACAAGGCTGCGCATGACTTCTGCGCATGGCTGTCTTCGAATGCCTGGCTGCGCACGGCTGGCTGCGCTTGGGAGTCTGCGCATGACTGTCTGCGCATGGCTGGCTGCGCATGGGTGTCTGTGCATGGCTGGCTGCGCATGGTTGGGTGCGCATGGCTGAATGCGCTTGGGAGTCTGCGCATGGCTGGCTGCGCATGCCTGACTGCGCATGGCTGCGCATAGCTGCCTGTACATGGCTTGCTGCACATGGCTGTGCCCGTGGCTGTCTGCGCATGACTGTCTGCACATGGGTGTCTGCGCATGACTTTCTGCGCATGGCCGACTGTGTATGGTTGGCGGCGCATGGCTGGCAGCACATGCCTGTCTGGGCATGGCTGTCTGCGTATGGCGGGCCAAGGCTCGCTGCGCAGTGCTGTCTACGCATAGCCCTCTGCGCTTAGCTGTTTGCGCATAGCAGACTGCGCATGGCTGTCTGCGATTGGTTCTCTGGGCATGGCTGTCTGCGCATGGCTGTCTGCACAAGGCGGTCTTCGCTTGGCTGCTTTTCTTAAAACGAGAATATTAGGTAACTAAATTTAAGGACCCTGGGCTCATCTAAGCATAATTTCACCCATTTCATTCCTTGATATGAAGTGGTTAAATGCCATACATATTTATTAATCTTGTTCTTTGTTTAGGAGGATTTATGTACAGATTCATCATCAAAACTAGCAATTTTTCTAATTTGTTAAAAGATAAATGTGCTCCTATATGATCTAAACTTATATTGTATTTGTTTGATCCAGGTCAGCATTTCATATAATTAGTCTTATAAATCATATTTGGTTAATACTCTTCTTTTCCGCTCACAAAAAATTTCCCTTTGCAGTGTCACTGCCAGAATGGTATCAGCTGGGACAAAAGTCTTAATTTCCTGAGAAATTCTACTAATCTCCAAGATGGAGGAAAAAAGCATTTAAGGGCTCTAGATATAAAAAATATGGCTAAATTTGGTTTTCTCACTAATTTAAGAAATGAGAAAAATGTGCAAACTTAAGTTGCATATTTTCAGGAAGTGTCACCTTGTCTGATTTTCTAGTATTCCCTATACCCAGTTTTCACTCTCATTTATATGTCGGGTTGAATTTGCAGCCTAACTTACACATCTGGTTCAGATTTTACCGCTAGTTAACTTCTTTCACTGCCACTTTGATGTTGTGAACTAGTTCAACTATTACTTTACTTTGTTCCATGATATTCACTTTCCTTTTTTTTAAAAAAAATAGATGGGCCGCACCCTACCCGCACAGGTAGCGGTCACCCGGTCATTCTACGGAATGCATTCCACATCGTGCCCCGCTGCACTTCATTTTCTTGGAATTGATAGAGCGGCGTAATGTCACAATCCCTCTGCGACCACTTCCAGATGGTGGTTTTCTCTCTGAGGAGTCAAACCAGGGTACAAAATCATTAAAAGTTTGTGGGCGGGGAAGCATTTTAGCACTGTGTTTCATTGTTTCGCTATATAAACCACCCTCATGGGATACGTTATTGGGGGAAACTCTGGGTATGAAACCACTGGTGGGGGAAGTTCTACCCATCCCTGCTGGGATTTAGCTCACTGAGTCAAACCCATAATGTCTTCAATCCCATGATGTAACACAACTCTCCGAACTTGACCATTATCACAAATAAACTCACAAAAGTATCACTCCTTATTTCAGTTTCTCATTAACTCCTGTACACACTGACATACTCGCTGACTCGCTTTCAAACACTGCAAGACTCCTTTTGACAGACTGCAAAACCTGCTCGCATTGTAAAATTAAATAATGTGTAATCTTAATATCTCTGTTACAGCTACTTAAAATCAAGCCTAGCTAGTGAATTTCACTCCATCCCTTAGGTTGGCACTCTCAGTCCTGCAGGCACAGTATCCTACACATATCACTTTCTAGCCATAATTCTGCTGTAAAAGAAAATTTCCATAGGAAGGACTCTTCCCTATGTGAACTTCAAACAAGAAGCATTATAGTCCCAGAACATCAAACTGCTAGTAAAGAAGTGCCAGCTCAGAATAGTGGAACGGTTCCCTTACACTTCTAAATGATGATACGTTTGTTTGAATGACTGACTCTTTTGATCTCCCACTAGTTTTGAATATCAGTGAATTTATGGTTAGTACATTTTTTTATCTTATGAGTCTACGAAGTACCGTTTATTTGATTCAATAATGCACACTTTGTCTTACAAGGAAACCTTAAAGGATTGACATACACTTACTACAGCAAAAATGTAGATATCAATGTAATATGTTTTCTATGAAATAAAGCTTGTAATAACGTAATACATTTCCATAATAAATACTTTTTTCTTTTTAATAGATTTATTGACTCGTGTTGCATTATGCAAGTTTTATGTAATATTACATGCATTGAGTCAATGCATATATACATTCGTTCTATACATTTCTTATCGTAGTATCTGCTTTCTGTATTAACTGCCTTAAAATACATTAAAGGTAATTTTGGCCAGAAATTGTAAAACTGTTTTTTCTGTTTTTGTTAGCTCACTTCTGTTTCTTGTTCATTGTCCACGTGTTATTACAGCTTAATGAGAACTTCTATTTCTGTTTTTTTTTACACTCCCACTTCCATACTGAAATATACCATGTCATCCAATCAATATGCATTAAAACTTGCAATTCTTAATTTACCTTCCCATTTTTTCCTTTTCCATTGCAATAGCTTGCTACCAGAAACTAATATGTAATACTGATCTCCCATATTCAAGTTGTTCTCGGGCTTCGAGCCTTCATCATGATCATGGGAGAGACGTACACTCCCCAAACGTCGATGGCTTTTCATCACTAAACCTGGTTCGAAACCCGAGAACAACTTGAATATGTTCGTCGCCAGGAAAGCTTCAAATCATATTTTGATCTCCCATATGTTGTATTGAAGCACATCTTAAGTTTCAGTCATGCCTAAGCAAAGATATATTGTTAGTAAATTAATGTGGATACAACAACCGGATGTGTTGTTTGTCATTGGTAGAGAAAGTTATGTAAATACAACTAGACTTCTCTAAATCTCAGCTCAAAATGCACCAAGGCCACAATATTTTTACTTTCTCTACTACATATAGTAAACTAGAAATATTGTCTTACACCCAAAAATTCGATGTCGAGATTCCAGTGGAAATGTATATTTTCAGAGCCCTGAATCCCAGAAAAAGCTCTGTGTGTGTGTCTGTCAGTCTGTGGACCGCATTACTCAAAAATGAAAAGTCGGGTGAGAACCAAAGTTGGTATGGAAGTTTAATATCTTTCAAGGGTGCGACACGCAGCTTTTGAAGAAAATTCCTCCTCCCTAAACTCCCTTTACATGGAAAATTTATAAAAAATTTTGATTTTCTTCAAAAATCGCTCTAACGACTTTTATTCAAATACCATATGTTTGAAATATTTTTATAGGAAATCAAATGTATATTTTGAATTTTCTGGCTATAGCCCATGTAGTTCGGAATCACCATTACAGCTCGACACAGTACACACTTAAAACTTAAAATATAAACTGCGAGTTCAAAATACTGATTATAATAGGCACTATCAGTAATGATAAGTGGACACAATCATTTATTTATTTGCCACTTAGAAACACAGTATGACATGACAGAACATATATCCATACACGTACCATGTGGTAACTTTACTTTTCGTTTAATAAAGTATAACTTTGTAATATTAAATGACAGCTTGAAAAAAACTAAGAGAGAAATGTCCTAAAATATCAAAAATTGCCCGTAAAATTGAAGAAGTGAAAGAAAACCATTGCCAATAGAAATGCTACCATTTATTATACAAAACATTCAGTTTGTTAAGTGCTAAGTTACTTAACACATAATATGTGTATGTACCATGAGAAATTAAGGGAAACGATTCAAATATATAGAAGTATAAGTATTATTTGAATGTTCTGGCACTTCGGCTATCAGCATTTGCCTCTTAAATTTAAATATAGAGATATGTTCAAAACGAAGTCAAATCAAACAGCAGTCTGCACAGAAATGGTCTGATCCAAGTGATCAACGTTGAGTTGAGTTCAGCACACAGCTGTAAGAGTGTAAACAATGCTTGTCTCTCGCAACACTTGCTTTGTGGAATGTTCCTTGGTCGTCACACAAGACTATCAGTTATTTCTAGAGCCCGGAACTTAGCCAACATTAATGATATGAAGCTCTCCTGGCGTTAGTTATTGATGATAGTTTCTTGGGCTGGCTATCAGCCACGTGAAATTTGGGTAACTGCCCAAGCTTTCAGCGACTACGTCTGCCGCCATTCTCAGGGGAATTGGCTCTTAGCCCGACAAACTCTCATCAATTAGGCATAACTTCCTATTGTATTTGGGTGGATATATTAAAGAGTTAAGTAGAGATAGGTTTGGGTACGGTGGAGCCATTGTTCGTTTTGTCTATTTTAAAGTTCAAAGTCCTCCTTTGCCTGTTTTGGATCGTTATGGTTTTTGCAAAATTTTAAAATGTAAATAAAGAATTCAATTTTATTGGAAGTGATAAAGTTACACAAATCATCAAACTACTGAAATTTGGCAAGATATGTGAGGTATTCGTTGCTGTATCAGCGGACGAAGTTGCTTCACTTCACGAAGTAAACAAGTTGCACAATAACAATCTGCCATTTATAGCAGATATATAGTAGACCGCTACCGATAGCAATCTTGAAGTTGGTGAAAAAAAGTGATACACTAATGTCATTCATGTGATGTTTGAAGACGTAATACATTAATTGCTGCACGAGAGGAAGGGAAAAGTGTAAACGTATTGTGAGTGCTAATGTGGGCCAAGATAAACTTAAGAACATTTGGGATGTTCTCCAAGATGAAAGTTCCGTTGTCCTTCCGAAGTAGCTTGTTCAAAATATGCTCCGGTCACTTCAGTGGAAGTAGAACGTTCGTTTTTCATGATGAAAAATATTCTCTCTGACAGAAAGCTGACTATGACAGTTGTCACCTTGAAAAAATAATATGTTCGTGCTTGTAATGTAGAACAATAACAGTAAGTAAGTACTTTATCTGTTAAATATTTTATTAGTTGCTTCGGTGTTTTCTTAAAGACTATTCTCCATTTTCATATTTGATCAACATCTATATTATCTTACCATTTTGGGTATTTTAAGCTTCCTTTCGCCTGCCTGTTTCATCGAAATAAACATCTAAACTTACGAAATCCAGTTATTATACAAGAAAGATAACAATGAAAATGTGTACCTAAATATCACATTTTAGGTAAAACACTATTATCTATAAACTGTTCTTTTCTGTTATTACAAATGCCGCATAGAACAGATGAATTAACTCAGATATTTAAATATGTTACAATTTCACATAACGCCACTGGAAGGCTTTGTGACGTGAAGGTAAATGAAAGCTGTTTTAGGTTTCCTGGAAAAAGAACGTAAAAGTGCATTAGGAAAGAGAAACAGATACTAAGTGTAATAGATAAAAAGGAATAATTATTACCTAAACGACAAGCATATATTTTGTAGCGCTCTCTCTAGAATGACAGGAACCGCCACATCTAAAATGTAGAGTATGAAGGGTTGAAGTGTTTCAGCTCCTATGAGAGAAGGCATGTTAATGTGCATGCTGTCCTGGGCTTTCCTATTTGCCAGCTGTGTGTTATACAGGTACCCACAGTCAATTAGAAATACAGACCTCCGCACAGAACAATATTTAGTTGGTGACGTAAGCAATGTAGATCGGTGTATAAATCAATGTGAGCAAGGAACAAAGGTCATATACTAATTATGGATATTGTTTAGATAAGCTTACGCAAGCACTTGGTCAGAATTTCGGCAAAGTCCCACTCGGCAGTGTGTACGAATGGTCAAGAAATTTGCCGAAGTTGCTGTGTTAATGCAGCACTGTCAACAGCAGAATGTCCCTAGGAGTTTGTTGCCAATAGTAAGTTTGAATGTTTTTGCGGGAGTCGGCAGTATGCTGCTGGCCTTCTTAGAAGCAACTAGTGCAACGGATCGCTTTATCAGTATATTAGATTTGGCGCCTCTGTGCTTTAATGAGGAGTCGATCATGCAGTTCCTGTACGACGAGGGCCTGCTGAGGACTCGAATGCTATGCAGGGAATGTGATGTGCCCTAGGGCGAAGCCTACAGTCCCCTATTTGTGCCATCCCAGAGCATGGGGCTCCGTAAATGGATTTTTTGTCCACTCGAAAATTAAAAAAAAAAAAAAAATAAAAAAGAACGATAATTAATAAAAATAATATAAATATAATAATATAATACTATTAAATATAATATTGTATATATAATATAATATTAAATAATAATAATACAATAAAATAATATAATATGTTGATTTCTAGTGCCTTGCATCTGGCAATGAAGCCATTAGCATTATATTATAATATAATATAAAATAAATAAAAAGGAACGATAAATAATAATATAAAGATGATATATAATATAAATCTAATAACATTAAAAATAATAATATAAAACAAATAAATAAATATAAAAAGAACGATAAATAGTAAACATAATAAAAATATAATAACATTAAATAATAGAATAATAATAAATATAAGCATAATATATAGTATTATATATAAATAATATATATAATATAAATGTAATAATCATCATCATACGCGATAGCGGTATGTCTGTGGCGTCAACGGCGCGAGTGAGTGCATTTGTGTTTAATGTGTTGGCAACGAAAACTAGTATAGTGTAAAAAGCAATGTTGGCAGATGTGAAAATCGTCTGCTAGTCATGCAGTGAAATCTAGTGGGCGACTGTGAAACTACTGTCGGCGCATGCGCAGTGAGTTCGGACTTAGAATCTGGCTGGCAAGTGGAAAGTGAGCTGTTCTAAACTTCAGCCCTAATTATTTCTATATGAGCATTTTAACAGATAATGCTTATATTTTATATATATATAGCCAACTCTCAATTAAAAAACATTATTGCAAAATATTACTATGAAAAATCAAAGAATAAAAGATGGGAACTACCAAACATTCAAACAGTCATTCCTGAGTATCCTCCAAAAACAGCAGTTGCAACTTTCAGGTTGATTACAGGACATGATTGTCTGGCGAAACATTTAAACAGAATTGGGATATATTCTTCACCACTCTGTCCTCTATGTGATCTGCAAGAGGAAATGGATCAAGACCACCTTCAAATATGCCCGGCCACTTCTAGTGCCCCATCCATCACTGAAAAATATTGGAGAGCAAGAGGATTAATGACTTCGTTGTCAGAAATCCAGCATTAGCTAACAACATAGTTGTTTTTTAAATAAAACAATCATAATTGGGGATTTCAATGCCCATTCCAAAAGATGGGGTTATGAAAAAGTGGATTCCACAGGGCAAATATTGGAAGAATTTTTGAATACCACAACTTTGAACTGATTTATGCTAAAGAAGATCCCAAAACCTTCATACATTACTCTGGAGCAGGCAGTAACCCAGACCTCTTGTTAGCTACAACAGATATTGTTTCAAAAATTAAAAAAAGAGAAAAAAAGACAAGTTATAGAAGACCCAAGTTCTGGTCACAGAGCAGTAATTGCTGATATAAAACTAGATAATACAAATAACAGTCACAATCACACAAATCTCTATTGGAACTTCAAAAAGGCAGATTGGAACAAATATAAAACTGAATTGGAACATAAATATAAAGAACAAACAAACTCACAGCTGCATGACCACCCAGATCATATGAACAAAAATTTCTGTAAAGTCATCCTAGAAACTGCAAAAAAACATATTCCTCGTGGAAGAATATAAAAGTTCAAACCCTTTTGGAACCCTCAGTTAGAAGAACCGAAAAAGCAAAGGGATATAGTTAGAAATACAGCTGAACAAACAAAAAAAACATATTGGATACACAAATATGGCGGAAGAAATGTGCCTCACTAAAAAAAAAAAAAAAATTAATACTGCTAAAAAGAATCACTTTAATAATTTCTTAGAAAAAGTGGACTATAGGTCAGATGGCAACAAAGCCAATAAGTTCATAAAAAATGTCAAGGACTGGAGAGAAATCAACAGCACACCTATCATACACAACAATAACATATTAACAAATAATGCAGCTATAGCTGAAACATTCAATAAATATTATGCTAATTCACATAAAGTAACAAGAAATAATAAAAACGAACGTAAACAATTTAAGAAAGATTTGGAACAAGAAAGAGAATGTGATCCTAACACTCAATACAATATCTTTTATTAAAATTTTAATATCCAAGAACTGAACATTGCAATATATATTCTAAAAAACAAAAAGTCTCCTGGACCAGGTCACATACATCCAGAATTCATATAAACCTTGGAAAAACAGCAAAACAACAACTACTAAAACTCTACAATCTATCCCGGAACACCACTGTACCTGTCGAACGGCGAAAAGGAATAATTGTCCCACTCTTGAAGAAAGATGAAACAGCATCAGAAATAAAAAGTTGTAGACCAATAGCTCTTACTAGCATAATAGCAAAAGTGATGGAAAGAATGATGTCAAATAGGCTAAATTGGTTTCCAGAATCCCAAAATTTAATTACCCCATGTCAAGCTGGATTCAGCGAGTTCCACTGTACAAATGAACAAGTCTTACTTCTCAGTCAAGCAATCAAAAACCCGTTCAATAGAAAAGAGGATTATGTATCAGCTTTTATTCATTTTCAAAGTGCATATGGCTCTATATGCAGAATAAAACTGCTAAAGAAAGTAAAAAAAAAACAGGGATACAAGGTCCAATGTTTTCATGGCTATGACATTTCCTAACACAACGCTTTATTGCTACCAGATATGGAAGAAATATATCTAAATACAAACAAATACACCACGGCTAACCACAAGGTGCAGTGCTCAGCACTACACTTTTTCACATATTTATTAATGATCAGCCACAACAAATACAGGAATCAAGTGCGAAGTGTACACTATTTGCTGATGACTTAGTAATATGGACTTCAAAACCAAAAAGCAAAAGCACAGAACTAGAAAAACCATGCAACAATCCTTAAACAACCTACAACAGTGGACCAAAGAAAATTTAATGACTGTTAATGCAACAAAATTAAACTATCAAATCATTTCACTAAGAAAAAAACCACTAAAAATAAAAATAAATTTTGAGAGTCAACAATTAACAGAAACAAAGGTAGCAAGGTATTTAGGAGTTACTTTTGATACCAAACTTACATGGACCAAACAAATAGAAAATGTAATACAAAGAGCAGAGCAACAATATATATAAAGCCATTATTTACTTACTGCAGCGATTTCTTGTAACAGCAAACACAAAAAATTCAAATCTTTCAAAACCAAATTCTGAGACTAATTACAGGTGCTATCAAAACCACACCAATACCAGCTATGGAAATACTAACCAACCAATATCCCATTGAATATGAAATAGAAAAGGCAGCTCTTATTCAACACGAAAAGTTGATCAGACTCCCATTCAATACATGGCACAAGAGAAATTTTTACACATACACTAAAGACTCAGGAGAGCTTTCTTTCCAAAATTCAAGTCATCAATAAGAATGTATACGTTCCTAATTAAAAGGAAAACTTCATATTTAAAGCCAATCTGACACAAACATTAGACACCACATATTATTTACACCTTACAGAAGAAGTTAAGAGAAGTGATACTCCAACTAGTGTTCTAAAAGTATTGGCATTAGAGACAATCCATACTAGATTTCCAGAACACGAATGGCTCCATATTTATAATAATGGATCACTGATATCAAACCAAGATGGAGCAGGGGCTGGAGTCATGTGTCATCTCTTTTCCTATTCCAAATCTTTAAGTTATGGAACTACAAACTTTGATGGAGAAATTAAGGCAATTCGAATGGCCCTTTGTATAAAATTTCACATTTTCATCAAGCAGTTATTCTCTCAGATTCCAGGGCAGCAATTATAGCAATTACTTCCAAGATGTCACCAAAAAACCAAGCAATTACAGAATGGTGGAGAATCCTTACCCATCTAACCGCACTTCAAAACCACCCAGTCTTCCAATGTATACCAGCTCACTGTGGACTGAGTGGTAATGAGAAAGCTGATTTTCTTGCAAAAAAAGGGTACTGGCAATGTGCAGAAATCTATAGCTAATCTACCATTTTATGCAGCTATGAAAAATCAAAAAATAAAAGATGGGAGCTACCATACATTCAAACAGTAATTCCTGAGTATCCTCGAAAAACAGCAGTTGCAACTTTCAGGTTGATTACAGGACATATTTGGCAAAACATTTAAACAGAATTGGAATATATTCAGCACCGCTCTGGTCTCTATGTGATCTTCAAGAGGGAATGGACCGAGACTACCTTCAAATATGCCCGGCCACTTCTAGTGTCCCATCCTCAGTGAAAAATATTGGAGAGCAAGAGGGTTAATGACTTCATTGTCAGAAATCCAGCATTAGCTAAAAATATATATTATATAGTGCAGTTTCTCATACTCCAATAGCGGTTTTGTTCCTTTTGGCAATAATCCAACCCAGCAGGATTATTAGCTAAAAGAATTATTCCACCTTGTAATATATCAGTTTTAAAAGCACACATTTATTCTTGATTACAGAGCTATGGATTTTTATCATTAAATAATGTGGGGAAGAAAATAAGATTAGTGTATTTCACATATTCATAAGGCTAGTATTACGTTGAATTTTCATTTGTTTTCAATAAAGATCTTATTTAGTTTTCAAGTGCTTGACAAAGTCTATGTTGTATAAGATACATATCACAGTGTCCATAACTAATAGGGTTTTGGAACCTCTAAGACCAGAAACCCTAGTTGCAGTGTACAGTTCCCTCTCTTATACACTTATCTGTAAACTTCTGTTCATGCCAAAGGTATTTTTGACTTCATGCATTTTGAATGGACTACACCGAAACGTTCTCATGAGCATTTAGAAAAGTCCAATATAAATTTGCACAACTTTCTCCACCAGTGACAAATGGTACACCTCATTTTTCTATCCACATCACTTTACTCATATAACATTCTTGACTTAAAGTTAAGCAGGATGTGCTTTTCAATATGGAAGTTCTCCTGAAAAGTGTAGTAAGAACATGTGAGCAACTGGACCATTAACATCAGTGAACTAATAAAAGCATAGAAACAGCAGTTTTTCAAATTAGTTACTATGTTACCTTTGATTAATTAGAAACGTTAGTTGAATTTCAAGGCACTTAATGCAGGGAACAGATACTAAGCTAAGGGTTGGATATATAGAAACGTATATGTATATACGTTAAGCTATTTCAATGAATGCAAGAAAAAGACAAATTGCTGAACGTGACTGTGTCCTCTGGTACATTGAGAATAGGACCGTAGTGCAAGTGAAGGAGAAGTAATTTTAAAGACACATCCTTCACTGGCAGATATCATAGGGTATTTGGGAAGATCTGTGCGTTTTGGTTGAACTTCAAATTTCCATCTTTCAGCACTAACAGGGACAGTTTTGGAGCTTGTGGAGTAGGAAGACGGTCCATAAACCGGAGGAGAAGCGACGGCGGTGGTGGCTACAGGGCAAATTTGTGTACCTATATCCCAATTTGGCACCTGTTTTAGAACTACTGAATTAAAAGTACAAAACTTCAGGATAGAAGGTTGTGGAGCAAATCTCGTTTCTAGGTTTCACAGGATAAACCTTCTTTCATCCTTAGATCCTGATTAACCTCGTTCATGTAATATGGACAGTCGCGGGAAGCCCCTGGATACACATTTCTACAGTTCACACAGCCTGGAGCAGATGGACAAACTAGCAACATTACTACAGTTGAAGCTTTACAAGATGTCTTAATGTGGTCATAGCCTTAGCACTGGAAACGGATAGGTTGTGGCATTTAGTCGAACAGCTATAACCTCATTATCTGCCTTTGTATTCGGAGGGAGGTGGAACCAATCCAATATAATAAACAGCGTACGGGTGGGCACGTGGACAAGAACAACTTCCGTGACACCCTGATACAACTCATAACCCTGGATCTCCTCCAAAATGCCATACAACAGCGGAGTGGTAATGACGTTCTTGGAGGAGTTTAGACTACAGTGATTCTCAACAGGATATGATTGATACCTGTGGAGTAGTGTAATTCTCAACAAGAGAACATGACCTGAGGTGGTACAAGAATAAAATTGTTTGAGTATCTAAATTTTAGCATGAAAAGAAAAACTAATAGGTTAAAAAAACAAGTTAAATAGATTATGCCAAAAACATCAGAAATTGAATATAAATGAGCCAAATAATCAAACAAATAATGTAATTAATTTATCAAATTGTAACTTTAACGAGAAAGAAATAAATTTTCTAAACAAAGGTATGAAAACTTGTGTAAGTTTTTCAAGAAAAAAACACAGATGATTTTGTTGCAGATATTGAAATTGCCAGTCAAGATTTAAATGACATTAATAAATCTTTGATTAACATGAAATGCTCTAAAATTTTGAAAGATATAAATAAAAATCATCCTAAAAGTAATTATAATAATCAGATTATTAAATCATTGAAAGAAAAGGATGTAATTTATACTAAAGCCGACAAAGTCAACAAAATTGTAATTTTAGATCAATCTGATTATATTAATAGAGTAGAACTTTTGCTTGAAAGTAAAGATTATTTAAAAATTGATAATGATCCTTTAAAATCATGTATTTCAACTTTTAATAAAACTCTCAATGAATTGAAAATGATACCTAAAAAAGAAAAAAGTATTTTAAAAGTCAATAATCCTGTTTTACCCAGGTTGTATGCACTTCCAAAAGTACATAAACCAGGAAATAAAATGAGACCCATTATCAACTCTATAAATTCACCTACATATAATTTAGCTAAATGGTTAACAAAAAAATTTAGTACTTTTGAAACATTTGACAGTTTAAATATTAAAATTCTTTTGAACTAGTAAAAAAGATTAATAACCTAGTATTATCTGATAATGATAAACTCGTTTCTTTTGATGTTATTGCGTTATTTCCTAGCATTCCTAGAAAAAAGCTTTTGATTCTTTTAAAAAAATGGTTAAAATTCTTTAGAATTAGACAATGACTTAATAGACGATTTTGTGAAACTTACAAATCTTTGTTTAGATCAAAATTTCTTTAGTTTTAATGGTAATTTTTTTCAACAAACTTCTGGCTTGGCAATGGGTAGTCCACTTTCGCCATTTCTTGCTAATCTTTTCATGAGTTTTTTTGAAACTCAAATTACAAAATCATTCCCTCTAATTTTTAAAATATGGTATAGATATGTGGATGACATTTTTGCTGTTGTCCCTAAAAAACAGATAAATGATACTTTAAAACTTTTAAATTTACAAGATAAAGCTATACAATTCACTTTGGAAACTGAGAATAATAGATTCCTTTCATTTCTGGACTTAAAAATTAAAAGACATAACAATAAATTGAAATTTGGTATTTACAGAAAATATACTCATACTGATAATTGCATAAAATATAAAAGTTTTAATCCTTTTGCACATAAATTTGCTGTTTTTAATAGTTTAATTTATAGGTTAATAAATATACCCCTTAATAAAGATGAATTTGACATAGAATATAAACACATTATTAACACTGGAGTAATTAATGGTTTTAATACAGATTTTATACATAAAAGGATAGAGGAATTTAAGTATCAAAAAGCTGTCAAAGAAGTTTCAACCCTTAAAAAAATAAAAGATAATTGTATTTTTAAAAAGTTTACTTACCATCCATGGGCTAATAAAAAATTTACAAGGATTTTTAAAGAATATGGAATAAATTTGGTCCCTCATAATAAATTTAATATACAAAATTCACTTAATTTTTCAAAAAAAGATAAAATACCAAATTATAAAAAATCTGGCATTTATCAATTTAGCTGTTTAGATTGTGATAAAGTTTATACTGGTAAAACTAAACGTCATCTAGAAACCAGAATAAAAGGACATTTTAGAAATATTAAATATAAACAAACTGATAAATCAGCTGTGGCAGATCATTTTTGGTCATTTAATCATGAAATTAATTCAGAAGTTAAATTATTAAAACAATTAAGTAATCCAATAGATTTAATGGTTTGGGAAAAAGTTTTTCTTTTAAAAAACAGGAACCGTGTTATGAACTTCGAATTACCATCTATAGATTATATTTATAAATTTTTGTTTTCAGAGATTGGTAAATAAAATTTGAATAAGAGGAATTGCTTTTTCAGAAAAAATAAAAGATTGTAGCTTGGCAACGAGTTTGTTTATATGGCTTTGAGAATGAGCTGGACATAGCTTGAAACCCCAGGGTCAGCACCAAAACAATAAGATAAGTGAAGTTTTTAGTTTCTAATTTGTTCTTACTTTAGAATCTTGTTGCTTCACTGTTAATAGCTTCAATTTTTCCATATTTAAATTACCTTTCATATTTACTATGTACATTAGATTCTTGCATATTTCAGATTTTATCTCTGGGTGAGATTACCTTGGATTTGGGAAATACATGAAGCACTATAATCCTTATCTGGAAACAAACTACAACAGCACCTGCACATTACATCATCAACCCCCTGGTATAATAGTTCAGTCTAAGTGAATCTAAATTATCTCATTCTGTTTCATGAATCAAACTGTTACAATGATAGGCATTATTATTATATCTGTGTAAGAATAACTATAGAATGTTATAGTTAAACTGAACTGCCTTATGTAAAACAAGAGATGATAAGCTAAGCAAGAAAAGTTGTGTGTATATACCTTTGTCTCTCTAAACATCCTCACACACTATCGCCAAGAGGCACAAAAGTATGTAATAAACATGTTGGGTGTACACTAACTGGATTTGTGAGATTCTATTGTATTTCAGGTGGTTTAAGGTTTAAAAATAAAGTAAAACTAACATTGGGTAGGTAACTCATAGCTTTTTAAAAATACAGAACTGCCATAGGAAATGTCAAAATTCTATATATCGATTAGATAGAATGATCTCATACATTTACATCAAAATATAAAAATAATAGTAAGATACTAGTAAAATACTATAATGATAGTAAAATGAAGATTGAACCGATTTAACCTCACCTCCCTGCTACACACATTTCATATGAAACATGTGATTAACTTTCTGACGACAATTCACACGAACACTACAGCAGCTATAGATCACATTTTTCTAGACTCAGACAAAATTCCACATTACAATTTAACTCCTATCGTAAATGGCACGTCAGATCACAAGATAAGCTATTGTAAGTAAGAAATGGAATGATAGTAATAAAAGCAAATTATAACAAGAACAAATAGTGATGAGAATATAAATAAATTTAAATTGCTATTGAGAAATGAAAAGTACACTTATGTCTGTGTCCACACTGAGATATACAACCTATTTGATGCTACCTCAAACTTAATGCTGTTATCATTTGAAGTTATTTTCCCTAACAAAAAAATAAAACCATCACAGCCAATGAAGGTTAAACCTTGGATTACTTAAATATGAGGAAGTTCTGAGCAAATAAAGGAAATTTGTTCCTCATATATCACAATTTATGGCCCAAATATAACAGTACACTACAATGCATGTTGTAAAATACTTAAGAGTAATCAATGAAGCAAAAAGAAGGTATTACTCACTTGCTATTGAGGAATATAATAATAAAATTACAACTGTATGGAATATAATAAAAACAGTAATGCAATGAAGTAATCTAAACAGTAATAATGCTCACATAATTATTGCAAAAGAAGAACCCCTTATTACACTGTTGTACTGAAGTAACCCAACATTATAAAATAGCTTAATAGCATATAATTTTATATTACACTGGCAAGGATATCAGAACAAAATATTCATTTTAAGTTGATTTATGTTATAAAACATGTATTTTTATTATTAATGTTGTACAGTTTTTATAAAAAAAAAGAAGGAACAGTGATGCATTTTTTTGTACAACTTACCTTAATATCATTGATACATGAATCTTCTCTTTCCAACAACCAATCTTCTTCCTTAATATCTATCTTAGTTTCAATATCCCTTTCATTTATAATTTCCTTAAATCTCAATAGATTGTGCCCTTCATTGTGTGAAGATGTGGAATCTTCAAGTTCTGGTTTGATATCACTGCTACTTGTAAGAATTTCAATCTTAACTTTCTTCGCAAGGTCTTTCATTAAAAATTCTCTCTCATTCTGTGAAGTAAGGTCCCGGAAAGAAGACTCCTCTTTTACTTGCTCTTTAATATCCATTTTACTACATTTACTGTATTTGAACAGCTTTGTTCTTAAGCTTCAGTAGCAAGTCTGTGGAAAAAGAAACACATTAAGAGTAACATCCATGAGTTTGGTTCCAGATAATTGAACCTACATTATATTTCAACAGACAACATAAAGTAATGCAAAGCAATAATGGTAATTTGGTGTAATACGTTTAGAGTAAAATTTTTAACATTTAAAGATACACACCTTCCTTATTATTATTTTAATCTGAATCTAATGTGTATTATTATAGTACAAAATGCTTTAAATTATATTATTATAAAAACAATTTTATATTCTTGGTCACAGAGGAGCTTATAAGGACAATTACATACTTAAAATGCATATTTTGCTGATTTTATGTCATTTTTAAGCATAAAAACTTGTCAACTTCAAATACCACAGGAACAAAAGCAAATTGAGAAAGCTATGTAAACATAAGACAATGCATTTCTATTTCAATCATATGGAAAATTGTATGACTTCTTTGTAGAAGGCGGAGTAGAAACCAAAGTGTAATTGTGTTTCATAAAACTAAAGTGAGTAGAGAAATCTTATTCATTGCATTTCATTTCAATCATACAAAATTACAGATATAGATAGATATGTACATAAGTGAGTGAGTGACTGAGTGAGTCAGTGGGTAGGTAAGTGGGGTAAGTAGTTAGGTAGGTGGATGTGTAGGTGGGTAGGCAGGCGGGCGAGCAGGCAGTCAATTTGCTAGCACGTAAAAGGATTCCTTGGGGATGAAACTGTGGCACACCAGCAGTACTGAGATGATATGGTTTCTTGTGATAAAACTGCAAGAAGGAGTACTATTACGAGAGATTGTATATCTTAATCGGTTTGTGTCAATAATTTAATCTTATTGGTAAAGGTAAAGACCTAGTATATAGCCAATAAAGTTTGAGTGTAACAAATGTGATTACTATAATGATGTTACCCTACGAATTGCAATGAGAGTGCTACCTTACAGGAGAGAGCCAAGTCAGCTAAACTGGGGTTTGACTACAGACTCTGCGGCTACACTTAGTCCTTAGTTCACTGCTGTAGCCACATAATATACCTTGGCCACGCTCTGTGGCTTAGGACTCTCAGTCTCTTGGCTATACTTTGCAGCTGAGAGCTCTAAATCTCTTGGTCAAGATTTACAAGTCGGTACCTTCACTCCCATGGCTATGCTTGGCAGCAAAGCACCCTCAATCTCTCGGCTACACTTTGCAGCTTAGGACATGCAATCTCCTGGCTACACTTTGCGGCCTAGGACCCTCAATCTCTCAGGTACACTTGGCAGCCTAAACCCTCAAGCTCTCAGCTAAACTTGGCAGCTTACACCCCTCAACCTCTCAGCTGCGCTTGACAGCTTAGGAACCCTCAATCTCTCTGCTACACTTGGCGTGTTGAAGCCCTGAATCTCTCAACCATTCTTGGGAGGTTAGGACCCCCAATCTCTAGGTTACTCTTAGCGGCTTAGGACCCCAAATCTGTCGGCTTCCACTTGGCAGCTCAGCAACCTAAATCTCTCAGCTACACTTGGTGGCTAAGGACCCTCAATCTCTTGGCTACACATAGCGGCTTAGGACCGCCAATCTCTTGACTACACTTAGGACCCTCAATCTGTCGGCTACACCTGGCAGCGTAAGACCCTCAATAGCTCAGCTATGCTTAGCGGCTTAGGACGCTCTATCTGTTGGATACACTTGGCAGTGTAAGACCCTCAATAGCTCAGCTACGCTTAGCGGCTTAGGACCCTCAATCTGTCGGCTACACCTGGCAGTGTAAGACCCTCAATAGCTCAGCTACACTTAGCGGCTTAGGACGCTCTATCTGTTGGATACACTTGGCAGTGTAGGACCCTCAATCTCTTGGCTACACTTAGTGGCTTAGGACCTTCAATGTGTCAGATACACTTGGCAGTGTAGCACCCTCAATCGCTCAGCTACACTTGGTAGCTTAGGATCCTTAATCCATTGGCCACACTTGGAGGCTTAAGACCCTTGATCTATCGGCTACATTGGCGGCTTAGGAGCCACAATCTCTTGGCTAAACTAGGCGGCTTGGGACCCTCAATCCTTTGGCTATATTTGGAATTTAGAACCCTCAATCTTTTGGCCTCACTTGGTGGCTTTGTGGCCTTTATTTACAGCAAACCTTTGCAGCATTGTGTGCTATACTGTTAAAGTTTGTTAGTCTCATGTTGTCAGCTGTGCTGTTGTGAGTCAGATATATAGTAAGATAAACAAGTCAGATACCAGATACACCATATACAGGGCTTTCAAACCAGTTTTTCACCGCTGCATGGCCTTTTGCCTGTGCGGGTTTGCTGCTACTAACAAGCCGCGCGTGAAACATGTATATAAATCCCACCTTATAGAAAATGCTGGAAATGTTGTCCCTCCTCCGCTACACAGGCATTATATCGGGAAAACACATTCTGATTCACACTATTAAGTTGGGCTACTGTAATGTCTCTGATTTCATTTCTAATATTTTGTTTTAGTTCTTCCAATGTGTGAGGATTTTTCTCATAAACTTTGTCTTTCAGGTTACCTCACAAGTAAAAATCACACACTGTTAGATCAGGGAAGTGAGAGGGCCATACACCAGCACTAATCACTCTATCTTCAAACACTTCCCTCATTTTATTCATGGACTGCATGGGTAGTAGCAGAATCTTGTTGAAACCATCCATGTGATTTCTCTTCTTCTGTCAGTTCACGAAAAAATGCGGTCAAAATGCCATTCAGTACCTCTTTATTTAATCTGGTTGCAAAATATTGGACCACTTATGTGTGTAGCGCTAATAGCACACCAAACTCCAACTCTTCTATCATAGTGAGGGATTTCTTGGACACGATGTGGATTTTGAGATGCTCAATACCGACTGTTATGAGTGTACACATGGCCATTTAGATGAAACCACGCCCCATCTAAAAATAACAGAAGCTGTGGATCGATGAAACCATTGTTCCCGATGTTTCCAGCATTTTCTATAAGGTAAGATTTTATAAATGTTTTACGTGCGGCTTGTTAGTAGCAGTAAACCCGGCCGTGGCAGCTTCAAACCCGCACAGTCAAAACGCTGTGCAGCGGTGAAGAACCCATTCGAAAGCCTTGTACTTGACTATCAATGGCCCACTATTGAATCTGCATATCTTCTATAAACACATGGCCTAGTTAGTTTTAGTTGTCAGATAAGAACATAATGTGACACATGATTTGTGCATCAAGTTTCTTAAAGACCAGACTGCCTTGCATTGTAAAGTACCAACATATTTTGTTTAACTAATAAATAGTGATATCTGTCTCACACACGGACATGTCGCTCATGTTAGTATGTGTTGGCCATGTCCTTTTAGCTGTCAACCAGTTGATATTTATATTTGGGAATGGTGTAATGTGTTGAGCCATCTGTTGCTTATTCTGGGCATTCTCATCATTATTTTTGGACCATACATTGCCTATGAGACAGATATTGTGGTTGCTTTTATTTTGCTGCGGTATTTTATGCATATTATAAAATTATAATACACTTTATTTGCATTGTAAGCCTAATTATGTACGCAAAGAGTTTTATGTTTAAATGTCTCATCCACAATTGTTGACAGAACAAATATAGTAATATTAGAAAGCCTAGACTCTGATCCTAGAGTTACAACTAACTAAGCCCCGGCGCAACAGCCCAGGAAGGGCCAAGGCCTACCACCCAGCCATAGCGACCCCCACCTCTGCCCACTACAGGCGTGATTGCTGGGGTGCAGTACTGGGAGGTGGGACGTGGTCAGAGTTACAACAGCAAACATTAAATTTTAGATTAAAACACCAAGAAATACACAAATAAAAACTGGAAGGAGTCTCAAGGAGAATTAGAGCAAAGACTACCAAGTGAGATAAAATTTGATTCAGAGTCACCAGACAGTAAACAAGTGACATAATAATTCAAACATTAAATAAGTATATTCCAGGAGATTGAGTTAAAACATACAAACCCTTCTGCATATAAGTGTTGGAAAAAACCAATAACCAAATGAAAGAAAGGTGGGAAAATGCTGAAAACAGAAAAGATAGAGAATATTTATTACAATGGAAAAATAAGGCAGCCGTTTTCAAAAGAAGCATAATAAATGCAAAAATAAATTCATTCAACACATTTATGAAAATGGTTGACGTGTTACTTACCATCCTTGTTGACCATTTAGGGGAGCCCTAATTACCTAGCTGTCAACAAGCTCTTATACCCTACCTACTCACTCACTCGACCATTTGGTAGCCATGCAAATCTAGCCTGCTCTTCATGGAAAATTAGACCTTAGCCATGCATGCTTTTGAAATGGACTGCTGCTAAGATCTAAGGTCAATTTTCCCATGAAGAGCAGCCTAGAGTTGCATAGCGATGGCCATTTAAATGTCCGCGAGCCGAGAACTGCTAGCATTTAAATTCTTAAATGCGCTTCGTATATACACAGCTGTATTTTGTGTAAATATTAACTTATTTTAATGAAACAAAAACTGGTATAAAACTCGTTATTTGCAGTATAAATGTACGTCATCAGCAAAGTTGAGTTGTATTTACAAAACGTTGAAATGGCACAATTTTGCTTCACTGTGGTGAAAAGTCAACTTTGCTCTGTCGAACGCATCTAATATATGTTCTGGGAAAGATTCAGTAAAGAAACACCCATTGTATGTGTGGCTAATGCGTCAGCATCCTGTGAAATACATCGCTACTGCTTGCGTGGTCTCTTAGTCATCAGAATAGATGAACATTACAACTTTTGCTTACGCGAGTTTCGTAACTGAGTAGAGTCCGTGTCTTTCTTTGTTGAAATACATACGTATTCTTTCCTGCTTGTAGCTGAAGGGAGAAGTGGTATAAAAAGGTGTTTTTGCACCAACTGGATATAACCATATACAATTGTTTGGGGATTTCGACAGCTCTCTAAACCCACACAGGACAATGACCGACCTTGACTACCGACTATAAATAGCTCGCAGCCTAATTGAACAATACCACGTTGGGGGTTGAAAATCCAAAACCCCTGCACCCCTCAGACTTCAAGGAAAACATTATCCTAAAAGGATACCACCAACAGCAAAGAAGTCACGCCCATTTCGAAAGTGTTTCGTGTGCCGCAAGAAGGGAATTCGCGAATGTGGAGATGTACCTACCCTTGTGTGTTTATCCCTGTTTTGAGGTAAATCACTGCAGAACGAACATACTAAGGTAAGCCAATAAAGTATATAGACCTTACTAAAATGTTTCATAAAGGGAAAATTATAATAAGTTGAGTTGCATAAGGGATAAATAAGGGTTAAATGCTTAAACGCACAGGACGCCCACATCGCTCATCCGCCATTTTAAATGGACGTCATATGACGTCCATATCCCTCAAGAGGTTAATGGGGAAGTGGGGATTTCCCTCTCTCCTTATATAATTTGCCCGACTCATCGAAGAAGAATCCGTACTGCAGGTATTTACTATTACTGCTCTTTGAAACTAGAAGAAGACAAAGAACAATTGTAATGCAGACTGTACATGGTGCGAGTGAGCTGTGAGCTAAACAATAAACTATTCTCAGCTTCATTAGTTGGGTTCACATTCAGGGTCACAATTCCAGCAATGATGATTGCTGCAATCATCAGTATTCAGTTCGGTTTCTTGCAACTCACTGTTCTATTGTTCATCCCATGGATAAATTTGTGACAAGAAAGCAAAAACTTACAGAATGTAATGGCAGTGATGTATTCCAGTTCAAATCTCGGGCTTCAACTTCAAGTAGGTAATAATATTACAGCTTCTCAGGTAAAAGCTGCCGCATTGGAAGTGACACGTGTTGGCGAAAATAGTGAGAGTAAGTGCATTACACTAATCGGGGGACGTGTAGACAAAACTAGATTTGAAACATGGAAAACAAATTGCCCCTGACTTTCATCAAACAGTTTTAGGAAAGTTACAGTCCTGTACTGCTCAGAAACACAAAATCACGGTGCTCCTAAAGACACTAAAATGCATATTGCTGCTGTCTCTACGTTTTATGTATATAACACATCAATGCTACTACCACTGGTATTACTACCATTATTGCTATAAATATAACAGAAACTTAAGTTCCCGCACCCCTCGTCAAAAAGTCTGATTCGAACACTGCTCATTCTCATTACCATTTGATGAATTTTCATTACCTACCTCAAATAAATGTCATTCTAACCTAATATTGGTCGATATAGTCACCATGCTGTAGTTTCCTCATGTGTGCAGGGAATTTAAATACTGACATACAATAGTTTCACTTCTGTAGCATTTATGAACGGTCGAATACTCAAATATTAGTTTCACAACTTCCGCTAAGCCAAACGGAACTCTGAAAATTGATTCTTCGTATTGTTTTAAGAGTGGTAAGCTAAGTTACGGCTGTTGAACATGGCGTGTAATCCATATGGCCCTGGCGCGGGATTGCTTTCCTCTGCCCTACTTACCTTGTCTTGTGCAAAGTAAATGGACTACTAGGTGTTCTGTGGTAAATGGCTGGTGACTTGGCGTCTGAGACAATTTCTCGAACACACTAGAACTCATTATAGGACTAATTGCAACTATAGTGTGTTCATAGGTAAGGTATATCAGTACTTTTAATTTAACGAAAGTTGGGTTCCTATTTTTAAATCTTTGAGTGAGTTAAATATATGGTGTTAAATAGGTTTCTTGGGTAACAGTAGGGTACTTGTACCTGGCCGACATACATGTAATCTGTACAGCCCGGGGTGAGCCAGAGAGAGCTATGTAGTACCTAATCTAATCTCATGAATATTAATTTGATGAAACTTCGTTTGGTGGGGCTGGGTATGAAAGGTTTTTCTGTGATCAACACTTTCGTTTATTGGTTACAATTGCGTATCTATTGGCTAGAACACTCAGGTTGTTTTTGGCGCACATGCAGCATTATATTACAAATTGTAATAAAATACCTAATTGACTATAATTTACAGTCAGGATATGATACATGTAGATATATGCATGAGAAGGTGACGTCACTTTAACACATGTCACTTCCAATACTGCAGTTTTTACCTGAGAAGCTGTGATATTAAATTACCTACTTGAAGTTGAAGCCCGAGATTTAAACTTGAATATATTCACTGCCATTACTTTCTGTAAGCTGTTGCTTTATTGTCATAAATTTATCCATCCTGACGAACAATATAACAATGAGTTGCAAGAAACTGAACTGAGCACTCCAAGCTGCAGTCATCATTGCATGAATTTGGAACTCAACTAATGAATCTGAGAATTGTTTAGCTTACTTGCAATATGGTACTTTTCCTTACTCACAGCTCACACTATGTACAGCCTGTATTAAACATGTTCCATTTCTTCTTCTAGTATTAAAGAGCAGTAATAGTAAATGCTTACAGTAAAAGCAAGAAATACTTACCTGGCAGAACTCGATACTAATCATTCTGTGTGTGCACGATAACCTCACTTTTCACCTCCCCTCCAAGCAAGTCGGTTCCCCCACCACTGCTTCCTGCCATACCACGTGACTATCCAAAGCTTGGGACCCAAAACTCTATTGCCCCATCACTGCTTCATTAAATATATTTCTTAGTTTATGCATTTCAAAAAAAGGAGAATTTGCACAAAATGTGTGTTTATTTTAATTAAAAGTAAAGTCAGTCACTGTAGTTCTAATTGTTACTGTCATACAATTTGACTGACTGTTCAATATCGTGCAACTCAGCTCTGTTTAATATTTATTTGAAAGGGTGGGGACAGAGAAAGGATCATTTGCATGTTATATGAATGCATGTTTGTATATGTATATTTTGAAGGAACTAATTCACAACAATGCACACAATAAACCAATACATTTGCCTTTGTTTGACTGTTCCCACAACTATTGTCCATACTTTAGTGGTCTATTTATTTTAAAGGATTGTAACAGTAGAAAGGATCATCTGCACATGAAACAAATAAATGTTAATTTTTTCAGGTTCTACTTATATGCAGTGTTTAACTTTTAAGCTCATGTCAGCAGATTCTTACCTTTGGAACAATTGTTCAGCACTTGCTTATGATTTGTTAATATTTGGATTTATACTGCATTAAATCTACAATTCCAGGTTCAAGGGAGGCTAGGAAATAATAGTGGTAACGGAAGCATAAAGTGGCAGTAAAATGACCTTAAAATGAGCCTAATGGTGTTGAGTCTTGTAAAGACATATTGGTAGAGAAATTCCATCCCCCTTTCCTTTTCCTTGGTGAATCTGCCTGACTGTGGTTGAATTCTTAAAGTCTGTGGATAATTTCCTTTTCAATATACAGCTTGGCAGGAGCAGACAGTCTTATCTTCATCCATGCTACTTCCATGGAATGTTTTGATCCATGACACAGTGGAGAGACACCTATCTGCTTCGCACATTTAATTGGAATGGTAGCTACTAATTTCAACAATTTCATAACATCAACAAAGGGTTCCTCCAAGTCACTTTCAATTAAAAACTTTATTGCACTTTTCATTTCTTGATCATTTTGAGAATAAATGATCTTAGTTCTGCTAACTTAGCGTTATTTAGAAATGGATAGGATTGTACAACAATAGAAAGGATTTTTTTCAGGAAACTTACTTTTGAAGTAAAAGAAAGGAATAAATTGGAGGCCAATAAGTGGCTGGAGGCAAACCTGTATTGACTCTGCTGAATTATTATGTCACATAATTTCTTTGCTGCTGCATTCCTCACATCTTGTTTTTGCTACAGTTGGTTCTTCCTCAATTGTGATATTATCAACATCTCTAATTTTCAAAATTTGATTTTTAAATGATGCTATCTCTTGGTTCATTGAGTCAGGATCTATGGTGCGCTTTTGTAATCAGCTGTATAAATTATCTACATGGGACATTATTGTACAAAATACCTCTAATCTAAAGGAAAATTTTCACTATAGCAGTTTCAACCTTAGACCATACGCTTGATTCATAGTTGTCTGGTTGCTAGTATCTTCAATGTGTTGAAGACATTCTAGAATTGCCTCTTTATTCTCATGAACTGTAGGAACTATTCTTGATTTGAAATTCTGTCCTGTGGCAGATCTGTGTAGGACTCTTCCTTTTACAATTACATCTACAATAGCCACTCTTTGAGGTAAATGAGAGAAGAATATTGGTGTCTCTGCAATAGTACTGAAAAATTGTTTCAGTTTTTTGGTTTGTGGCTTGGGCAAGAATTAAGTTCAGTTGATGTACATAACAATGCATATAATGCACAAAATAATATTCTTTTGTTACAATTGTTTGGATCCCTGAATGTTGGCCACACATGATGCCACCATCATAACTTTGACATGTAACTTTTTGTTTCTGTTCCTGAAAAACATCACTGAGGACATTTTTAATACAGACTGCTAAGGAGCAAGCATCATTACCTGTTGATTTCAAAGTGTTCAAGATGTTTCAACAGGCTCTCCATAGATAATAAATACTGAAATATTACAACAAACTGAAATTTAGAAGATACATCAAAAGCTCCATCTGCTATCACAGACACAAAATCTGCCTTAGCTATTCCTACATTAATTTCTTAATGACGCACACGTAACATACACTCTGGTAAATTATTTTTTATGTCCTTGGATGTACACTTGAGGACCAGCATTATTCATGTGTTCTACAACAGCATCCAAAGCTGAGGTGCAATTTATTAGCCCTCTGAATATTCCTAGATTCTTATATTCTGCAGTGTCATCATGTGCACATAACTCAAGTTCAAACTCACGGCAGAATTTATACAGTCAATTATTTTGGAGGGAATAGGGATTTCTCTTTACATTGTCATTCTCTCTATATTCTTCCTGAAAGCTGTGTTAAGCTGTTGCCTAATTTCTGTTTTCCCAAGGACTGATAAATATAAATAAAAATGCAACAAATTCTTCATGCTTCTGAAGTTACTGTGTCGGATGACTTAGATCTCACGTGCCAGAGCATGTCAAGCTTGTATCTTTAACCTTAGCAAACAGGAAGCATGGTAAAAAAAAATGATTTGTGCAAATGCAACTGCAAATCCATATCTTTCTTTAATATATATTTACATTGAAAGATCTGCAAAAAGTCTTACCTTGGGTTGTTTGCATATGTTTTAATTCGAGATGAGTATCAGCCTATCAAGCTTCTTTATCTTACACTTCTCTTCCAAACTTAAAACTGAGAAATTTTTTTCTAAAGGATATTGAAGACTGTTCGTTCTACTTGGAAAACAAAATTCAAGAACAGATGAATGGCATATAAACACTGAAGAACAAGTAAATAACTGAATACATTGTAATACTGCTGAATGATTGTAAACAACCACTCCATTATTACAAAGAAAATATAGTGTGTTGATGGTTGCTTTTAATTTGGGTCAATTCGTGCATGTCCGCTTGTAGTTGGAGCTGGTTCTCTCACCAGTGCAAATTCAGGTATCCCTGGCGAGGATCTTATCTCCCCTCTCGTCTCTCCCACCAATAAGCTTACACATGGAGGTTCACAAGAGAAATTGAACCTCGGTAATGCTTGGGCGTGCTATCTGAACAACTTAAAAGCTACACATGTGATAAATATTTTGAAAATGCAGATAAAATTATCTATCGCCCAAAAGAAACGAAGAATGAATGTTTAAGTATATAGATTTATAATTTGCATAATCAACTTTTTTCCAGAGGTTCAATGAACCACTGAACACACACAACGCACTGCCGTGTTTGTGTGTGTGTGTGCGTGCGTGCGTGGGTGCGTGTGTGTGTAACCACTAGTCTCCAAAACAACCTGATCAATCTTTGCGAAATTCAGCAGGTACATGCATTTTTTCATGGAGAAGGTTTTTAGCTATCCATTTTAGCATGCAATGTGTTGCATTCACAGTTTTGTCTACTCGCTTTTCTTATACTTGACACAGACACATTTCCTTTTCTACTTGCTCTTCAACACATAATTCATACAATTTTCTTATGATTGAAATACAAATGCAATTTACTACATGCACATGTTTTTCTCTACTCCCTCTTCAACTTACCAGTCATACAATCTATACATATAAAATGGATATTGGTATGTTAGAAAACACCAGTTGACAGATCACCATGAAAATTGGCACATGTAAGTGTTCGTTCATGGAGGTTTATATGCGTGCCAGTTTACTATGCAACATATTACATTCACATGTTTTTCTTTACTCGCTTTCCTTATATGCAACACATTCACATATCCTTCTCTACTCCCCCTACAACAGACAATTCATACAATATGCTATGATTGAAATAGAAAGGCAATGTATTACATTCACATTGTTTTCTCTACTCATTAAATACAATTGCACTTGGAAAGAGTAGAGAGAGACTGAAAAATTCAATGTCAAGACCGGGATTTGAACCACGGATCTACCGTTTACTGCCTGCTGCTCTAACCACTAAGCTACCATGGCCATGTTGCTGATACGACATTAATTCTCCAACTCTCTCACATTATTCCCGGTAAACCACACAAGGACATCTCAATTTGCTCTGAGATAACATACCTTAATGGTGACTTACAGTGTTGTAAGTACATAAGTCCCGGGCGTGTAGTTTAACCAACTGTCAGTTAATGTAATTAATGTTTTTCCACACAATAGCCGTGTAAGACATGATTGGAAAAGGCAGAGTGGTGCGTGGTTTACTGGGAATAATGCGAGTGAGTTGGAGAGTTTAATGTCATATCTGCAAGTTGGCCATGACAGCTTAGTGGTTAGAGCAGCCGGAGGGTAACCGGTAGATCCGTGGTTCAAATCCCGATCATGGCATTGCATATATAAGTCTCTATCTACCCTTTTCAATCATATCCTACACACGGCTATTGTGTGGCAAAACATTAATTACAACAATTACGCTTGTTTCTCTATTCGTTCTTCAACTGCACCGTAAGGTATTCGTTCTTCTGACCTTACTTGGCTATATCCCTCCCATTTTGACTATACTTAGTTATAAGGATGTTTGATGGAAACGTACCAGGAATGGGATAGGTGCAAAGTAATACATTTAGCTTTAACGTTAACACACAATATTTAATGCTTGAAAGGATTAATTGAGTTTGCACTAGTATTTGAGTCATACATGAAAAGCTTTACATTGAGTTGTTGCATTCGACTGATTATAATGGAATTGCCCCACCCCACATCTCTGAGTGTATATCTAGTTTTCACTAATCCCGGAAATTAAAGAAAATATAATGAACACTAAATTTGGAAAAAGAAAGAACTCACCAAGGCTACCTGTATGTAACTTGTATTGCCCCAACGGCTATCTTACATTTTAACACTGTGCTTGAAACGTCGCTGCCTTCCGACGACGATTGGCTGTTGTAGCTCTCCCTCTAGTTCACTTTTTTTTTTTTCGTGTGGAGGAAATATCCATTTATCGAGTTCCGAGTTCCACTGTGCTGGGAGGCACAGTGGGGACTGTAGGCTGCACCCGAGGGTACTACCCACTAAAAAACCTCCACCGGAGAGAATTTGGGAGCGGAAGTCCGGCAATATCGCTAAAAGCACCTGCGGAGTCATGGAGAAACTCTAGTTCACCAGCAATGCAGCAATCCAGCAATCGAGATCAGGTCGTACAGGTTCTCCTGTACGGTATGTCGCGTTTGCACAGCACCTAGCCGCTAATGCGGCTTTATCTGTGCGGTATTTTAGTTTGTCATTGTGTTGTCATGCTTTTGTGTCCTAGACAATGGTTTCTTTCTGTATACCTATTTTAGGATACAGAAAGGGGGCAGGAATAGGTGTTGGAGTAATGATGTGTTAAAACATGGGAGTGGCATTACCCTTATCCAAGGGCTTCCTTGGGTAGGCGGTAACTTTTCCTTCTTCTATGTACTCTGTGGTCATATTGACCTAATGCCCGTACCAGCTGATTGGCGTGAGAGTTGAGTTTGGAGTGCACGGTTAGGGATCGCTCCCTTACCAAGTCCATGATGTAGGGAAGTCCTGACTGGTTGTGAAGGATGTATGACGGGAATCTACGTCCGGTATTATATATCATTCTTAACGCCCTGTTCTGCACTGACTGCAGTTTGCGTATGGTAGATGGTGCAGCTGATCCCCAGGCTTCGCAGCCGTATAGGATCAATGGAGGAATGATTGCCCGATAAATACTTAATTTTAGGTGGTTGGGCATGGTAGATCTGAGGATAGGGTAGAGCTGTCTGAGCGCAGCGTGACCAAGTTTGGCCTTTGCGCGAACGTGTGGGGCGTATGTTAGCCCGCGATCGAGGAGAACGCCTAAATATTTGGCGGAGGTTCCCCATGGGATATTTCTCCGCCTAAGCCGAAGTGACCGTTCCGGTCGCCAATGGCGAACCTTACCAAGAAGGAGAGCGGAGCTTTTCCCCACACTAATAGCCATTCTCCACTTCTCACTCCAACGGTCGACGGCGTCAAGTTGTCGCTGAAGGGGTGGGAGGCAATATCTCACATTTTTATTTTGTGCCATGATGAGGACGTCGTCCGCATACTGGCATGTCGCAGTGTGTTGCTCCGTGGGGAAATCGGACATGTAAGCTGCGAAGAGTAGCGGGGAGAGTACACTGCCCTCTGGGACTCCTGCCGCTATTTATCTTATTGTAGACAGTTTGCTTCCACTTTCACTCTGAAAGTACGGTCCTGAAGGAAACTGCTAATTATAGAGAGATATGCAGGAGGGATATTTACCTGCTTTAGTTTGTACAGTAGGCCTTGGTGCCAAGTTGTGGGGAAAGCCTTTTCCACGTCCAGCAGCACCGCTATGGTCTTGATGTTTCCCTGGAAACCCACGGAAACCATCTTGGCCACACACAGCAACTGCATGGTCGTGGAATGACCCCGACGAAAACCACACTGGTGGTCCGGTAGGAGTTGCCTCTCCTCAAAAACAGGTATTAGACGGGTAAGGAGCAACCGCTCAAAAACTTGAGACGATTGGGAGAATGCTGATGGAACGGTAGTTGTTAGGAAAGACTGGGTTCTTGCCCGGTTTCAACATACACACCACCCTCGCCTCCTTCCAGAAAACCGGAAAGTAACGAAGACGGAGGCATGCATTGAAGATCCGGGTCAAGCGGACCACAACCTTTTTGGGTAGGTGTTGGAGCATGAGCGCGATGACGCCGTCATATTCAGGGGATTTGTTGGGATTCAGGCTTTGGATTTCGGAAATCACCGCTTTCGGGGTGATTATGGGAAGTTGGACCACCTCGTGTAGCCGCCGCGGTTCCTCATAGAGGTAATCCACGGTCCCATCAACGAGTTCAGTAAAGTCTTCGTCTTGTGGGTCCTCCCGGGGTTCGAACTGTACCTCAAGGTAGTCCGCGAACACAGTGGCTTTCTCGTCTGGCTCAAAAGCGAGCCGCCCACGAGTGCCGTGCAAAGGATGCTGGTATTGGGTCTTGTCCTTCCTCAAGGCCCTTATAATCCGCCAGGGTTTCTCTTCTTGAAGGTTTATAGTTTGTAATGCGTTTTCCCAGGCTGATGTTCTATGCACACGGAGCAGTCGCCTTACCAGGGATTTGAACCTCTGGTAAACTGCTCCTATCCTGGTATGGCGGAAACGCTGCCATAGCTTCCGAACAGTTGCCTTGGCTTTAATCAACTGTCGGAGTTCTATAGGTAAGGTTCTGGGGTCTGGGGTGTTAGTGGGAATGCGGTGAGTATGTGCGCGTATCACATTTAGGATCAGGTGGGAAAAATCCGACGCCGCCTCTTCCAACGCCTCGATATCATCGATGCGAGGTCGAGGGTCGACGGAACGAAGTTCTAGGACTGCTGCATCCCAGTTGGTCTCAAATGTCCAGTCTGAGTTTAACAGAGCTGGCATGGCTACTATGGAATCTACCACGACCGGGTCGTGGTCAGAATCCAGCTCATTTACTGCCGAGAGGTCGAAGTGTAATGGCATGCTCTTGGTTATCATGATGTTTAAGACGTCAGGCCTGCCGTGGGCCGGATGGAATGTAGGACCTCTCGGCCCGTGCGCGACAAGGTTTGGGTCTCCGCTGATGAGGCGGTAGAGCCCGCGCCCCCTCTGGTTGCTAGTGCGTCTGTACCAGAGCCCATGCTTCGCGTTGAGATCTCCAGCGATGCAGACTACTTGGTGTAGGTTGAGGAGAGTGGTATAATCTGCTTCATAGAAGCGATGATCTGGAGGGTCATAAGCCGCAATCAACAATGTGTCCACACCGCCAATGGCAAGCCTAATGGCAGTAGCCTCCACATGTTGGAGGGCAGGAAGAGGAAAAGGTGTATGGTTGATGATGCTTTTGATGAAGATAGCTGTACCACCGCCCTGTCGGCCGACCCGATCAGACCGATGGGCGACGTAACTAGGCAGCGAGAAGTTTATATCAGCATGCAGGTGTGTCTCGATCACCAAGAGGATGTCGATCCCGTAGGATTGTGCAAATTCCAGACTGCCTGGACGTTGTTCCCTTGCGTCGTTGGCATTCCAGAAAGCGGCGCGTAATGGTCTACGCACAACACGGTAGGCCATTACTGGAAGGATCTAGGGAACAGTTGCTCTAGTGTTTGCAGCAGGATTTGATGTTTTTGTAGGACGTGAACATTGGCGTCCGTTATGGTCTACATGCACCTCCTCAAAATGGGAAGTGTCTGTTTGATCATATCCCCGAACCAGTTGAACAGGGTCCTAAATTCCTCGAGGTCTGCCGAGGATATAGCACTTTCGAGTGGGGCCAATGGGGCCAATGGAGTGGTGCGTGCCGGTTGGGCACGTTGGGTTGGGGCCGGGGTGGGTACCTCGGCAGTTATGGTCTGTGCATCAGACGCGGTCATTTGCTCAAGTAGAGCTGACCGCTGTCTTTCAGCCTTTCTTTCTTTCTTTCCTCTCGCTTTTTGCGAGAGGGGCGTGGAGGTGGAACTGCTCTCTCCTTCACGCTGGTGGCTGGTGTAGTTTGCACAGCTTTTGACTGCTTCACAGTTTTCTCAGCGTCGTTAAGGACGGTGGCGAAGCTCACCCCTGTGCGGACTGGTGCCACATTTTTTGGACCGCGGCGGCGGTTATCTATGCTTTTTTGCCGCACTCCACACCCCTTGTAAACGCTTACATGGGGTTTGTGGCAATTGGCACACTCTTTTTCTTCTGTGTCTTTGTCGCAATTTGCGACACGGTGCTCTGCTGCACAGCGTAAGCATGCGAGCTTTCGTTCACATGCTTGGATGGAATGGTGAAAACCCGTGCATCTGCGGCATTGGGCTGGACCATCTTGCGCATAAAAACGCTCCACCTTTACCACAGTGTGGAGCAAGGTGCACACAGCGTCTATTGGCTGAATTTGTTGTCCAGGACTTTGTCCACCACTACCAAATATAGTGGCATGGGTACCTTTGTGGACCCCTCCTCGGTCCAAATGGTCTTTCACAGCTGCGCTGCAGCTGAGATTTTAATCCCATGTTCTTCTAGGAGTGCTTGTGTTATTTCCTCTGGTGTACACTCAGAGGAGAGTCCCCTAATTATGCGTCTTTCGACGTTGGGACACTAGAGTGAGTAGGAGTAGAAGTGAATCTGCTCCTATCTTAGCACTTGTTTCGCCCTTTCAAAGTCCTCGGATGTGTAGTTTCGGATATGTACTTTTCTTGGCTTCCTTTGAGCCTCGAAACCCTTGACCAATTTGAAGCCGTCTTCTTGCGCGATGTCGTCCTCCTCGGACTCTGTCTCAGACAGCGGGAGGTGTGGGTTGCTTGGCACGGGTACGGGTACGGGTTTTGTAGTAGGTAATACCCGTTGAGGGGCCATAGCTTTACGCTTGGACCCCTTAAGCCTCTTGGCTGCAGGTTCTGCCACATCAGGTGGGGATGGTTGGGAACTAGTCCCTAGTCGGGTGTCGTTGCGGTCGCCATCCGGCTGTCCGCAGAGGACCGGATCCCCTCCTTAGTGGAGACGCCTAAGTGAGCCATATCGGCTCCGAGGAACGGACTAGAAGTCCTCCCTCTTGGCTGTGGCCTTGCGGACCCGCTGTCACAGTCGTGTCGATCAGCCAGGGTTGTGTCGAATATTACCTGATCTCGGTACACCAGCTCGCACCCCTCCGGAGCAGATCGCTGTCGAAGAAGAAGCGAAGTTGTTGTAGTGTTTAACGCCCACTTTTACAACTACGGCACCGCAGGCGGTAAAGAAGAAGCGGAGGAATGATGTTATGCGACACACTGCGGTTTGCTATCAAACCTCTTGCAGTGTGTTCGCGGTATTGTGCTTTTCGCTTGGCTTGGTAGTTGCTATTTGCTCCACCACGGTCGCTGCGGTGGCTCTCCTATTGCCCCCTGGCGAGAAGTACTGGAACTCGTTGCTCGTTCCTCTCCAATCAGCATGGAGGCGACGTGCACTCGACGAGGGTCGCTGAGCGAATGATCAGTTAAAGCGTCACCAGGAGTCCAGGAGTGAGTACGAGTTGCCTGGGTCAACCCAGGTGGATGGTAAGGTGGCCACGGTACCTATCCGTTTAATTACGGATTTACCCGTGAGGTGGTATAGGTTGTCAAGGTTTTACAAGCTTTGGTGTTTTTGTATGTCTGATGGTGCAGGTTGGGTTCCTATACTGTCACTAGCTGCGGGATCTGTCAGATCTTGAATGTCTAGCCATCCAAGCGACCATTGCCCTACTGCTTGCTTCGTCGGCCGCTTGCGGAACCGTCGAGCAATGCAGTACTAGTGACAGGAAACCGAGAGGAATAGGTGACAGGTGTGGTGGTGCCAACTGTAGTTACATTTGGCGGTTGGTGAAGGGATAGCGGTACTTACCAGCCAAGGGCGTCCTTGGATAAGCGGTAGCTCTGTCTCCGCCTAGGGAGGCGATGGTCATACTGCCCCAGGGTGTTGACCAACTGGTTTGGGTGAGGTGTGAGTTTGTCATACATTGTGCGAGTCCTGTCCCGCACGACGTCCACAATGTATGGGATACCGGAATGAGTGTGAAGGATATGTGATGGAAACCTACGGTCGGTATCGTAGATCATCCTAAGCGCCCTGTTCTGCACGGCCTGCAGCCTGCGGATGGTTTAACGAGCCACCGTACCCCAGACCTCGCACCCGTACAGAATCAGGGGTGGGACGATCGCACGGTACAAGCGTAGTTTCAGGTGTGTAGGCATGGTTGAGTGGAGAATGGGATATAGCTGTCTCAGGGCGCCATGTCCCTGACCGACCTTTGCTTTGACATGTGGAGTGAAGGTTAGACCACGGTCAAGTAGTACCCCCAGATATTTGGCAGAGTTAACCCATGGGATTCTTCTCCGCCGCATTGCCAGGGATACACCCGGCCACCAGTTTCGAACGTTGCCCAGTAGTAGAGCCTGGCTCTTCTGCGGGCTAATGGCCACTCTCCACTGTTCACTCCACCTGCCGATAGAATCTAGCTGTCGCTGTAGTGGAGGGAAGCAGTACCGAACATTTTTGTTCTGTGCCAGTATGAGGACGTCGTCTGCATACTGACACGTAACAGTGTGCGGTTCCGCGGGTAGGTCAGACATGTAGGCAGCAAAGAGTAACGCTGATAGCACGCTACCTTCCGGAACTCCAGCCGCTATGGGTCTGACCGAGGATAACTTCCCCTCCACCCGCACCCGAAAAGAGCGATCCCGAAGGAAGCTACCAATCAGGGTGAGGTAGGGGGGGAGGGATTTCTGCCTCTCTGAGTTTATACAGTAACCCCTGGTGCCATGTGGTTGCAAAGGCTTTTTCTACATCCAAGAGCACCGGGACTGTTTTTAAGTTTTCCTGTAAACCCAGGGCAACCGTATCAATCAGCCGCAGTAGGTGTAGTGTTGTGGAATGTCCATGACGAAAACCGAACTGTTGATCCGGGATAAATTGCCTTTCCTCGAAAAGAGGAGTGAGGCGGGATAGGAATAATCGTTCAAAAAATTTTGAGACGATGCGTAACAGGCTTATGGAACGGTAATTTGAAGGGAAAACCGGGTCCTTGCCGGGCTTCAAAATGCAGACCACCCTCGCCTCCTTCCAAGAAGTTGGAAAGTGACGAAGCTGCAGAAATGCATTATAAATCCTCGTCAAGTGGACTACGGCCTTTCGGGGAAGGTGCTGGAGCATGGGCGCCGTGACGCCATCATGCCCAGGGGATTTACCAGGTTTTAACCTTCTGATTTCAGAAGCCACCTGTCTTGGGGTGACTAAGGGGATTTGGATCTCTGCGCGTGGCGGCGGAGGTGCCTCATAGAGGTAATCCACCGTCGCCTCCACGAGTTCAGTAAAGTCCTCGTCCTGGACATCTTCCCGGGGTTCAAATTGGGATTCTAGATATTCTGCGAAAGCCGTGGCTTTTTCTTGAGGCTCAAAAGAGAGTCTCCCTCGAGTGCCATGTAAAGGATGCTGATGTGAGTTTTTGTCCTTTCTAAGGGACCTGATTATCCGCCATGGTTGTTTCTCAGTGAGGTCTACATTTGCCATCGTGTTTTCCCAGGCTGTCTTGCGGTGTAAACGCAACAGGCGTCGTGCCAGGGACTTGAACTGCTGGTAGACTGCCTGTATCCTGGGATGGCGGAAACGCTGCCAGAGCTTTCGGACAGTTGCTTTGGCTTTGATCAACTGTCTGAGTTCGATGGGGATGGTTCGAGGGTTGGGTATGTCGGATGGAATGCGGTGCGTGTGGGCACGTACCACATCCCGGATATGTTGGGAGATTGCAGTGGCTGCCGCCTCCAGTGTATCGATAGAATCGACACGCGGACGCGGGTCCACAGACTGGTTAAGTTCAAGGATGGCTGCATCCCAGTCGACCTCGTAAGTCCAGTCTGGAGTGACCAGGGCTGGCAGGTCAATGTCGGAGTCCACCAGGACGGGGTCGTGGTCGGAGTCCAGTTCATTGACCGCTGAGAGGTCTAGATGGAAAGGAATGTTCTTGGTGAGCATGACGTCGAGCACATCTGGCCTCCCTCGGGCAGGATGGAACGTAGGTCCTCTCGGTCCATGTGCAAGAACACTTGGGTTACCGCTGATCAGGTGGTAGAGCCCTCTTCCCTTGACATTGCTAACGCGGGTATGCCAATGTGCATGCTTGGCGTTGAGGTCGCCTGCAATACATACCGCAGGATGCAGACTCAGAAGGGTATTGATGTCAGCTTCATAGAGGTTGTTATCAGGAGGGTCGTATGCCACTACCAACACCGTGTCCACCCCGCCAATGGCAAGCCTAATGGCACAGGCCTCCACGTGTTGTAGTGGTGGGAGAGGAAAGGATGTATGCGTGATGTGACTCTTGATGAAAATGGCTGTACCACCCCCCCCCCCCTCCCGTCGTCCGACCGGATCAGACCGATGGGTGACGTAACTCGGCAGCGAGAAGTTGGTTGCAGCATCCAAGTGGGTTTCGCAGAACATCAGAATGTCAATTCCATCTGACTGCAGAAACTCAGTGAGGCTTGGGAAATGGCCCCTTATACCGTTTGCGTTCCAGAAAGCAGCCCTGAATGGTCTCCGGAAAAGTCTGGAGGCCATTATTTGGCCGAGTTAGGGAACAGCTGGGCCAAGGTTTGGACCAGTAGGGCATGCTTCTGCATGGGGCTCAGATTAGGGCTTTCGTACTGCAGCTTGAATTTCCGAAGTGCAGGCAAGATTCGGTTTATGTTATTAAACCACAGGGTTAGGTCCTGAAATTCCTCCAGGTCCGCCTGCGAGATCGTTCCCCCTAATGCCGGGGAGGTCATGGGTACAGCGGGTACCGCAGGTACTACCTGTGGACTGGCTGTAATAGCAGTATCCCTTGGTGCCAGAACTGTCTCAGTGGACTGCTCTGCCGCGCCTTGGGTGTCTGTTGAGGAGCTGTTTTCACTCTCTCCGCGGCTTAGCGCTTACTCTTGTTTTTCCTTCTCTGCTTAGGTTTGGGAGGAGCGTTGGCCACAACAGACTCCTCTGTATGGCCTGGAGGTGGTGCCGCAACTTCAGTCGAGGTAGCGGCAGGTACTACTGTCTGGGCCTGGGCCTGGGCCAGTGTCTTTTCTGCCCTGTTAAGGGCATGAGAGAAGGAGAGGCCGGGGCGGACCTCTGCCGCTTCCGCGCGTCCCTTGCGACGGCTGTCTATGATCTTTAGGCGCGTCGCGCATCCTTTATAGACACTGCAGTGCGCGCCTTTGCAGTTCACACATACCCTATCCGAATCCGGCTTAGGGCAGTCCTGCACTCTGTGGGTTCCACCACACCGCAGACATGCGAGCGGACGCTCGCATGCCACGCTGGAATGATAAAATCCCAGGCAATTATGACATTGCGCGGGACCCTCCTTGCCGTAAAAGCGTTCAACCCTTACGGCGGTGTAGATCAGATGGCGCACAGTGTCGATTGGCTGGACTTGTTGGTCGCGCACTTTGTCCATCACGACCAGGAACAGTGGCATG
The DNA here is from genome assembly GCA_030765045.1 of Tenodera sinensis. Classification (NCBI taxonomy): domain Eukaryota; kingdom Metazoa; phylum Arthropoda; class Insecta; order Mantodea; family Mantidae; genus Tenodera; species Tenodera sinensis. The sequence continues at coordinate 72,145,201 of CM060974.1, read as the reverse complement.
GGCACCTTTTCAGACCCGCTGTCGGAAACTATAGTCTTTTTCAACTGGGCCACTGATGCAGTAATGTTATGTTCTTCGAGGAGTGCCAGCCTGACATCCTCGGTAGAGCAGTCAGAGGCAAGTCCTCTGATTATTCGTCTTTCCACGTGAGGAAGTGTGGGCGAATAGCTGTAGAATGGGACATTTAATTCCCGGAGTACAGCCTTGGCTGCTTCAAGGTCCTCAAGTGAGGAGATCTTTACATTGACCTTGCGGGGCTTCCTAATTGCCTCAAAGCGCCCTTTCAGGCGCGAGGCTAGAAGCCGCATAGTTTTTGTATGCTCCTTAAAAGCATCCGCTACTATTGGCGGTATTTTTGTCCCCCCCCCCTTGGTTGGGGGTTGGGTTGTACCCTGTGGTTGCTGCTGCTGAGAGCCCGTGGAGTTACGCCTGTTCCGGCGTCCCTTCGCCTCAGTGAAGCCCTCGGTGTCAGTGTCCATGTCCTCTGAGTCAGAGGAGGAAAAAGGGTGATAGGAAACCAGTGGTGGTGACTCCCTATCAATGACCTGACGCGGTACAGAGCACTTACGCTTTTTACGCGCAGGTGGTAGCGTCTCGGGAACAGAGGTAGATGATGATGAAGTTATGGTTGGACCTGCATCAATGTCAGTCGGCACGGTTGCCCTCCGGCTGCCTGTAGAGGACCCGACCCCCCCCCCTTAGAGGAGGAGGCGCCTAGGCAAGCCATTACGGCTTGAGGTATTGAGGTATTGGCTGTGGCCTTGCAAGCTCCGTTGTCTCGTGGTCCGTCAGTCAGTTTTGTCTTTGTCGGGAATCAAGATGATGGGAAAGGAGGGGTATAGTTACCTGGCTCACTCTATGTACCAGCACGCCCCCTCCGGAGCAGTTCGATGTCGAAGAAGAAGCGGAGGAATGATGTGACACACTACGGTTTGTTTTTCAAACCCCTTGCAGTAGTGTCACGGTAATGTGAATTTTCGCCTGGCTTGGCTTGGTAGTTGCTGTTCGCTCCACCACGGTCGCTGCGGTCGCTCTCCTATTGCCCCCTGGCGAGAAGTACTAGTACTGGAACTCGTTGCTCGTTCCTCTCCGCGAAGCATGGACTCGTTGTGTTCTGGACGCACTTTTTTTTTTCTTTTTTTTAAATTGAAGCCCAGGGCTGGATTTATATGACCCGGCTCTCGCCAGTGCTGGCCAATGAGGGGATCGCATGATAATGCTCTGATGTTACGTCAGAGACGTGACGTTGTACTTGTCGAAAGTTTTCCTCTGGTGAATTATATAGTTTGTAGATGGAGTGAGCCGTAGCCTGGTAAAACGGCTCACAACATATAACTCATACAATGTTTTATATGGTTGAAATACAAATGCAATGTATTATATTTGCATAATTTTCAGAACTCATTTTTCTTTTACGAACACATTCCGTTGTTCTGCACTCGCCATTCAACCTACAATTCGTACATTTTTTATGATTGAAATAGAAATGAAAGGAATTACATACTACAGTAAAACTTGCCTAAAACGGAACGCGATCGTTCCAGTAATATTTTTCCATTTTCACGGGTTTCCGTCTTACAAGGGATGGTACATATGTTAGTAAAACAGGGTACAAAAATATCGTATAGAATTAAACTGAAGGAATAGTTTAAAGTAAAATTCTGCAAATAGAAAATAGGTTCAAGTGTATGTTTTGTTGTATTTTCAACTTACATGTCATACATAATTGCAATTTCTCCATTAGTTACTTTTCCCACACATATCCGTCAAGTGCACTGTAGCGTCACAACTGCTGTTTCCAACAGCAATATCTGCTGCACTTTGAATGTCTTCAGTCGTCGCAAGCTCGTTATCAACAGTGGCGGCTCGCAGTCAAAATGTTAGGGTAGGCAAAGTGTAACAGTAACAACAACAACAACAACAACAACAATAATAATAATAATAATAATAATAATAATAATAATAATAATAATAATAATAATAATAATAATAATAATAATAATAATAATAATAATAATAATAATAATAATAATAATAATAATAATAATAATAATAATAATAATAATAATAATAATAATAATAATAATAATAATAATAATAATAATAATAATAATAATAATAATAATAATAATAATAATAATAATAATAATAATAATAATAATAATAATAATAATAATAATAATAATAATAATAATAATAATAATAATAATAATAATAATAATAATAATAATAATAATAATAATAATAATAATAATAATAATAATAATAATAATAATAATAATAATAATAATAATAATAATAAACCCCGTTTATCCGAAATATAGGGGGCGAAGTCAATGCGGATAACGCAAACAATATATTGTTTGGTTGTTTAATAAGAGTAGAGTGAATGAGTGTGACTTACGGACGAATTACCGCCAAAACTAAAATCACGAGTGTCGGCAGACTTTTTTCCAGGGGGGGGGGGGCACATGTTGGAAATTGGCAATCATATAATATTAAATCATTATTTTATTGTCAAAATTTATAGTATTTGTTGCAGATAACCGTATTAATTTGTGCTAAACAAAAATTGTTCTTTACATCAAAATTAAAATAATAGCTTAAAAGTCAGCAACTGACTGCACATTAAGTTCACCAACTTCCAAGGGGGGGCCGTGGCCCCCCTTGCCCCCGTTTCGCTACGCCCATGACTAAAATAGATTAAGAAATTGAAAAATTGTCTGACTGCAGCTTTGTGTTAAATAGCTAAAACACTCCTCTTTTCATTGTCAGTGCGCCGCGAAAGCGAAATTTGTAATAGTTCACTAATTAAGTCGGTCATATTGGTATTACACAGAGATAACGACAGATGCAGATCTCTGAGATCTTCGTTCGTGGAGTATGGCTGTTCGGAAAATGTCGCATAAATTCGGGTTTGGGCAGGCAAGTGCTCGGACTGCTGGCAGACGCGTCTACGCATGCTCGAAGTGCATATACAGACCGAATGTTTCCTTATCCCTGTTCAAGGGCCTCGTACTGAGGAAATGGGACCGGGCAGGCAGAGGTTAAGCTAGCCTGCTCTCCACTACCCAGGTTCCATGCGTATCATTTCTGCCCCGCGTTTCAAACACGCAGCGCAGTTTTGGTGAATCGGAATTGAGATTAAAGGATTTGACCATGCGCTGGTCATTATAACCGAGAAAACTTTTCTTGAACTGCAATTTAGGGGAAATGACGGTTCAAATGATAAAAATGCAGAATCATAGTTAAACATTATTTGTTGATGTATTGCGATAGGGTAGGCAGTGCCTACCCTGCGTACCCTGAGGAGCCGCGCCTGGTTATCAAGGCACGCAACTACGTATTAAGCATAATGAAAATCCGTCTTAGGTTACTTATACAAACGGTTCCGGAAAATAGCTATTCCGTTTCCGCGTTAGGCAGTTTTCCGGTTTGCAATGTTATTTAACACAGAAAATAGCTGTGTTCCGATGTTTATTTTTTAGTTGTCCAGGTTTCCGGTATATAGGGGGTCCGGTTTAGTCAGGTTTTACTGTAGATGGTTCTCTCTACTCACCTTTCTTACATAACACCTTCGCATGTGCTTTTCTACTCGATCTTAAATATACAGTTCATGCAATCTACTGATTCACCGATCACAATTAAAATTGACACTACTATGTGGTGTATCTTGGAGATTTTTATGCCATCAATTTTACTGTGCAACTTATTACTTTCACATAACTTTCTCTTTTTTACTTCTACGTAACACATTTGCATGTCCTCTACTCACTGTCCAACATACAGTCCATAGAATTTTTTTTATTAAAATCCAAATGCAGAATATTACACTCACATGGTTTTCTCTTGACACCTTTATTTTGCTTAACCCATTCCCATGTTGTTCACTACTTGCTCTGCAATACAAATTCATATAATTTTGTATGATTGAAATAAGATGAAATGAATTTCATTCACACAGTTTTCTTTACTCACTTTTCTTTTATGAAACATAATCACACTTGTTTCTTTACTCCCCTTCTACAAAGAATTCGTTCAATTTTCGATATGATTCAAATAGAAATGCAATGTCTTATATTTACACAACATTGTTTGTTTTTCCTCCTATTGTATTGGAAGTTGGCAAGTTTTAATGTGTAGGCATAGCATAAAATCAGTAAGACATCCATTTTAATTTTGTCGTCCTCATTGTAAGCTCCTCTGTGTCCAAGATTATAGAATTCCTTTTAGAATAATATAATTTAAAGCATGTTTTACTTTAGTAATACACATTAGATTCAGATTAAAAGAACCATAAGGAAGGTTAAAAATGTTATTTTGAACATATTACACCAAATTACCATCATTACTTTGTGCTCCTTTATGTTGTCTGTTGAAATGTAGTGTAGATTCAATTACCTGGAAGCTAACCCATGGATGTTACTAATGGACTTCCTTTTCCACAGACTTGCTACTGAAGTTGAAGAACAGAACTGTTCAAATACAGCAACACTAAAATGGATATCAAAGAAGAAATCAAAGAGGAATCTTCTTTCCCAGACTTTTGTTCAGAGGATGACAGAGAGCTTTTCATCAAAGAGCTTGTGAAGAAGGTTAAGATAGAAACTGTTACAAGTAGCAGTGATATCAAAGCAGAACTTGCAGATTCCACATGTTCACAGAATGAAGAACTCCGTGTATTGAGATTTAATGAAACCATCAATGAAACTGAAATTGAAGCGAAGATAGATATTAAAGAAGAAGAATGGTGGTTACAAAGAGAGGATTCATATATTAATGATGATATTAGGGTAAGTTGTCCAAAAATGGACCACTTTGCTTCTTTTTCTTACAAATACTCTACATAAATTATTAAAAGTATCTGTTTTATATAGTAAATAAGCTTAAAACTCATATTTTTACTGATACTTCCTAGTAAACAATATATGCTATTTAACTACTTTATAAAGTTGGGTAAATATTATTGCTTGAAAGCAACACAGGGCAATATGGGTTCTTCATTGCTTTAATTTTTTTATTATATTCATCAATAGCAAGCAGTAATTCCTTCTTGTTGCTTCACTCATTGCTCTTTTAAGTATTTTACAATATGCACTGTAGTGTACTGTAATGAGGTGGCGCCATGGTTGAATGCTTAGGCTGCACGCCTACCACCTATACTTCATTCACTCTTAGGTTTATCCACGTCAAAACAAAGCCATGTGACCACTGAACCGTGGTACAACACGGTAGCAATGCATGCACGGAAGTAGTCCCATACTAGTAATCTGAATTTTAGAATGAATTTATGCTTAAATGTTGTAATATTCTATACAAATACATAAGAGGTTGGTTAATGCTGATATAAACTGATAAACAGAGCTACAAGTCCCAACGTGCAACTCGTGTGAGTTACCTGACATTCAAGTATTTACCAAGTATTGTTTGCAACCAGCAGTTTCTATTTAGAACCATAGCGGACGGCGGCGGTGAATTGGCTCTTGCGTCTTCCTTGAGTTATGTAAAGTATAAGGCAAACCATTGACTAGTGGTGAAAAAACAAAGTGTTGAACTTATATTATAGGTTATGTGAGAAATATCCAACTCTTCCCATCAAAGAAGTAGTGAAAGTAACTTGTGAGTTCACCGGTGTTTCGAGTGGTATAAACAATGCTCGTAAAGAAAAAGCTGAAACGGGAAACGTGGTCATACCCGGAAAGAAAAGAGAGCATGTGAAATACGCCATGCAAGAATCTGACGATTTTGTTAAAAACACAATTCGTGTAATGTGCAAAATTGCTTTTTTAAAAATGAGCCACCAACAATCGACAAAGTGCTAACAACAGGTTTATATTGTTGTAACTATCAATCTTATTGCATTTAACCTCTAGTTACATGTTAGTCACTCTTTAAGTTGACGGAATAAGGGATCACTTCCTTTCTATTATGTATCGCATGCAGTCACCACATGGTTGTGTTGTGACAATATTTCTGGCACGAATGGCGGAAGGATACATTATAACTGTGCACTGGCCATTTGGGTTTAGTTTTGCCTGGATCAACCTTAGAGTGAATACAGAGTAGACGGCCCAGGTTCAATCCCACGGACCCGCATGAGGTATTCGTTGTGGACGAAGCGGCATCTGGGCGGGTTTTCTCCGGGTTCTGCTGTTTTCCCTGCCATTCATTCCACCAATTGCTCCATTATCTCCTTTCCAATAATCAATTTCGCCTGCATTTCATATCATCCTCTTCCTCACTATCATACCTGGTGCTTGGCCGACCACCTTCTTCCAGGTGTTCACTGTCTGGTCGATAGGTTCCTCTGCTCCCCAACAGGCATCTGACCCTACTGACCCTAGGCACTGGCTTGTAAGTCCTAGGGGGTGTACTCGTACATAAGGAGAGGGTCATTAGGAAAAGAAGTGCACTCTAACGTTTGGGTCATAAATTCTGTAATATACTAAGAACAAATTTATTTTGTTTGCACAGGACTTCCTCATACTTAAGTTCTCTAGAGTTTGAACAATATTATCTGTGATGACTTTGATTTCTTAGAGAAAATAACTGTAAATGACAATAGCATAAGTTTAAGAAATGTACAATTTTGTTGTTTACTTCAGTGTTGACATAGACATAAGTCTACTTTTCCTTCTTCACAACCAATTTAAATTTATTGATATGCTCATCACTGATTATTCTTGTTCTAATTTACTGTTGATATTGTCATTCCCTTTCTTACCAACAATAGCTTACATTGTGATCTGACATGCCATTTTCAATAGGACTTAAATTATAATGTAAAATTTTTTCTGACTCTACAAAAATATTATTTATAGCTGTTGCAGTGCTCATATGAATTGTGATCAGAAAGTGAATCACATATCCCAGGTGTGTCAGGGAGGTGAGGTTAGCTTTCATTTTATAAGCATTAGATGTGTTTATGTTAAAATATTTGTTACGGATTTTATAAAAATAAGTTTTTACACATCAGCAGGAATAATGTTTTTACTGAATCATGAAATGTGTGATGTCAGACGCGGTTATCTACAGGGTCGAGGTCACAGAATGGAATGCATAAATCAACGTTCCTTTATCACAACATATTTATTCGTTAATTTACACTTCTAGCACCATATTAATTAGTTAACAGCTTTCAAAATTCGATAGAATCTACACTGGTTAAAAGTTTGGGTGTAAGTTACATGTTCACACGCTATCAGAAAATATACATCCTTTCACCTTGAGCATACAGACGCTAATGAATAAAGAGTCCTTGGCGTCGGTATGATGCAACACCGCCATTCTTATGTATTCATCCGCGCAACAGTTCTCATTGGTTGAACTCAAAGTGACGAGAAAACATTGGTTATCTTGAATATTAAAAAAAAAATAAGTCCCTGATACACCCAAATTAAAAGAACTAGAAATTTACACACTCTTACAAAACTATTTACATGAACGACCCTCCATTGATCAATAATCTGTCTCATATGCCCCTTGTTTTGTTTTTCAAGTTGTCACCTTATTTACAATCTTGAAACACAATACAATACTTCTCCCTATTTCTATGATTCAATCACTTTGTACAATTTTTTTTTTTTTTTTTTTAAGTCTTCTTCACTGTTTGTCTTTGTCTTTTGTTTTGACATGATACAGCATGTCTTTATAAATTTCACATATTCGATTACTACACAATGCATTCAGTTATTATACAATACATATCCAGTTATTGTACAACACATTTAGTTATTACACAACATGTCCAATTATTATACAATATATATTCAGTCATTGTACAATATACCCAGTTATCATATCACATATGTTGTTATTATACAATACACCTTCAGTCATTATACAATACATATTCAGTTATTGTACAACACATTTGATTACTACACAACATGTCCAATTATTATACAATATATTCAGTTATTGTACCATATATCCTGCTATCATACCACATATGTTCTGTTATTATGCAATACATATTCAGTTATTACACAATACACATTCAGTTTTTGCATAACGCATTTAGTTATTACTCAACATATTCAGTTATCATACAATACATATTCAGTTATTGTACAACACATATTCAGTTCTTATACAACACATACTCAATTATTGTACATTTGACATTGACACAAATACAGTTTAAGTGTTTCATGGTTTATTATGTGGTTTTTGACTTGTATTCATTGCTATGAGGAGAGAAAAACAGGATACAAACTTTGAGCTAATGATTATGATCATGTTTATGGCAATATTTTATTCAGTTCTTTGCCTTCTTTGTCTTATAAGCTTATTATGTATAGGCAGGTTGTTGAGTCGGTTCTTAAACTCTGATGTTACTAATGGTACTAATTTTCTTAATTGGGTTATTATTCATTGTTGTTTGGTTCAACATTTCTTCGAGCTTAGCATTGGCTATATTCATCTTAATTCATGGGCATTGTTTTTCTGATTATGGTTTTTCTCACTTCACTAATTGTCATTTCTTTGTCTCTTATTTCTATAAGAGAAAACTTCTATACTTATAATTATTCTGTAATTGTATTATTTTTCTTCTCAATTTACCCTCGACATCTTTGTGTCGAAATATTATATCTTTTTCATCATAATTGATTCATTTTTATTTTTGTCCCTGACATCCTTATGTCAAAAACATATTATCTTCCGTTGCTATGATTCATTTATTTAATGACAATCAGTGTCCTCATCTGTCTTTGTTGACAATACTCTTTGTGGTCGATATAGCCAATGACTATGTTGATTTTCTTCCTTGTTGTAATTCCTAATCTGAACATAATTTTCTATAAGTAACCCATTAAAAATTGTTATCTTCTTTCATCCCTACTACTCCTGCCTTACACATTCGTTGACTAAGACTATTTGGTCCTTTCTTTGTATGGCTTCAATTTATTTTGATGGTATCTTCCTACCAACTTGCCATTTGTATTCTGTAGCTCATACGTGTGGTCACCCAGCTGTTTTGTTATGACCAGTGGTCCAGTATACAATAGCTCCATCTTTCCAGATCTCTTCTCAGATGCCTTGGATGCTTTGTGGCTTTTTAAGAGCACCTTTTCTCCAATTTGTGGGGACCATTTCCTGACGAATCTTTTCACCTTGTTCCTCCCTTTTTCAGCCTTCTGCTGTAATCTTCTGAATGACAATTGACATTTTTCCTTCTCTGATAATTCCCTTTGAGCAGCCATCGTAGTGTCAATGTCAATTGCTAATTTCTTGGGTTTCGTGTTGGTCATTAACTCGATTGGGGCGAACTTGGTCGTGGGGTTCACCGAATGGTTAATCACCTCCTCTATATATCCGCATTTTTCCGTCCAGGAAGTGTGGTCTCTGTGGCGGAGTAAACGAAAATAAATACTTATATCCCTCATGATTCTCTCAGTCGGGTTTCCTTGGGGATAATACGCTGAGGAATAGTACAATTTTATTCCTAATGTTTCTAAGGTGTTCTGAAACAACTTGCTCTTATGCATGGTTGCATTGTCCGATAGAATACATTTTATCCTCCCATATTTTGGGATGTAGTCCTTGACGATTTTATCTAGGCATGTTCTGCTTTTGATGTTCTTAATGGGGTATATTTTGGTGAATTTTGTGAAAACATCAAACATGACAAAGATGTATCTGTTTCCATCTTTCCCCCTGGGTAGCTCTCCATGCTCGTCAATACACACCAATGCATTTTTCTCGTTCCTCACGATGGATTGTGGGATGACATCGTACCTTACATTAGTTGGCTTGGCCTTTTGGCATAGGTCGCATGAGGAAATTAACTTCATGACCTTCTTGCCAAGATGTTTGATGTACAATACTTCCTCGATTGCAAGCATTGTTCTCTCAGTACCGGAGTGAAGCATCGAGTGGTGGAATGCCAAAATGACCCTGTCCTGTAAGGAATTTGGTACCATCATTTTCCACTTCCTTACGTCGCGACCATGCAATTTAAATAGGATGTTCCTAAATTTGCCTATCTTGGCATCCAATCTTGGTATTATGTCTGGAGCCTTGTCGAATAGCCTCTTCAATTCAGGGTCTTCTTGTTGTAGCTTCGCTATGTTTTTGAAGTCTTGCAAGATCTCGTTGCTTTCTTTGCTATTTATCTGCATTATTTTAATTTCATGGTGTGGATTGTATATCGTCTCGGGTATGTGACTCTCCGACCTTAATCTTGACAATAAGTCACTGAAGATGTTCTCCTTCCCCGGGATATGTTTGACCTCTGTCGTGTGACATTATCTCATATATGTACCTTGAGATTTTGGAGTTGGTTAGTTTGCATTTTTGAATGAAGGACAGGCTTACGTGATCTGTATATATAATTATTTTATAAAGATATATATATTGTCTGAACTTTTGTAACGCAAAATGGATTGCACTTATTTCCAATTCGGTTATGCAGGCATTGGCTTCTATCTTGTTTAAAAATCTAGAAGCTGTGGCAATCACATGTTTGTTGCCATCTGCATCTTCTTGTGCTAATATTGCTCCATATGAGTGCGCATTAGCATCGGTGTATACTAGAAAAGGTGAATTTGGATCCGGTCGTTCCAGGAGAATACTGTGCTTGAAAAGTTCTTTGATATTCTCAAAGGCCACCTGGTGTTCAGCATTCCATTCCCACTTAGTATCTTTTTTCAACAGTGCTTTAAGGGGTACCAATTCCTTAGCGTAGTTGACCACGAATTTTGACTGGTACTGTAAAATGCCCAGAAACCTTCTCAACTGTTTTAAGTTACGTGGGGGTGGTACATGCTCTATGGCCTTGACCCTCTCCAGATTAGGTTGTATACCATCAGGTGTAATGATGTGGCCTAGAAATTCAGCCTCTTTGACGAAAAATTCACACTTTTCTAAATTTAGGGTCATGTTGCTTTCCTGGAACCTGGATAATACATAATCTATGTGATGTAAGTGCGACTCGGGATTCTTGCTGTATATCAAAAAATCGTCGACATATTGCGTCACAAAAGTCTCGATGGCATCCCCAAAAACTTTGTCTAGAGCCCTCAGTAGTGCATTGCTACTGGTCGATAGTCCAAAGGCACATTTTAAAAAATGGTATACCTTTCCTTTGTGCAAGAAACAGGTATATTTCCTGACATCTGGATGAAGAGGAATTTGCCAGAATGATGCTGTCAAGTCAAGACTGGTAAAATGTTGACCTCCCTTCAATTTCGATATTAGTTGGTCTACCCCCTCAGGCCTGTAATGATCCGGCAAGGTATGTGCATTTATCTTCCTTGCGTCGATGGTCATCCTTAATTTTCCCCCTTTCTAATGGACCCATACTACTGGATTCACATAACACGAGTCTGACGGCTCTATTATTCCGTCCGCTAACATTTTCTGGATCACTCTGTCAGCTTCCTCCCTGATGGAGTTGGGGATGGGCCTAGATTTATGTGAATAGGGGGTAATATCTGTTACTGTAAAAGTATGTACGTACTTGTTACACGTACCTGGCTTTTTATTGAAAACTTTCCTGTATTTAACCAATATTTCCCTAAGTTGGTTTCTTTCCTCTTCAGAGATGCCATGTGCCCCCCAGACCTTCTCATCGATTAGCTGTGACATCGATTCTTCTCCATCTGTTGGTAGTGGTTCAGGTTGGTAGTTGTCCCAAGTAACATACTCGTCTTCTGTGCAGATCCAATGGCTGCAAACGTTAGTTTCCTCCTCGCTCGTCCAACCTGTTTTCTTCTTATTTACCCTTAGGTCTACCAACCTATTCTCGTGGACATTGATGTTCTCCACAAAGAATTGTTCATCCGGATGGATCCCTGTCTGGTCTGGTTCCTCCTGGCATGTTTCTTCCTCCAGGAACTTCGCAGTGCATTCTGAGGCTCCTTTCTTAATAATAAATTCATGTAGGTCATAGTTAATTACCGACCTCCAAAGGTTAAGCAAATCACTGCCAATGATTAGGGTAGCTGTTAGTCTAGGTATTACTAGGGCAATAAAATCGAACTTCCAACTTCCGATTTCTATTGCCAGCCTTACCTGGTATTTAACATGTTCCTTTTTCTTGCCAATTGCTGTGCTGCAATACACTCCACACACAGGCAAGAATTCAGCATTTCTTTTAGTTATCAGTTCCTGGAATAACTGTTCGTCACATACTGATGTGCTGGCTCCCGTATCAATCATCGCTGGCAAATCGATACCCCATACCTTCAGCCTAATCATTGGTGGATTGGTTATTTCCTTTCTTTCACTCGCCTGTCTTCTCAAGGTACCTACATTACATTGGTCAATATTGCCCCTACTGCCACACAGGTCAACTTCCGGGACACAAAGTTGACTTGTACTTAGTTTTCCTGGACGTTGGAGGTGATCGTCGTTTCTGTATTCTGTGCAGTATCGGTCCTATCCGGCACATTTTCATTCTGTTCCTGTTGTCTTACGTTGTCGGTGTTCCCTTGGTTTCTGCCCCTTTGACGTGAACCCCTATTGTATGACGGCCTATGGCTGTTCAAGTATTCCCTACAGAATCGTATATGATTCACTTGATGGGTACGGTCTCCTGGTCTTCCACGGTCATATCTATGCGTTCTGTGTCTCGATTCACCCCTCGGTATCGTGTCGTGGTACTGCTGTCTTGTGTTCTCCATCCTCTCGCCATGATTATGTGGTTGTGGGAAATGGTGTGCCCCTCTCCCCCTTTCATGGGTACTCCTAGTATTTCTATGTTCTCCCTCACTCTGGTTGTTCGTAGCCATGTTCCGGTTTAGGATGGGTGAGTTTGGGTGACCGTTGCTATGTCTATGCTCATTAGGCCGACCATTTTGTGTTTCGAAGGCTGTCAGCAGTTCTATCATATCTGCAAAATCTACTGGCCTCGCAACAATTAACCCTGTTCTCACTGTGTCTGGGAAATGTCTTGTTATGCTGGCAATTAGTTCTGCCTCCGACAAGTTGGGGTCTAATAGCTTTCCTTTGTTGGCTACTTTCATAAAATAATCGACTAGCGACAACCCTTTGGTTGGATCGTATCTACCTGTCGCTAGCTCTACCCTAGTTTGGTTTTGTTTAGCTGGGCCCCAATACCTTGATAGGAATAAATTTCTGAATGAGCTATACGACTCATGACCAGCTAGTGTTAACCTGAGCCATTCTAATGCCTTGTTTTTTAAGCTTTTCTTAACTATCATCATTCTAAGCTCGTTTGGTATCCTTTTCACTTTAAAATATTCTTCCATCTCTTTAACAATGAGTTTTGGATCGTCTCCCTTCTCCTCGTCAAATGTAGGTGGTGTGATTTCATGTAATATGCTGTTGGTGTAACATGTGTTATGTGTTGTGTCATTGTTTGGTTGTGAACCTCTTTCTCTGTATGGTGAATCAACATTTTGTACATTATTCAAATAACTCTCATCTTGTACATTACTTACATCTAAATCATCTTGTCTTTGTAATGCCTTCACAACATCATTTACATTAGCCAAACTTTCTTTCCCTTTTTTCATTTCTTCATAAATTGATTTTAAATCATTCTTTATTTCTAAGTGGCTTTGTTTCATATCATTTATAGCATCCTGTTGTGAAAGCATCACATCATTCATTGTCTTAATTTTAGGAATTACAATTTGTTCTACAGTTTCATTAATGTCTTTCTTTACTACCTCAATCTCTTTCCTTAATTCCTCAGTTACTTCTGCTTCTACATTTGTAATCTTACAGTCTACACTTGTATTACATTCTGTTATTTCATCCCTACATCTAGCAATTTCTCCTTCTAACACAATCTTATTCTCTCTCATCTCTGATTCTATTTTTCCCATCCTATCTCCTACAATTTCTATCCTAGCTTCTAAGGCTTCCTTTGTTTCATTTAAGTTTTTATGTGCTAATTTTAAATTAGTTTCCATTACTTTCATATTTTCTTTACACTCCTGTCTTCCTAATTCTATTTTCTGTTCTAAGTTCTGTCTACCTAATTCCATTTTCTGTTCTAAGTTCTGTCTACCTAATTCCATTTTCTGTTCTAAGTCCTTTCTCACTTCCTCCATTTTCTGACCTATCTCTTCCTTATTCTGTTCCAGTTTCTGACCTATACTCTGACCTAAACTTTGTTCTATGTCCTGTTTTAATTCTGCCCTATTCTGTTCCATGTCCTGTTTTAATTCTGCATTATTTTGTTCCATTTTCTGACCTATTTCTACCTTATTTTGTTCCAGTTTCTGACCTAAACTTTGTTCTATGTCCTGTTTTAATTCTGCCCTATTCTGTTCCATGTCCTGTTTTAATTCTGCATTATTTTGTTCCATTTTCTGACCTATTTCTACCTTATTTTGTTCCAGTTTCTGACCTAAACTTTGTTCTAGTCTTTCAAACATGATCATCATTAACCTTTGGTCTTTGCTTATTTCCACCTGTTCCTCACTTTCTAATTCTACCTGATAACTAGGCCTATCTGCCCCTTCCCCCACTCCTGTTTATATCTCTTTTCGCGACATTTTAATTTCTTTATCCAATTCACTTATGGTTAAAAGTCCCACTATTTTTCCACTTCTCAAAAACATAACAAAAATGGAAATAATATGTATGTAAAAACAAAAATTTTGGATCCTACTTTCTTTTCCGTTGGTTCTTCGTCCAGTTATTTACGTCTCCTGGGTAGTTGGCTTCGCTAGATGATCTCCGGTGTTTTTCCTTTCCCACGTTGATTCTCCGTATATCGATGATATCAAACGATGTTTAATGGCGTCTTTTTCCTGCGCGATGAGATGGCGTCATTCGATGTTAACACTTCGTACACGTAATTTTGCATTCCATTCTAAATTCGCGCTCCACGTTGGGCAAGCCATTTTGTTACGGATTTTATAAAAATAAGTCTTTACACATCAGCAGGAATATAGCAGCAGGAATAATGTTTTTACTGAATGATGAAATGTGTGATGTCAGACGCGGTTATCTACAGGGTCGAGGTCACAGAATGGAATGCATAAATCAACGTTCCTTTATCACAACATATTTATTCGTTAATTTACACTTTTAGCACCATATTAATTAGTTAACAACTTTCAAAATTCGATAGAATCTACACTGGTTAGAAGTTTGGGTGTAAGTTACATGTTCACACGCTATCAGAAAATATACATCCTTTCACCTTGAGCATACAGACGCTAATGAATAAAGAGTCCTTGGCGTCGGTATGACGCAACACCGCCATTCTTATGTATTCATCCGCGCAACAGTTCTCATTGGTTGAACTCAAAGTGACGAGAAAACATTGGTTATCTTGAATATTAAAAAAAAAATAAGTCCCTGATACACCCAAATTAAAAGAATTAGAAATTTACACACTCTTACAAAAATATTTACATGAACGACCCTCCATTGATCAATATTCTGTCTCATATTGACAAACTATTATTTTAATATTTTGAATGTAAATGTTTGAGATGGTTTTATATACTCTGTGTATAAAATCTTGGATGCTTCCTGGGGGAGTTCTACATTGTTAAAATGATATAATGTGTTACTTACCAAATTCTGTTTTCACTGTGACTCATTTTAAACCTTAAACCATTCTTTGTTCATTTCACTCACCTTCTGAGGTAGAGTAGAGTTTCCCAAATCCAGTTAGTGTACACCTGACATGTTTATTACATACTTTTGTGCCTCTCTCCTAAAGTATGTGAGGAGTTTTAAGCAGACAAAGGTACATTCACACAACTTTTCATGCGTAGCTTTTGTCTCTTCCTGTACATAAAACAATTCAGTTGAAATGTAACATTCTATAGCTATTCTTATACAGATTAATTAAAAATGTCTATCATTCTAGCAGTTCAATTCATGAAACAAAATGAGATTGTTCAAATTCACTTAGAAATGACTGAATTATTATACCTGTGGGTTTTTGATGTGTGTAGAATGTTTCCAGGTAAGCCTTTAGTGTTGTTTTTGCCACAGATGGAAGTATTGCAAAAATATTATTTTTAAGAAAGTCAGTACTGACAATCTTCCACCACTATGGACCTAGGAAGTGGATACAAGATAATGTTGTGGTTTGAAGTGCATTCAACAAATTCTTTTTAAATAAAACAGACACACTTTAGAACCTTACAATAAATAGCTTCAAGTTGAATAAATGAGTCCAGTTCATTTTGTATTGCTTGTCCTATAGTGCTCCATATTTATCACATATCCAAGGTAACCTCACCCACCCATTAACTGAGATAAGCAAGACTCTAATGTACATAGTAAATATGAAAGTTAGTTATTGCAGAACAGTCTTATTTTTATTCACCACACAACTGAGTTCCATTTTACACTTTAATCTTATGAGATACAGATCTTGAAAATAATTGTTTAATTCAGAGATTTAAGTACTTAATAATAAAAAAGTGAATGTAATCAAAAACATGTATCATTCACAGCTGTAATCTCTAAAGATGAGTTGGAATTTGAAAGATAATTTATAGTTTATACATGACAAATGCATCACTGTTTCTAATACTAAAATGCAATGAATGTAATATTTGTTTCTAATTATTTATGGAAAAAAACGTTGCAAATCCACAGATGTGCATGTCTTTCCTTTGTACAACAGAGGTTTATGTGTTTTACTTGGGAGAGTATTAATTTATCTTGATGTGATTGTATTTATTTGATATCGTTTCTTCTCTGTAGATAATAAAAAAGGTGTTCACATATTTTTTCTGCTCTTTTTGAAGATAAGAGTGATAGAGTTAAAGCAGATCTTGTGTTTTACAAGTGAATTATTATGTTACAGGCTGAAACACATGAAGGCTTTTATTCCACAGAACCAAGGTAAGCCATCTGGTTGATCCTTTGTACAAAGACTACCAATTTCCGTTACATTTTCCTCATGTTCCCTCTTGCTGCTATGTTATAAGTGTTTCTTGTACTTAATGATCTCAGTGCAATTGCTTTATTAACTTGTATCAGTAACCATCACCAGACATTGTCATATTCCCTCTTAGTGTTAGATATCGAACTGTTCACTGAACATAATGAGTATAATACAGTTAGTTGATCAAGTTGTATCAGTAACTATCACCAGACACATTGTCATATTCCCTGTTACTGTTAGGTATCGAACTGTTCACTGAATATAATGAGTATAACACAGTTAATTGATCAAGTTGTATAAGTAACTATCACCAGACATGTCATATGATACTGTTCACTGAACATGAGTATAACTTAGCTATTTGATCATGTTGTGTAAGCAACATTACCAGATAGATTGTCAAATTCCTTTTTAATGTTGGATAGGTAACTGTTCCTTACTTTCCTCATCCATTGTCTATAAAGTTCCTTAATTTTTTTATCTTTCTCCACAATTGACAGAATTGTTAACAGACTATACTCTTGAATTCTGTTTGTTGATACCATATGTCAAAATGTATGTGCCTTTATAAATGCTATGTCCACTATTTAAGAACCTCTTACTCCTTGTTTCCGTAACTTCCAGGCTTACATTCCTGTGTATTATGATGAATATCTTCAATCTGTAGAGAACACACATCCATCTCTTTTCCAACCAGATGTTTATCATTTGCCTTCTTGTGAATGTCATCTACATTATGTTTCCCCTGTCTGAAGGAATATTCTAGTTCTGATAATCCCTCTTCTTCCTCTGTTCATCTTTTTAACCTATTACTGTTGGTTCTACTTAGTATATTTAGCAACTTTACCCCATATATTCGTCAATTATTTACTTTTCCCTTATTGTGTATTCACACCAACAAGTCTCTGGGATGCCATCACTTTGTTTAGCACTCTAGTCATTAAATTTAAACCTTTTGACATTAACATAATTTGCAGACCTTATTTTTTGGGTAACTTCTTATACATTTCTTTCTCAGAGTACTCCAGTGAGCTGTTAATTCCACTTGTTATTTTTTGTCCCTGTCTTGTAATATTACTGATTACATTATTTTTACACTTCAGTTGCTCTAACGAAGGTGTTTCCAGTTATACATCACATTTATTCTCCAGTGACGACCCAGGAAATTACATAAATTTCAATATGAACAACGATGGTCCTGTTTGTGAAAGTTACAGAGAATGTCAAAGTAAGGAATGTGTAGATATTGATATATCTTCAGTGGAAACAAATGTTTCCTCTGGAACACCCAACAATGAGGAAATATCTGTCTGCATGGCTTCCTCTTCAAAACAAAGTAGATTACGTCAGCAGAGCAACACAAATAAACAAGATATCAATAAGGAGCTCTGCAAGTCAATCGTGAGTTATGATTTGAGAAATTATTACGAATGTGACGTTCCTGAGAAGTGTCCTAAACATTTGCTCCATTTAGAAAGATGCAGATTGGCTTGTGATAGCAAAGAAGGAAATAAGTGCAACATTCAGGACAAGGGTTTGAATCTGACATCTCTAACAACTCACAAATTAATTGATGATGCGAAAAGAACGTATAAGTGTAACATTTGTAACAAGGCTTTTACTCAGTTATCAAATTTGAAAACACATAAATTGGGTCACGAAGGCACAAAGCCACACAATTGTAACATTTGTAACAAGGCTTTCAGTCGGTTATCAAATTTGAAAACCCATAAATTGGTTCATGAGGGCATAAAGCCACACAAATGTAATATTTGTAACAAGGCTTTTACACGGTTGGATCATTTGAAATCACATAAATTGGTTCATGAGGGCACAAAGCCACACAAATGTAATATTTGTAACAAGGCTTTTACTCAGTTATCAAATTTGAAAACACATAAATTGGGTCACGAAGGCACAAAGCCACACAATTGCAACATTTGTAACAAGGCTTTTACTGCGTTATCAAATTTCAAGGTACACACATTAATTCATGAGGGTATAAAACAGCACAAGTGTAACATTTGTAATAAGGCTTTTACTCAGTTATCAAATTTGAAAACACATAAACTGGTTCATGAGGCCACAAAGCCACACAAATGTAATATTTGTAACAAGGCTTTTACACGGTTGGATCATTTGAAATCACATAAATTGGTTCATGAGGGCACAAAGCCACACAAATGTAATATTTGTAACAAGGCTTTTACTCAGTTATCACATTTGAAAAAACATAAGTTGATTCATGGTGGTATAAAGCCACACAAGTGCAACATTTGTAACAAGGCTTTTACTCAGTTATCAAATTTGAAAACACATAAATTGGGTCACGAAGGCACAAAGCCACACAATTGTAACATTTGTAACAAGGCTTTCAGTCGGTTATCAAATTTGAAAACACATAAATTGGTTCATGAGGGCATAAAGCCACACAAATATAATATTTGTAACAAGGCTTTTACTGATTTATCAACATTGAGAGTCCACAAACTCATTCATGGAGGCATAAAGTCACACAAGTGCAACATTTGTAACAAGGCTTTTACTGCGATATCAAATTTCAAGGTGCACACATTAATTCATGAGGGTATAAAACAGCACAAGTGTAACATTTGTAATAAGGCTTTTACTCAGTTATCAAATTTGAAAACACATAAACTGGTTCATTAGGCCACAAACCCACACAAATGTCATATTTGTAACAAGGCTTTTACGCGGTTGTCTCATTTGAAATCACATAAATTGGTTCATGAGGGCACAAAGCCACACAAATGTAATATTTGTAACAAGGCTTTTACTCAGTTATCACATTTGAAAACACATAAGTTGATTCATGGTGGTATAAAGCCACACAAGTGCAACATTTGTAACAAGGCTTTTACTCAGACATCAACTTTGAAAAAACACAAATTGATTCATGAAGGCATTAAGCCACACAAGTGCAACATTTGTAACAAGGCTTTTATTGAGATATCCAGTTTGAAAAAACACAAATTGATTCATGAAGACATTAAGCCACACAAGTGTGACATTTGTAATAAGGCCTTTACTCAGCTGTCGACTTTGAAAAGACACATATTAATTCACCAGGGCAAACAGCTACAATAGTATAATGTTTATAAGTAGGATACTCTCAGCTGTTAAAGGGCGCTCAATGACAAAATCTATAAATATATAAAGTATTACATGTTAGAACCAGCATTGAACAGAGACAAAGAACTACAAAGCTTATACTTTTTGCAGTGCATAATTTAAGCATAATATTTAACATTGCTGCATGTGGAGTTCAAGAAGTTAGGTCCTTTTATGACACAATAAGAACCTATCCTGTTATTTATTTATGGCAACAAACTTACTGTTGGTGTTTTTAAACACACAAGCCGTGTGTGGGCCAAGTTTGAGAGGTAGAACTGGAACTTAAAAATTTAATGCCACAACTGGGATTTGAACCACAGGCCTTGCGCTTACCGGGCGGCTGCTCTAACCAACTGAGCTCTTGTGACAAATTTCCAGAATGGCATTAAATTCTCAAACCAGTTAATATTTCTCCTGGTAAGCCACAAAGGCACTCTCACATCAGAGATAAATTACCCCAATGGTGACTTACTATTGCAAGTACTTTATATCCCAGGATTAAATAACCTTCAGATGGTAATTATTATTTATTTATGCCAACAAACTTACTGTTGGTGTTTTTAAACACACAAGCCGTGTGTGGGCAAAGTTTGAGAGGTAGAACTGGAACTTAAAAATTTAATGCCACAACTGGGATTTGAACCACAGACCTTCCGCTTACCGGGCGGCTGCTCTAACCAACTTGGCCTTTGTGGTTTACCAGGAGAAATACGAACTGGTTTGAGAATTTAATGCCATTCTGGAAATTTGTCACAATAGCTCAGTTGGTTAGAGCAGCCGCCCGGTAAGCGGAAGGTCTGTTGTTCAAGTCCCAGTTGTGGCATTAAATTTTTAAGTTCCAGTTCTACCTCTCAAACCTATCCTGTTTTTAATCATAGTATTAAAAGATTGAGAACTTTTAGTGTCTTCTTGTGATTTAGTTCCTGTTAGAAATAGTATCGATATTTAAGAAGAAAGGAATAAAGAGAATGAGCAGTTCATTTGAAAAACCTACTAGAATAATTGAATTCAGTTTTCTGACTGTGTTACAATCAAGTACTCTAGAATGTACTGATTTAGCATCCGTAATTATGAATATGGAGGATGTAGAGCTTGGTAAAACGTGTTCTCTGGTTCAGAGAGTAGCTGGTAATTTAGCCTTTTATCAAAATAGTTTTGAAGAACCAATGTCATGAGCTACAACTTTGTCAAAGAAATGGAACACTTCACCACAATTTGGAAATAAAAGAGTCAAAAAGTGAGAATAACGTTTTTATAAATTGTGTCAGAACTGGTTATTAGATTTGAATATGTATTTCATACCATTGTTCTTAAGGGTTGTTTGGACGTTATTGTAGCCTAGTTGAAAAGAAGATTTGAGGGTGTCTGTAACGTTTACCATATCTTCACGTAATTATCCAACAATTTCTAAATTCTGGTTTTGACAAAGAGATTGACAAGGAAGCTGTAGCGCTTCAAAATGAACATGAGCAAAATGTATCCCGTGAACTTCTAGACAATGTAATAGGTGTCAAAATTGCTGTGAAAAGAGAAATAGGCTCACTGATTTTTGTACCAGGTTTGACAAAACTATTAGTAATAAAGGATTCAATTGCTGCTGCTAGTGTTCCAGATTTATGCAAAGCAGCCCGCCTCTGTGATAATGTGTCTGTCTCACATGCTAGAGGTGGTGAAGGCGAATCTTGGTCAGGGCGAGTTTCCACATACAGTATTTTTCAGAGGTTTTCCCTTATCTTAAGAAGATTAGTGTCAGTAACTTAATTTAATTTATTTGTTGTTCAGTATTATGTCAGGAAGGAGGTTATTATACAAAAAATATGACAGTCTACAGGAAAATAATTTCACTCTTTCTCCATCTTGGAGTAGAAGTGGCTTGTATTGAAAATCCAGATTCCTCTATTAAAGTGATACTTGTGTTCACATGTATATAAACTCATTAATGAATGAAGAAAAGCATGGAATATGTTCTCTATAATTTCTTTTGCCAATTGGACAGTATATGTAAGCTATATTTGATTGGATGAGAGGGGAAGTGTAACAAATGGGCTGTGGGGTTAGGTTATTAAATTAAAAAGGTAAATGATTTTCCTATAACGTTTGCAACTTAAGTAATATAACTCAGAATTTATTTCTGATTTAATAATTGTTAGGGTACTATTTCATGGACAGCAGCACTTCAGATATTGCACTGCTATTGTGTTGCCTTCTTCCTACAAAAAATCAGAATAAACATTCAATATTAAGTCTCTTATTTTACTTGTAGGTTTATATTGAAAAGTAGATCTCATAACTTGCTTTTTATTATTACTGTCAACATAGTCCAGTATGCTGACGTCGTGCTGCTATACTCTACAAACAAATACTCTCGCAGAACCTTCATCGCCATACAGAGACACCTCCGCCACCTCTAAGAATGGTGCAGGCGCTGGCGATTGTCCATTAACCCGGAGAAAAGTCACGCCATACTCTTCACCAAACGCCGTTTTCCCGCCAACTCTCCGATTCACATATCTTCGAAGAAGGACTGAATGGATGGATACAATCTCCTACCTGGGAGTGAAGCTTGATAAGCACCTTACTTTTCGGGAACACATCAACGTCCTGTCGCATCCGGCCAGTGGGGCAACTGCCTCGTGCGGTCTGGGATGCCCATTCCCTTGAACCTACGCCTTTTTCGAGCTCTCATAATCCCAGTCCTCCTGTACGCCTGCGATAATGTATGACATATACGTAGTGCCAAGGAGGAAGATATATATTTACCAGGATATAACCCGAGAAGAATTTGGTAAAGAATTTATGTTTAAGACTGGCCCAAGAAACAAAGCGACGGTTCATCATGTTGCTGAAGTTTCATCTATGATAAGAAAGTTAATAATGGCAAAGGGGAGGGATCTATATTGGATTCCAATCTGTAAATGTATAAGACTTTGTTTCAGTTACAAAGTGCTTAAAATGCTTTGACTACGGCCACGTAATTAAAAAATGCAACTTGAAAGAGCCAAAATGTGGACATTGCGGAGAAACCCGACATGAGAAAAAGGATTGCTCCAAGGAATATAAACCGGCTATTTGCATACCCTGTACGAATCGTGGAAAGCGTTGTGCGGGCAGACAAGACTGTCAGACGTATAAAATGACGTGGGATAGAGTTATTTCCCGTACCGATTATGACTGAATTTATCAGAATAGCTAAGCATACAAAATTTATTAAGAGAAATACTACCAGTAGACTCAGGAGAAATCTAAGGAGAGTAATTGAGCATAAAAAGAAACTACAGTTATTAAACCAAATTAATAAATATACCCAAACTGGTATTTGTGTTCAATCAGTACAAGCTGTAGTTGAAGGTGTTAAGGAACTAGAAAATATAAAACCCGAGTTACCACCGAAAACTAAAATCCATAAGATAGGTAAGGAAATAGGAATAAAAAGACGAATTTTGACGCAGTTTTGGACGATAATTCAACAGAAGAGGACAACTATTCAGAAAATGAAACATGCAGTATTTTGGGGGTGTGGGGACAAAGGGATAAGGGAAGTGCGAGGGCAGAAATTAATAGAGAAACGAAACCAAAAGCGTAGCACATTTTTGGCTAGATTATGGAAAGAGGAGAAGAATGAAATTAAATTAAAATTAGCATCATTAGATATGTTTAATAGTGACACTGATATTACAATATGTAATCTAGAAATTAATGGCATGTTGAAAAGCCAGGAAATGTGTTTCAATGAACTTAGCCAGGAATGCATTACTCAGACACCGGCCGTCGTCAAGGATGCTGACACATTAGAAATGACACACGTCAAAAGAATTTACGATGACATTGATATAAAACTTAAATTGAGCCGACTCGAAAAAAAAGGTGACTTTGCGACATGTAATCGGATGTCTACATGAGAATGGCCAAAGCATTGTTTTCCCGGTTCCTGACGCAATAGGTCGTTTAGAATTAAAAACTCAAAATTTACCTACAGCCCCAGGGGAGTTGTCAGATTTACTTAATCCTAGGTATAATAGAAGGGAGGAAAATTTGGACCAAAATGAGGTGTATAAGCATTTTGTTCTCTGTTATGGTAGAATGATGTTATGGTAACCTCTGTTATGGTATCATAACCTCTTTTATGGTAAAAACTGATGGCAGTCAGAGTTGGCCCAACTGTTATGTACACATTCGACACGACGGTGTTGCTTATTGCAAAAATTTAACCTTCCAACAGGCGCGCCTAATTTTGTCACATGAGCAGGCGCGCGTTGTAAAATTTACCACATGGACATTTTTAAATGATAGCAAGCGTGTGATAAACAAACTGGTTAATATTTTGAATAAAACAGTTCAAAACAAGTATTATCACATTCTATAACAAAAACTTAGCTCTTTTAGTTCTCTATGACACCATTTTATGCAGCTATTCTGAAACACATTCACTTTCATAACACCGTTCACATACAATTTGTTTCTTAGTATGGCTTTTACAAGCAAAGTTTCCGCATCTATCACATTTTATGGAAGTTGAGGAATTTTTTTGACGTTCACAAAGGATACATGTCCCACGTTTCTTTGCCGGAGGTTCAAGGATCTTATCTTCAGAAGACGATGCTTCTCCACGGAACTGCATAAGAAATACGGTGAGATCAGCTGGCAGCGATTTGAGTTGGGTTCTAGAGGCGAGTTGTTCTTTCATAAGACTTTCTGCTAGCTTCTTGAGGTAAATAAGTCTTCGTGAAGTTGCCTCTGGCTTTGTAAAGGAAAACAATACCTGCGAATTTATACCAGCAATGTTCAAAAGGGTGAAGAATATAGCCAATGGCCATCTTCTAGTAATCCTTGAAACGGAGTAAGAGGCACACATTTTATCTACAACGTCAACTCCACTTTTTGTCATATTGTAGTCCGTGATTATTTCTGGTTTGTTAGTTTCTTCATCAAGTGCTGCTGCGTCATGCATAGTAGACAGAAGTACGACAGCACGGTTTTTACGAGGAACATATGAAACTAAAGTCTTGTCCTTCTGAAATCCAAACAATGCTTTTCCAATTTCTCTTGTTTTGTTTGGGAGAAATTCTGGAGGAATTTGATGTCTGTTCTTCCTCATTGTTACAATATACGTAATATTCTTTTGCAGTAAATGTTCAGCAAGTGGATAGCTTGTGTACCAATTGTCAGTAGTTAGATTCATGTTGGAGTTTTCTGTTGGCACCACAAGTCTCTTCACTATATCCTCAGGAGCATTAGATACGCAGTAATGCCCTTCTGGTTGCATGCTGCAATAAACCTACAGATTAATGCAATAAAATGTTTTTGCACCGCATAATGCAAACATTTTTGTTCCATATTTAGCTGATTTGCTGGGAATGTACTATATCCATCCACACCGACCTCTAAAGGGATGAAGCATTTCATCTACTGTGGTGAATTCACCTAAGGTATAAGAATTTTGACAATTAGCAACAAAAGCTTCTAACATTGTACGAATTGCAGTCAACTGATCAGTTTTTTTCCTATCATTCCTCGTTTCCATGTCATCAAACCGCATACAACTTAGAAGAAACAAACCTTTTGTAACTCATTGCAGCTCTAAGCAGTTGCATTCCTGTTCCATCTGCCGCCCAAAGTTCCTTTACATTAGCATGATGACCCTTTCTTGTACCAGTCAAGAAAAGAATCCCCAACACTGCCATTATTTCGTGTCTTGATGTCACTTTATTATCCCTTTCACGCGAGAATTTATGGGTGTCTCGCTGTCTAGTTATATACATATTTGTATAGTTCACGATTTCATCAATAATGTCAACGTCAATTATTTTCAGAAATGACCGACTTCATCGGTTATGTCCATTACATTTCTCTCGGGGCCTGGCAGAATTTTCACAACACTTTTTCTTTTGGTTTTTGAAAGTTTAGCACACTCACTTTTACACCAACGCGTAACTTGGTATTTTCCAATACGGAATTCCAGCTCTTCCATGGACTTTACGAAATCATCACCATCCGCAACTTCCAGTTCAGATTTACTGCCATGGTCCTGGAATTCAATGTTTTCGTCACTCAAATCCACGCCACTTTCCTCCAGTTCTGAAAAGTCTGAATATACTTCATCACTGCTCTTTACGAGTAACTTGCGAATTTCCTCTTGTGATAAACCTTTCGAACTAAAATAAAATAACAAAAGAAACGTGCCAATATAACAAATTCAACATGTGTTATGCAGCTATTGAAAATAAAAAGACAGTGAATAAGTACACTTCACTTTTTATTATATGGTACTCACCTCTGCATATTGACTGCTAGAAACAAAGCTTGCAACTGTTACAAGAGCAGGCGTGCGTTGTACTTATTACAACATTCAACACCTCATTGCTTACAATGCAGAAAACAAGCTGATAAAGCTGAACAAGGAACTAAAACCGTAGTAACATTGTCGAGTAAACAACAATAGAGGAATACATTGTAGCGGCGGCACATTAGCTCAAGATTAAGGCATTGATAAAGTATAAAAACAGCTGCTGTTGTACTGTTCACAACAGCGTGCCCGCCGGTGGGTTAACTAAAAGGGAAGAAGCAATTAGACCTAATTTCACATATTTGCCTACACATCCACCAAACACGGTATTTAAAAATAAAGCATACTCTCTAAAAACCAAAGCCTAATCATAACTCCTTTAACTTCCCAGGATCACGTTTGAAGAATACCCATATAAAGCAAACCACTCCGAAAAATAATGTGAATATAAAAACCTTGAAAACTGGAAGTTTTAATGTAAGCAATAAAAATATGGGGGTCGCAAGTACCAGAAATCTCAGAGTTATTAGAGTTCATAAATTATCTTGCGAAATAACGGAACAAAAATTTAAAACTGGCACAAAAACATTACAATTTTGCCAATAAAGGGCATATATTATTAAAAGTTAAAAATGGCAGATTGAATAGAATGTAATTATTTAAGAATAGCACAAATTAAAGCCCAAAGGAGTAGACATGATATGTCCGAATTGAAAAAGACTGCAGAGGAATTAAAACTTGATGTTTTATACATACAGGAACCGTATTCTAGTAATGATAAGTTAGCACACATCCCAGTTCAAGCTGGAGTTATTAGCTGTGGAAACAACCCTATGGCAGCACTAGTTATTTATAACGCTCACTTACAAGTTAAGGATATAGCTCATCCCGGAAATTTGCACACAAACTGCATAGAAATTACATGTGTTTCTGGAAGATTTGTTTTGATAGACCAGTATTATCAATATTCCCATGATGTAGAGCCTTATTTTGACCAAACCAGAAATATATTTCCACAGTATGCTTCTTCACAAATAATATTTACATTTGATGCAAATGCTAAATCTGATTGGTGGCATAGCAATACTAAAGACGATAGAGGGGAGAAATTAGAATAGTTAATAAGCAAATGAAATTTAATTGCTCAAAATCAACCTAATAATCCACGAACTTTTGAAAATAGAGCTGGCGCATCTGCTAATATTGACCTAACTTTGTGCAATTATCGAGCGGATCAAAAACTGAAAAATTGGAAGGTTGGTCAAGATTATCTTCCAGTTACCAACGTGTAACATACTTTCATTATTATACCATAAATCCACATACAGAGGCCATGAAAAGTGAGAGGGTTATTAACTACAAAATCGCTAACTGGGATCAACTAATGGATGCATTTAGTAATATTAACTTTAATTACGACGACAAATCGGTGGATAAAGAAGCATTGAAACTCACTAAAGCAATTCTGCCAGTAATAAAGGACGTTATGCCAACAGTTAGGGCTAAAACATTCTATGACAAAGTGTGGACAGATGCGTTACAGAGAGCTAGGCAGAAGATGAGAAGGACGCAACGGATTTATCAGAAGACAAATATAGCACTCTACAGGGAACCTAACTTGGCTATCCACAGGGAAGCAAGGACCAAGTATAAAGAACTTTTGAATAAAACTAGGCGGAATTCTTGGCAAAAATTTGTGGAAGCGGAACTAAAATATATGGGGAACACCTTATATACTAGTAATAATGGATAAAATTAAGAAACCGGACATGTTAACAACACAAAGGATAACGGAGAAATGACCTAAGATTGGCTAAGTTCAGTAACTGTACTTTTAGGCAAATTACTGCCGTAGAATAACAGAAATGATGAAAACGATACTAACACAAACAAAAGATAAAAACGATGCAGCCATATCAATATTTAGGAGTAGTTTATCCGTTCGACACCACCGAAATCAGTTTAATACATAGAAACCTTAAAAAGAAGAAAGCTGCCGGCTCAGATGGAATAATTAATGAAGTATTGACCTGTATAGAACGTGAACTTACACCCATATTGCACAAATTATTTAATGACAGTCTATGTCAAGGACGCTACCCTTACTGTTGGAAAGAAGCCAGATTAATAATATTTAAAAATGGTGCAGATAAGGACCCCATGGATCCAAAGTCAGATAGCCCGATCTGTCTACTGAATACTCGTGAGAAGGTTTTGGAGGAATTAATATGTAAAAGATTAAAAGAATTCCGCTTAATGATTGGACTTAACAATAAGCAATATGGCTTTAGGAAAGGCTGCTCCACTGAAGATGCTATCAACAAATTAATAACATCGACTAAAGCTTCAGCCTCTAAGTATGTAATTGCAATCCTAATTGATATTTCTGGAGCGTTCGATAACCTTTGGTGGCCGGCACTCTTTGAAGGATTGCGACTTAAAGGAATTCCCAAATCCTTTTCTTTTCTTTTTTTTTTTTTTTTTTAATTAACGTCCTCCAACATTGTGTCATATCGGACGAATGGGTGAAAAGATGCTCAAATGAGCCCGAGGTCCATGGAGCTTTAAGTTCGTCTTCTCAGGGTAGGGAAAACCTCATAAAAAACCTTACCCGAATAACTTACCCTAAGCGAGATTCGAATTCGCGACCTCTTGAACGTGAGGCAGACACGCTAACCATCACGCTGCCGAGGCGGGTCCCAAATCTATTGTATTTGATTTTATTGGATTATTGTAAAGACCGGAGAGTGATTATTAAAGGTGCCAGTAACAATGTAATTCGACACATTACCAAGGAATGCCCCAAGGGTTCGATTCTCGGACCAACCTTTTGGGACATCTTACGGGAGACATTAGATGAATTGATAAGCAATAATAATCTAATGGAGATTATTGCATATGCCGATGATATATTGTTTTTAATCGAAAGCAACAATAGAAATGAAACTGATGAAATGGCCAGCAATTTAACCACAACATTAAGCGCCCGGTGCAGTGCAACCAAACTACAAGTGGCCCCAGTCAAGTCAGCTTATATGGTTTTAAAAGGATACTTTAAAAGGAATCCTACAATTAAGTACAATAATCAAAATATTGGAAGACAAAAGGAAGCATAATATTTAGGCACACTTTTAGATGATAAATTACTTTTCAGAAGCCATACTGACTATGTTAGGGCAAAGGCAGAGAACGTTATGATGAAATTAGCCACAATAATGCAGTTTGAATATAGGATACCGTTTAACGCAATGACCTTGTATCACACCAGTATTTTTGCCTCTATAATAACGTATGGTGCAAGTATATGGGCGTTTAGGATGTGGAATGTTCAAATTAAAACCTTACGAAGAAGGACTCAACGTAAATTTTACTAAGGTATACAGGAGCTGTCAACACTACAACGACACTAGCACTATTAGTCTCCATTGGCGTTTGGCAGATCGATTACACCATCAAGTTAAGAGGGGCAATTTTCTGGCATAATAAAGGAGATTTAAGGAAGGTTCAAGATATAGTGGGAAGGAATTGTGCAAATATAAGGGAAATAAAATTTAACTTATTTCTAAGTTTTCAAGAGGAATGGGATAGTACGATCGCTGGAAGGAGAACTTATCAGCTTTTTAATAATGTTAAAGAAAGACTAAAATTGAATCATGTGGAGCCCACTAGAAGTTTGTTACATTATTTAACTGAGCATGGACCATATAAGACATACTGGCTAAAAATACAAAGGACTGGTAACGATGTATGCGACAGATGCAATGTACAGGTCACACATGAGCATTGACTATATGAATGTGTTAAGCACAGGGAGCAAACAAGAATAAGGAATAAGGATTTATACGAACATCTTCACAAGCTGGCGGATAAAATAAGATTGCGTGGGAGGAGGAGCGATTACTAACTAGGCAACAACCAAATAATGTTAATGTAGTTATAGAAGCAAGGAGACTAAGATCTCATCAGGTACACGAGGAAAGAATAGTAGCGCAAGATGAGGAGCTTAATGATGATAGAAATAGAGGAGAGACTACAGCGAGAGAGACGAGACTGGCCGAGATGCAGGAGAAGTCAGCAGGGAGAGGAGGGGAGACGAGTAGAGATGGAGCAGAAATTAGCAGGGAGAGGTGAGGAGATGGATCGAGGTGCAGGATAAATTAGCAGGGAGAGGAGAGGAGGTGGATCGAGCTGGACGAGAAATCAGCAGGGAGAGGAGAGGAGATGGATCGAGATGGAGAAGAGATCAGCAGGGAGAGGTGAGAAGATGAGTAGAGATGGATGAGAAATTAGCAGGGAGAGAAAAGGAGGTGGATCGAGGTGGAGGAGAAATCAGCAGGAAGCGGAGAGGAGATGGATGAAGGTCGAGAAGAGATCAGCAGGGAGAGAAGAGGAGATGGATCGAGATGGAGAAGAGATCAGCAGGGAGAGTAGGGGAGATGGATTGAGGTGCAGGAGAGATCAGCAGGGAGAATCGGGGAGATGGATTGAGGTGCAGGAGAAATCAGCAGGGGGAGACGGGGAGATGGATCGAGGTGCAGGAGAGATCAGCAGGGAGAGTAGGGGAGATGGATTGAGGTGCAGGAGAGATCAGCAGGGACAGTAGAGGAGATAGATTGAGGTTGAGAAGAGATCAACAGGGAGAGTAGAGGAGATAGATTGAGGTGGAGAAGAGATCAGCAGGGAGAGTAGAGGAGATAGATTGAGGTGGAGAAGAGATCAGCAGGAAGAGGAAAGGAGACGGATCGAAGTGCAGGAGAGATCAGCAGGGAGAGTAGGGGAGACGGATCGAGGTGCAGGAGAAATCAGCAGGGAGAGTAGGGGAGATGGATCGAAGTGGAGCAGAAATCAGCAGGGAGAGTAGGGGAGATGGATTGAGGTGCAGGAGAAATCAGCAGGGAGAGTAGGGGAGATCGATCGAAGTGCAGGAGAGATCAGCAGGGAGAGTAGGGGAGACGGATTGAGGTGCAGGAGAAATCAGCAGGGAGAGTAGGGGAGACGGATCGAAGCGCAGGAGAGATCAGCAGGGAGAGTAGGGGAGACGGATCGAGGTGCAGAAGAAATCAGCAGGGAGAGTAGAGGAGATGGATCGAGGTGGAGGAGAAATCAGCAGGGAGAGTAGGGGAGGTGGATCGAGGTGCAGGAGAAATCAGCAGGGAGAGTAGGGGGGACGGATCGAGGTGGAGGAGAGATCAGCAGGGAGAGTAGGGGAGAGGGATCGAGGTGGAGAAGAGATCAGCAGGGAGAGGAAAGGAGATGGATCGAGATGCAGGAGAAATCAGCAGGGAGAGTAGGGGAGATGGATCGAGGTGGAGAAGAGATCAGCAGGGAGAGATGGGGAGATGGATCGAGGTGGAGAAGAGATCAGCAAAGAATGTAGAGGAGATGGATCGAGGTGCAGGAGAAATCAGCAGGGAGAGTAGGGGAGATGGACTGAGGTGCAGGAGAAATCAGCAGGGAGAGATGGGGAGATGGATCGAGGTGTAGAAGAGATCAGCAGGGAGAGGAAAGGAGATAGATCGAAGTGCAGGAGAGATCAGCAGGGAGAGTAGAGGAGATAGATTGAGGTGCAGGAGAAATCAGCAGGGAGAGATGGGAAGATGGATCGAGGTGGAGAAGAAATCAGCAGGGAGAGGAAAGGAGATGGATCGAAGTGCAGGAGAGATCAGCAGGGAGAGTAGAGGAGATGGATTGAGGTGCAGGAGAGATCAGCAGGGAGAGTAGGGGAGATGGATTGAGGTGCAGGAGAAATCAGCAGGGAGAGATGGGGAGATGGATCGAGGTGGAGAAGAGATCAGCAGGGAGAGGAAATAAGAGGGATCGAAGTGCAGGAGAGATCAGCAGGGAGAGTAGAGGAGATAGATTGAGGTGCAGGAGAGATCAGCAGGGAGAGTAGGGGAGATGGATCGAGGTGCAGGAGAAATCAGCAGGGAGAGTAGGGGAGATGGATTGAGGTGCAGGAGAAATCAGCAGGGAGAGATGGGGAGATGGATCGAGGTGGAGAAGAGATCAGAAGGGAGAGCAAAGGAGACGGATTGAAGTGCAGGAGAGATCAGCAGGGAGAGTAGGGTAGATGGATCGAGGTGCAGGAGAAATCAGCAGGGAGAGTAGGGGAGATGGATCGAGGTGCAGGAGAAATCAGCAGGGAGAGTAGGGGAGATGGATCGAGGTGCAGGAGAGATCAGCAGGGAGAGTAGGGGAGATGGATCGAGGTGCAGGAGAAATCAGCAGGGAGAGTAGGGGAGATGACTCGAGGTGCAGGAGAAATCAGCAGGGAGAGTAGGGGAGATGGATTGAGGTGCAGGAGAAATCAGCAGGGTGAGATGGGGAGATGGATCGAGGTGCAGGAGAGATCAGCAGGGAGAGTAGGGGAGATTGATTGAGGTGCAGGAGAAATCAGCAAGGAGAGTAGGGGAGATGGATTGAGGTGCAGTAGAGATCAGCAGGGAGAGTAGGGGAGATGGATTGAGGTGCAGGAGAAATCAGCAGGGAGAGATGGGGAGATGGATCGAGGTGCAGGACAGATCAGCAGGAAGAGTAGGGGAGATGGATCGAGGTGCAGGAGAAATCAGCAGGGAGAGTAGGGGAGATGACTCGAGGTGCAGGAGAAATCAGCAGGGAGAGTAGGGGAGATGGATTGAGGTGCAGGAGAAATCAGCAGGGAGAGATGGGGAGATGGATCGAGGTGCAGGAGAGATCAGCAGGGAGAGTAGGGGAGATGGATTGAGGTGCAGTAGAAATTAGCAGGGAGAGTAGGGGAGATGGCTTGAGGTGCAGGAGAGATCAGCAGGGAGAATCGGGGAGATGGATTGAGGTGCAGGAGAAATCAGCAGGGGGAGATGGGGAGATGGATCGAGGTGCAGGAGAGATCAGCAGGGAGAGTAGGGGAGATGGATTGAGGTGCAGGAGAGATCAGCAGGGACAGTAGAGGAGATAGATTGAGGTTGAGAAGAGATCAACAGGGAGAGTAGAGGAGATAGATTGAGGTGGAGAAGAGATCAGCAGGGAGAGTAGAGGAGATAGATTGAGGTGGAGAAGAGATCAGCAGGAAGAGGAAAGGAGACGGATCGAAGTGCAGGAGAGATCAGCAGGGAGAGTAGGGGAGACGGATCGAGGTGCAGGAGAAATTAGCAGGGAGAGTAGGGGAGATGGATCGAAGTGGAGCAGAAATCAGCAGGGAGAGTAGGGGAGATGGATTGAGGTGCAGGAGAAATCAGCAGGGAGAGTAGGGGAGATCGATCGAAGTGCAGGAGAGATCAGCAGGGAGAGTAGGGGAGACGGATTGAGGTGCAGGAGAAATCAGCAGGGAGAGTAGGGGAGACGGATCGAAGCGCAGGAGAGTTCAGCAGGGAGAGTAGGGGAGACGGATCGAGGTGCAGAAGAAATCAGCAGGGAGAGTAGAGGAGATGGATCGAGGTGGAGGAGAAATCAGCAGGGAGAGTAGGGGAGATGGATCGAGGTGCAGGAGAAATCAGCAGGGAGAGTAGGGGAGATGGATCGAGGTGCAGGAGCAATCAGCAGGGAGAGTAGAGGAGATGGATCGAGGTGCAGGAGAAATCAGCAGGGAGAGTAGGGGAGATGGATCGAGGTGCAGGAGAAATCAGCAGGGAGAGTAGGGGAGATGGATCGAAGTGCAGGAGACATCAACAGGGAGAGGAAAGTAAACGGATCGAAGTGCAGGAGAAATCAGCGGGGAGAGTAGGGGAGATGGATCGAAGTGCAGGAGAAATCAGCAGGGAGAGTAGGGGAGATGGATCGAAGTGCAGGAGAAATCAGCAGGGAGAGTAGGGGAGATGGATCGAAGTGCAGGAGAGATCAGCAGGGAGAGGAAAGGAGACGGATCGAAGTGCAGGAGAAATCAGCAGGGAGAGTAGGGGAGATGGATCGAAGTGCAGGAGAAATCAGCAGGGAGAGTAGGGGAGATGGATCGAAGCGCAGGAGAGATCAGCAGGGAGAGGAAAGGAGACGGATTGAAGTGCAGGAGAAATCAGCAGGGAGAGTAGGGCAGATGGATCGAAGTGCAGGAGAAATCAGCAGGGAGAGTAGGGCAGATGGATCGAAGTGCAGGAGAAATCAGCAGGGAGAGTAGGGGAGATGGATCGAAGTGCAGGAGAGATCAGCAGGGAGAGTAGAGGAGATAGATAGAGGTGCAGGAGAAATCAGCAGGGAGAGTAGGGGAGATGGATCGAGGTGCAGGAGATATCAGCAGGGAGAGTAGGGAAGACGGATCGAGCTGCAGGAGAAATCATCAGGGAGAGTAGGGGAGATGGATTGAAGTGCAGGAGAGATCAGCAGGGAGAGAAAAGGAGACGGATCGAAGTGCAGGAGAAATCAGCAGGGAGAGTAGGGGAGATGGATCGAAGTGCAGGAGAAATCAGCAGGGAGAGTAGGGGAGATGGATCGAAGTGCAGGAGAGATCAGCAGGGAGAGGAAAGGAGACGGATCGAAGTGCAGGAGAAATCAGCAGGGAGAGTAGGGGAGATGGATCGAAGTGCAGGAGAAATCAGCAGGGAGAGTAGGGGAGATGGATCGAAGTGCAGGAGAGATCAGCAGGGAGAGGAAAGGAGACGGATCGAAGTGCACGAGAGATCAACAGGGAGAGTAGGGGAGATGGATCGAAGTGCAGGAGAAATCAGCAGGGAGAGTAGGGGAGATGGATCGAAGTGCAGGAGAGTTCAGCAGGGAGAGTAGAGGAGATAGAAGGAGGTGCAGGAGAAATCAGCAGGGAGAGTAGGGGAGATGGATCGAGGTGCAGGAGAAATCAGCAGGGAGAGTAGGGGAGACGGATCGAGGTGCAGGAGAGATCAGCAGGGAGAGTAGACGAGACGGATCGAGGTGCAGGAGAAATCAGCAGGGGGAGTAGGGGAGATGGATCGAGGTGCAGGAGAAATCAGCAGGGAGAGTAGGGGAGATGGATCGAAGTGCAGGAGAGATCAGCAGGGAAAGTAGGGGAGATGACTCGAGGTGCAGGAGAAATCAGCAGGGTGAGTAGGGGAGATGGATTGAGGTGCAGGAGAAATCAGCAGGGAGAGTAGGGGAGATGGATTGAGGTGCAGGAGAAATCAGCAGGGAGAGTAGAGGAGATGGATTGAGGTGCAGGAGAGATCAGAAGGGAGAGTAGGGGAGATGGATTAAGGTGCAGGAGAGATCAGCAAGGAGAGTAGGTGAGATGGATTGAGGTGCAGGAGAAATCAGCAGGGAGAGTAGGGGAGATGGATTGAGGTGCAGGAGAAATCAGCAGGGAGAGTAGAAGAGATGGATTGAGGTGCAGGAGAGATCAGCAGGGAGAGTAGGGGAGATGGATTGAGGTGCAGGAGAAATCATCAGGGAGAGATGGGGAGATGGATCGAGGTGGAGAAGAGATCAGCAGGGAGAGGAATGGAGACGGATCGAGGTGCAGGAGAGATCACCAGGGAGAGTAGAGGAGATGGATCGAGGTGGAGAAGAGATCAGCATTGAGAGGAGAGGAGATGGTTCGAGGTGCAGGAGAAATCAGCAGGGAGAGTAGGGGAGATGGATCGAGGTGCAGGAGAAATCAGCAGGGAGAGATGGGGAGATGGATCGAGGTGGAGAAGAGATCAGAAGGGAGAGCAAAGGAGACGGATTGAAGTGCAGGAGAGATCAGCAGGGAGAGTAGGGTAGATGGATCGAGGTGCAGGAGAAATCAGCAGGGAGAGTGGGGGAGATGGATCGAGGTGCAGGAGAAATCAGCAGGGAGAGTAGGGAAGATGGATCGAGGTGCAGCAGAGATCAGCAGGGAGAGTAGGGGAGATGGATCGAGGTGCAGGAGAAATCAGAAGGGAGAGTAGGGGAGATGACTCGAGGTGCAGGAGAAATCAGCAGGGAGAGTAGGTGAGATGGATTGAGGTGCAGGAGAAATCAGCAGGGTGAGATGGGGAGATGGATCGAGGTGCAGGAGAGATCAGCAGGGAGAGTAGGGGAGATTGATTGAGGTGCAGGAGAAATCAGCAGGGAGAGTAGGGGAGATGGATTGAGGTGCGGTAGAGATCAGCAGGGAGAGTAGGGGAGATGGATTGAGGTGCAGGAGAAATCAGCAGGGAGAGATGGGGAGATGGATCGAGGTGCAGGACAGATCAGCAGGAAGAGTAGGGGAGATGGATCGAGGTGCAGGAGAAATCAGCAGGGAGAGTAGGGGAGATGACTCGAGGTGCAGGAGAAATCAGCAGGGAGAGTAGGGGAGATGGATTGAGGTGCAGGAGAAATCAGCAGGGAGAGATGGGGAGATGGATCGAGGTGCAGGAGAGATCAGCAGGGAGAGTAGGGGAGATGGATTGAGGTGCAGTAGAAATCAGCAGGGAGAGTAGGGGAGATGGATTGAGGTGCAGGAGAGATCAGCAGGGAGAATCGGGGAGATGGATTGAGGTGCAGGAGAAATCAGCAGGGAGAGATGGGGAGATGGATAGAGTAGGAGAAGAGATCAGCAGGGAGAGGAAAGGAGATGGATCGAAGTGCAGGAGAGATCAGCAGGGAGAGTAGAGGAGATGGATCGAGGTGGAGAAGAGATCAGCATTGAGAGGAGAGGAGATGGTTCGAGGTGCAGGAGAAATCAGCAGGGAGAGATGGGGAGATGGATAGAGTAGGAGAAGAGATCAGCAGGGAGAGGAAAGGAGATGGATCGAAGTGCAGGAGAGATCAGCAGGGAGAGTAGAGGAGATGGATCGAGGTGGAGAAGAGATCAGCATTGAGAGGAGAGGAGATGGTTCGAGGTGCAGGAGAAATCAGCAGGGAGAGTAGGGGAGATGGATCGAGGTGCAGGAGAAATCAGCAGGGAGAGATGGGGAGATGGATCGAGGTGGAGAAGAGATCAGAAGGGAGAGCAAAGGAGACGGATTGAAGTGCAGGAGAGATCAGCAGGGAGAGTAGGGTAGATGGATCGAGGTGCAGGAGAAATCAGCAGGGAGAGTGGGGGAGATGGATCGAGGTGCAGGAGAAATCAGCAGGGAGAGTAGGGAAGATGGATCGAGGTGCAGCAGAGATCAGCAGGGAGAGTAGGGGAGATGGATCGAGGTGCAGGAGAAATCAGAAGGGAGAGTAGGGGAGATGACTCGAGGTGCAGGAGAAATCAGCAGGGAGAGTAGGTGAGATGGATTGAGGTGCAGGAGAAATCAGCAGGGAGAGTAGGGGAGATGGATTGAGGTGCAGTAGAGATCAGCAGGGAGAGTAGGGGAGATGGATTGAGGTGCAGGAGAAATCAGCAGGGAGAGATGGGGAGATGGATCGAGGTGCAGGACAGATCAGCAGGAAGAGTAGGGGAGATGGATCGAGGTGCAGGAGAAATCAGCAGGGAGAGTAGGGGAGATGACTCGAGGTGCAGGAGAAATCAGCAGGGAGAGTAGGGGAGATGGATTGAGGTGCAGGAGAAATCAGCAGGGAGAGATGGGGAGATGGATCGAGGTGCAGGAGAGATCAGCAGGGAGAGTAGGGGAGATGGATTGAGGTGCAGTAGAAATCAGCAGGGAGAGTAGGGGAGATGGATTGAGGTGCAGGAGAGATCAGCAGGGAGAATCGGGGAGATGGATTGAGGTGCAGGAGAAATCAGCAGGGAGAGATGGGGAGATGGATCGAGGTGCAGGAGAGATCAGCAGGGAGAGTAGGGGAGATGGATTGAGGTGCAGGAGAGATCAGCAGGGAGAGTAGAGGAGATAGATTGAGGTTGAGAAGAGATCAACAGGGAGAGTAGAGGAGATAGATTGAGGTGGAGAAGAGATCAGCAGGGAGAGTAGAGGAGATAGATTGAGGTGGAGAAGAGATCAGCAGGAAGAGGAAAGGAGACGGATCGAAGTGCAGGAGAGATCAGCAGGGAGAGTAGGGTAGACGGATCGAGGTGCAGGAGAAATCAGCAGGGAGAGTAGGGGAGATGGATCGAAGTGGAGCAGAAATCAGCAGGGAGAGTAGGGGAGATGGATTGAGGTGCAGGAGAAATCAGCAAGGAGAGTAGAGGAGATGGATCGAGGTGGAGGAGAAATCAGCAGGGAGAGTAGGGGAGATCAATCGAAGTGCAGGAGAGATCAGCAGGGACAGTAGGGGAGACGGATCGAGGTGCAGGAGAAATCAGCAGGGAGAGTAGGGGAGACGGATCGAAGTGCAGGAGAGATCAGCAGGGAGAGTAGGGGAGACGGATCGAGGTGCAGGAGAAATCAGCAGGGAGAGTAGAGGAGATGGATCGAGGTGGAGGAGAAATCAGCAGGGAGTGTAGGGGAGACGGATCGAGGTGCAGGAGAGATCAGCAGGGAGAGTAGACGAGACGGATCGAGGTGCAGGAGAAATCAGCAGGGGGAGTAGGGGAGATGGATCGAGGTGCAGGAGAAATCAGCAGGGAGAGTAGGGGAGATGGATCGAAGTGCAGGAGAGATCAGCAGGGAAAGTAGGGGAGATGACTCGAGGTGCAGGAGAAATCAGCAGGGTGAGTAGGGGAGATGGATTGAGGTGCAGGAGAAATCAGCAGGGAGAGTAGGGGAGATGGATTGAGGTGCAGGAGAAATCAGCAGGGAGAGTAGAGGAGATGGATTGAGGTGCAGGAGAGATCAGAAGGGAGAGTAGGGGAGATGGATTAAGGTGCAGGAGAGATCAGCAAGGAGAGTAGGTGAGATGGATTGAGGTGCAGGAGAAATCAGCAGGGAGAGTAGGGGAGATGGATTGAGGTGCAGGAGAAATCAGCAGGGAGAGTAGAGGAGATGGATTGAGGTGCAGGAGAGATCAGCAGGGAGAGTAGGGGAGATGGATTGAGGTGCAGGAGAAATCATCAGGGAGAGATGGGGAGATGGATCGAGGTGGAGAAGAGATCAGCAGGGAGAGGAATGGAGACGGATCGAGGTGCAGGAGAGATCAGCAGGGAGAGTAGAGGAGATGGATCGAGGTGGAGAAGAGATCAGCATTGAGAGGAGAGGAGATGGTTCGAGGTGCAGGAGAAATCAGCAGGGAGAGTAGGGGAGATGGATCGAGGTGCAGGAGAAATCAGCAGGGAGAGATGGGGAGATGGATCGAGGTGGAGAAGAGATCAGAAGGGAGAACAAAGGAGACGGATTGAAGTGCAGGAGAGATCAGCAGGGAGAGTAGGGTAGATGGATCGAGGTGCAGGAGAAATCAGCAGGGAGAGTGGGGGAGATGGATCGAGGTGCAGGAGAAATCAGCAGGGAGAGTAGGGAAGATGGATCGAGGTGCAGCAGAGATCAGCAGGGAGAGTAGGGGAGATGGATCGAGGTGCAGGAGAAATCAGAAGGGAGAGTAGGGGAGATGACTCGAGGTGCAGGAGAAATCAGCAGGGAGAGTAGGTGAGATGGATTGAGGTGCAGGAGAAATCAGCAGGGTGAGATGGGGAGATGGATCGAGGTGCAGGAGAGATCAGCAGGGAGAGTAGGGGAGATTGATTGAGGTGCAGGAGAAATCAGCAGGGAGAGTAGGGGAGATGGATTGAGGTGCAGTAGAGATCAGCAGGGAGAGTAGGGGAGATGGATTGAGGTGCAGGAGAAATCAGCAGGGAGAGATGGGGAGATGGATCGAGGTGCAGGACAGATCAGCAGGAAGAGTAGGGGAGATGGATCGAGGTGCAGGAGAAATCAGCAGGGAGAGTAGGGGAGATGACTCGAGGTGCAGGAGAAATCAGCAGGGAGAGTAGGGGAGATGGATTGAGGTGCAGGAGAAATCAGCAGGGAGAGATGGGGAGATGGATCGAGGTGCAGGAGAGATCAGCAGGGAGAGTAGGGGAGATGGATTGAGGTGCAGTAGAAATCAGCAGGGAGAGTAGGGGAGATGGATTGAGGTGCAGGAGAGATCAGCAGGGAGAATCGGGGAGATGGATTGAGGTGCAGGAGAAATCAGCAGGGAGAGATGGGGAGATGGATAGAGTAGGAGAAGAGATCAGCAGGGAGAGGAAAGGAGATGGATCGAAGTGCAGGAGAGATCAGCAGGGAGAGTAGAGGAGATGGATCGAGGTGGAGAAGAGATCAGCATTGAGAGGAGAGGAGATGGTTCGAGGTGCAGGAGAAATCAGCAGGGAGAGTAGGGGAGATGGATCGAGGTGCAGGAGAAATCAGCAGGGAGAGATGGGGAGATGGATCGAGGTGGAGAAGAGATCAGAAGGGAGAGCAAAGGAGACGGATTGAAGTGCAGGAGAGATCAGCAGGGAGAGTAGGGTAGATGGATCGAGGTGCAGGAGAAATCAGCAGGGAGAGTGGGGGAGATGGATCGAGGTGCAGGAGAAATCAGCAGGGAGAGTAGGGAAGATGGATCGAGGTGCAGCAGAGATCAGCAGGGAGAGTAGGGGAGATGGATCGAGGTGCAGGAGAAATCAGAAGGGAGAGTAGGGGAGATGACTCGAGGTGCAGGAGAAATCAGCAGGGAGAGTAGGTGAGATGGATTGAGGTGCAGGAGAAATCAGCAGGGAGAGTAGGGGAGATGGATTGAGGTGCAGTAGAGATCAGCAGGGAGAGTAGGGGAGATGGATTGAGGTGCAGGAGAAATCAGCAGGGAGAGATGGGGAGATGGATCGAGGTGCAGGACAGATCAGCAGGAAGAGTAGGGGAGATGGATCGAGGTGCAGGAGAAATCAGCAGGGAGAGTAGGGGAGATGACTCGAGGTGCAGGAGAAATCAGCAGGGAGAGTAGGGGAGATGGATTGAGGTGCAGGAGAAATCAGCAGGGAGAGATGGGGAGATGGATCGAGGTGCAGGAGAGATCAGCAGGGAGAGTAGGGGAGATGGATTGAGGTGCAGTAGAAATCAGCAGGGAGAGTAGGGGAGATGGATTGAGGTGCAGGAGAGATCAGCAGGGAGAATCGGGGAGATGGATTGAGGTGCAGGAGAAATCAGCAGGGAGAGATGGGGAGATGGATCGAGGTGCAGGAGAGATCAGCAGGGAGAGTAGGGGAGATGGATTGAGGTGCAGGAGAGATCAGCAGGGAGAGTAGAGGAGATAGATTGAGGTTGAGAAGAGATCAACAGGGAGAGTAGATGAGATAGATTGAGGTGGAGAAGAGATCAGCAGGGAGAGTAGAGGAGATAGATTGAGGTGGAGAAGAGATCAGCAGGAAGAGGAAAGGAGACGGATCGAAGTGCAGGAGAGATCAGCAGGGAGAGTAGGGTAGACGGATCGAGGTGCAGGAGAAATCAGCAGGGAGAGTAGGGGAGATGGATCGAAGTGGAGCAGAAATCAGCAGGGAGAGTAGGGGAGATGGATTGAGGTGCAGGAGAAATCAGCAAGGAGAGTAGAGGAGATGGATCGAGGTGGAGGAGAAATCAGCAGGGAGAGTAGGGGAGATCAATCGAAGTGCAGGAGAGATCAGCAGGGACAGTAGGGGAGACGGATCGAGGTGCAGGAGAAATCAGCAGGGAGAGTAGGGGAGACGGATCGAAGTGCAGGAGAGATCAGCAGGGAGAGTAGGGGAGACGGATCGAGGTGCAGGAGAAATCAGCAGGGAGAGTAGAGGAGATGGATCGAGGTGGAGGAGAAATCAGCAGGGAGAGTAGGGGAGGTAGATCGAAGTGCAGGAGAGATCAGCAGGGAGAGTAGGGTAGATGGATCGAGGTGCAGGAGAAATCAGCAGGGAGAGTGGGGGAGATGGATCGAGGTGCAGGAGAAATCAGCAGGGAGAGTAGGGAAGATGGATCGAGGTGCAGCAGAGATCAGCAGGGAGAGTAGGGGAGATGGATCGAGGTGCAGGAGAAATCAGAAGGGAGAGTAGGGGAGATGACTCGAGGTGCAGGAGAAATCAGCAGGGAGAGTAGGTGAGATGGATTGAGGTGCAGGAGAAATCAGCAGGGAGAGTAGGGGAGATGGATTGAGGTGCAGTAGAGATCAGCAGGGAGAGTAGGGGAGATGGATTGAGGTGCAGGAGAAATCAGCAGGGAGAGATGGGGAGATGGATCGAGGTGCAGGACAGATCAGCAGGAAGAGTAGGGGAGATGGATCGAGGTGCAGGAGAAATCAGCAGGGAGAGTAGGGGAGATGACTCGAGGTGCAGGAGAAATCAGCAGGGAGAGTAGGGGAGAAGGATTGAGGTGCAGGAGAAATCAGCAGGGAGAGATGGGGAGATGGATCGAGGTGCAGGAGAGATCAGCAGGGAGAGTAGGGGAGATGGATTGAGGTGCAGTAGAAATCAGCAGGGAGAGTAGGGGAGATGGATTGAGGTGCAGGAGAGATCAGCAGGGAGAATCGGGGAGATGGATTGAGGTGCAGGAGAAATCAGCAGGGAGAGATGGGGAGATGGATCGAGGTGCAGGAGAGATCAGCAGGGAGAGTAGGGGAGATGGATTGAGGTGCAGGAGAGATCAGCAGGGAGAGTAGAGGAGATAGATTGAGGTTGAGAAGAGATCAACAGGGAGAGTAGAGGAGATAGATTGAGGTGGAGAAGAGATCAGCAGGGAGAGTAGAGGAGATAGATTGAGGTGGAGAAGAGATCAGCAGGAAGAGGAAAGGAGACGGATCGAAGTGCAGGAGAGATCAGCAGGGAGAGTAGGGTAGACGGATCGAGGTGCAGGAGAAATCAGCAGGGAGAGTAGGGGAGATGGATCGAAGTGGAGCAGAAATCAGCAGGGAGAGTAGGGGAGATGGATTGAGGTGCAGGAGAAATCAGCAAGGAGAGTAGAGGAGATGGATCGAGGTGGAGGAGAAATCAGCAGGGAGAGTAGGGGAGATCAATCGAAGTGCAGGAGAGATCAGCAGGGACAGTAGGGGAGACGGATCGAGGTGCAGGAGAAATCAGCAGGGAGAGTAGGGGAGACGGATCGAAGTGCAGGAGAGATCAGCAGGGAGAGTAGGGGAGACGGATCGAGGTGCAGGAGAAATCAGCAGGGAGAGTAGAGGAGATGGATCGAGGTGGAGGAGAAATCAGCAGGGAGAGTAGGGGAGGTGGATCGAAGTGGAGGAGAAATCAGCAGGGAGAGTAGGGGAGACGGATCGAAGTGCAGGAGAGTTCAGCAGGGAGAGTAGGGGAGACGGATCGAGGTGCAGGAGAAATCAGCAGGGAGAGTAGAGGAGATGGATCGAGGTGGAGGAGAAATCAGCAGGGAGAGTAGGGGAGATGGATCGAGGTGCAGGAGAAATCAGCAGGGAGAGTAGGGGAGATGGATCGAGGTGCAGGAGAAATCAGCAGGGAGAGTAGGGGAGATGGATCGAAGTGCAGGAGAGATCAACAGGGAGAGGAAAGTAAACGGATCGAAGTGCAGGAGAAATCAGCGGGGAGAGTAGGGGAGATGGATCGAAGTGCAGGAGAAATCAGCAGGGAGAGTAGGGGAGATGGATCGAAGTGCAGGAGAAATCAGCAGGGAGAGTAGGGGAGATGGATACAAGTGCAGGAGAGATCAGCAGGGAGAGGAAAGGAGACGGATCGAAGTGCAGGAGAAATCAGCAGGGAGAGTAGGGGAGATGGATCGATGTGCAGGAGAAATCAGCAGGGAGAGTAGGGGAGATGGATCGAAGCGCAGGAGAGATCAGCAGGGAGAGGAAAGGAGACGGATTGAAGTGCAGGAGAAATCAGCAGGGAGAGTAGGGCAGATGGATCGAAGTGCAGGAGAAATCAGCAGGGAGAGTAGGGGAGATGGATGGAAGTGCAGGAGAGATAAGCAGGGAGAGAAAAGGAGACGGATCGAAGTGCAGGAGAAATCAGCAGGGAGAGTAGGGGAGATGGATCGAAGTGCAGGAGAAATCAGCAGGGAGAGTAGGGGAGATGGATCGAAGTGCAGGAGAAATCAGCAGGGAGTGTAGGGGAGATGGATCGAAGTGCAGGAGAGATCAGCAGGGAGAGGAAAGGAGACGGATCGAAGTGCAGGAGAAATCAGCAGGGAGAGTAGGGGAGATGGATCGAAGTGCAGGAGAAATCAGCAGGGAGAGTAGGGGAGATGGATCGAAGTGCAGGAGAGATCAGCAGGGAGAGGAAAGGAGACGGATCGAAGTGCAGGAGAAATCAACAGGGAGAGTAGGGGAGATGGATCGAAGTGCAGGAGAAATCAGCAGGGAGAGTAGGGGAGATTGATCGAAGTGCAGGAGAGTTCAGCAGGGAGAGTAGAGGAGATAGAAGGAGGTGCAGGAGAAATCAGCAGGGAGAGTAGGGGAGATGGATCGAGGTGCAGGAGAAATCAGCAGGGAGAGTAGGGGAGACGGATCGAGGTGCAGGAGAGATCAGCAGGGAGAGTAGACGAGACGGATCGAGGTGCAGGAGAAATCAGCAGGGGGAGTAGGTGAGATGGATCGAGGTGCAGGAGAAATCAGCAGGGAGAGTAGGGGAGATGGATCGAAGTGCAGGAGAGATCAGCAGGGAAAGTAGGGGAGATGACTCGAGGTGCAGGAGAAATCAGCAGGGTGAGTAGGGGAGATGGATTGAGGTGCAGGAGAAATCAGCAGGGAGAGTAGGGGAGATGGATTGAGGTGCAGGAGAAATCAGCAGGGAGAGTAGAGGAGATGGATTGAGGTGCAGGAGAGATCAGAAGGGAGAGTAGGGGAGATGGATTAAGGTGCAGGAGAGATCAGCAAGGAGAGTAGGGGAGATGGATTGAGGTGCAGGAGAAATCAGCAGGGAGAGTAGGGGAGATGGATTGAGGTGCAGGAGAAATCAGCACGGAGAGTAGAGGAGATAGATTGAGGTGCAGGAGAGATCAGCAGGGAGAGTAGGGGAGATGGATTGAGGTGCAGGAGAAATCATCAGGGAGAGATGGGGAGATGGATCGAGGTGGAGAAGAGATCAGCAGGGAGAGGAATGGAGACGAATCGAGGTGCAGGAGAG
This sequence comes from Tenodera sinensis, assembly GCA_030765045.1. Taxonomy (NCBI): domain Eukaryota; kingdom Metazoa; phylum Arthropoda; class Insecta; order Mantodea; family Mantidae; genus Tenodera; species Tenodera sinensis. Next base: position 72,100,213 of record CM060974.1, on the reverse strand, counting down.
ATCAGCAGGGAGAGTAGGGGAGATGGATTGAGGTGCAGGAGAAATCAGCAGGGAGAGATGGGGAGATGGATCGAGGTGGAGAAGAGATCAGCAGGCAGAGGAAAGGAGACGGATCGAAGTGCAGGAGAGATCAGCAGGGAGAGTAGAGGAGATGGATTGAGGTGCAGGAGAAATCAGCAGATAGAGATGGGGAGATGGATCGAGGTGCAGGAGAAATCAACAGGGAGAGTAGGGGAGATGGATAGAGGTGGAGAAGAGATCAGCAGGGAGAGGAAAGGAGATGGATCGAAGTGCAGGAGAGATCAGCAGGGAGAGTAGAGGAGATGGATCGAGGTGGAGAAGAGATCAGCATTGAGAGGAGAGGAGATGGTTCGAGGTGCAGGAGAAATCAGCAGGGAGAGTAGGGGAGATGGATCGAGGTGCAGGAGAAATCAACAGGGAGAGTAGGGGAGATGGATCGAGGTGGAGGAGAGATCAGCAGGAAGAGTAGAGGAGATGGATCGAGGTGGAGAAGAGATCAGCAGGGAGAGGAGAGGAGATGGATCGAGGTGGAGAAGAGATCAGCAGGGAGAGTAGAGCAGATGGATCGAGGAGCAGAAGAGATCAGCAGGAAGAGTAGAGGAGATGGATCGAGGTGGAGAAGAGATCAGCAGGGAGAGGAGAGGAGATGGATCGAGGTGCAGGAGAAATCAGCAGGGAGAGTAGGGGAGATGGATCGAGGTGCAGGAGAAATCAGCAGTGAGAGATGGGAAGATGGATCGAGGTGGAGAAGAAATCAGCAGGGAGAGGAAAGGAGATGGATCGAAGTGCAGGAGAGATCAGCAGGGAGAGTAGAGGAGATGGATTGAGGTGCAGGAGAAATCAGCAGGGAGAGATGGGAAGATGGATCGAGGTGGAGAAGAAATCAGCAGGGAGAGGAAAGGAGATGGATCGAAGTGCAGGAGAGATCAGCAGGGAGAGTAGAGGAGATAGATTGAGGTGCAGGAGAAATCAGCAGGGAGAGATGGGAAGGTGGATCGAGGTGGAGAAGAAATCAGCAGGGAGAGGAAAGGAGATGGATCGAAGTGCAGGAGAGATCAGCAGGGAGAGTAGAGGAGATAGATTGAGGTGCAGGAGAAATCAGCAGGGAGAGATGGGAAGATGGATCGAGGTGGAGAAGAAATCAGCAGGGAGAGGAAAGGAGATGGATCGAAGTGCGGGAGAGATCAGCAGGGAGGGTACAGGAGATGGATTGAGGTGCAGGAGAAATCAGCAGGGAGAGGTGGGAAGATGGATCGAGGTTGTGAAGAAATCAGCAGGGAGAGGAAAGGAGATGGATCGAAGTGCAGGAGAGATCAGCAGGGAGAGTAGAGGAGATAGATTGAGGTGCAGGAGAAATCAGCAGGGAGAGATGGGAAGATGGATCGAGGTGGAGAAGAAATAAGCAGGGAGAGTAGGGGAGGTGGATCGAGGTGCAGGAGAAATCAGCAGGGAGAGTAGGGGGGACAGATCGAAGTGGAGGAGAAATCAGCAGGGAGAGTAGGGGAGACGGATCGAAGTGCAGGAGAGTTCAGCAGGGAGAGTAGGGGAGACGGATCGAGGTGCAGGAGAAATCAGCAGGGAGAGTAGAGGAGATGGATCGAGGTGGAGGAGAAATCAGCAGGGAGAGTAGGGGAGATGGATCGAGGTGCAGGAGAAATCAGCAGGGAGAGTAGGGGAGATGGATCGAGGTGCAGGAGAAATCAGCAGGGAGAGTAGGGGAGATGGATCGAAGTGCAGGAGAGATCAACAGGGAGAGGAAAGTAAACGGATCGAAGTGCAGGAGAAATCAGCGGGGAGAGTAGGGGAGATGGATCGAAGTGCAGGAGAAATCAGCAGGGAGAGTAGGGGAGATGGATCGAAGTGCAGGAGAAATCAGCAGGGAGAGTAGGGGAGATGGATCGAAGTGCAGGAGAGATCAGCAGGGAGAGGAAAGGAGACGGATCGAAGTGCAGGAGAAATCAGCAGGGAGAGTAGGGGAGATGGATCGAAGTGCAGGAGAAATCAGCAGGGAGAGTAGGGGAGATGGATCGAAGCGCAGGAGAGATCAGCAGGGAGAGGAAAGGAGACGGATTGAAGTGCAGGAGAAATCAGCAGGGAGAGTAGGGCAGATGGATCGAAGTGCAGGAGAAAACAGCAGGGAGAGTAGGGGAGATGGATGGAAGTGCAGGAGAGATCAGCAGGGAGAGAAAAGGAGACGGATCGAAGTGCAGGAGAAATCAGCAGGGAGTGTAGGGGAGATGGATCGAAGTGCAGCAGAAATCAGCAGGGAGAGTAGGGGAGATGGATCGAAGTGCAGGAGAAATCAGCAGGGAGTGTAGGGGAGATGGATCGAAGTGCAGGAGAGATCAGCAGGGAGAGTAGGGCAGATGGATCGAAGTGCAGGAGAAAACAGCAGGGAGAGTAGGGGAGATGGATGGAAGTGCAGGAGAGATCAGCAGGGAGAGAAAAGGAGACGGATCGAAGTGCAGGAGAAATCAGCAGGGAGAGTAGGGGAGATGGATCGAAGTGCAGCAGAAATCAGCAGGGAGAGTAGGGGAGATGGATCGAAGCGCAGGAGAAATCATCAGGGAGAGATGGGGAGATGGATCGAGGTGGACAAGAGATCAGCAGGGAGAGGAATGGAGACGAATCGAGGTGCAGGAGAGATCAGCAGGGAGAGTAGGGGAGATGGATTGAGGTGCAGGAGAAATCAGCAGGGAGAGATGGGGAGATGGATCGAGGTGGAGAAGAGATCAGCAGGCAGAGGAAAGGAGACGGATCGAAGTGCAGGAGAGATCAGCAGGGAGAGTAGAGGAGATGGAATGAGGTGCAGGAGAAATCGGCAGATAGAGATGGGGAGATGGATCGAGGTGCAGGAGAAATCAGCAGGGAGAGTAGGTGAGATGGATAGAGGTGGAGAAGAGATCAGCAGGGAGAGGAAAGGAGATGGATCGAAGTGCAGGAGAGATCAGCAGGGAGAGTAGAGGAGATGGATCAAGGTGGAGGAGAGATCAGCATTGAGAGGAGAGGAGATGGTTCGAGGTGCAGGAGAAATCAGCAGGGAGAGTAGGGGAGATGGATCGAGGTGCAGGAGAAATCAACAGGGAGAGTAGGGGAGATGGATCGAGGTGGAGGAGAGATCAGCAGGAAGAGTAGAGGAGATGGATCGAGGTGGAGAAGAGATCAGCAGGGAGAGGAGAGGAGATGGATCGAGGTGGAGAAGAGATCAGCAGGGAGAGTAGAGGAGATGGATCGAGGAGGAGAAGAGATCAGCAGGAAGAGTAGAGGAGATGGATCGAGGTGGAGAAGAGATCAGCAGGGAGAGGAGAGGAGATGGATCGAGGTGCAGGAGAAATCCGCAGGGAGAGTAGGGGAGATGGATCGAGGTGCAGGAGAAATCAGCAGGGAGAGTAGGGGGGATGGATCGAGGTGCAGGAGAAATCAGCAGGGAGAGTAGGGGAGATGGATCGAGGTGCAGCAGAAATCAGCAGGGAGAGTAGGGGGGACAGATCGAAGTGGAGGAGAAATCAGCAGGGAGAGTAGGGGAGACGGATCGAAGTGCAGGAGAGTTCAGCAGGGAGAGTAGGGGAGACGGATCGAGGTGCAGGAGAAATCAGCAGGGAGAGTAGAGGAGATGGATCGAGGTGGAGGAGAAATCACCAGGGAGAGTAGGGGAGATGGATCGAGGTGCAGGAGAAATCAGCAGGGAGAGTAGGGGAGATGGATCGAGGTGCAGGAGAAATCAGCAGGGAGAGTAGGGGAGATGGATCGAAGTGCAGGAGAGATCAACAGGGAGAGGAAAGTAAACGGATCGAAGTGCAGGAGAAATCAGCGGGGAGAGTAGGGGAGATGGATCGAAGTGCAGGAGAAATCAGCAGGGAGAGTAGGGGAGATGGATCGAAGTGCAGGAGAGATCAGCAGGGAGAGGAAAGGAGACGGATCGAAGTGCAGGAGAAATCAGCAGGGAGAGTAGGGGAGATGGATCGAAGTGCAGGAGAAATCAGCAGGGAGAGTAGGGGAGATGGATCGAAGCGCAGGAGAGATCAGCAGGGAGAGGAAAGGAGACGGATTGAAGTGCAGGAGAAATCAGCAGGGAGAGTAGGGCAGATGGATCGAAGTGCAGGAGAAATCAGCAGGGAGAGTAGGGGAGATGGATGGAAGTGCAGGAGAGATCAGCAGGGAGAGAAAAGGAGACGGATCGAAGTGCAGGAGAAATCAGCAGGGAGAGTAGGGGAGCTGGATCGAAGTGCAGGAGAAATCAGCAGGGAGAGTAGGGGAGATGGATCGAAGTGCAGGAGAAATCAGCAGGGAGTGTAGGGGAGATGGATCGAAGTGCAGGAGAGATCTGCAGGGAGAGGAAAGGAGACGGATCGAAGTGCAGGAGAAATCAGCAGGGAGAGTAGGGGAGATGGATCGAAGTGCAGGAGAAATCAGCAGGGAGAGTAGGGGAGATGGATCGAAGTGCAGGAGAGATCAGCAGGGAGAGGAAAGGAGACGGATCGAAGTGCAGGAGAAATCAACAGGGAGAGTAGGGGAGATGGATCGAAGTGCAGGAGAAATCAGCAGGGAGAGTAGGGGAGATGGATCGAAGTGCAGGAGAGTTCAGCAGGGAGAGTAGAGGAGATAGAAGGAGGTGCAGGAGAAATCAGCAGGGAGAGTAGGGGAGATGGATCGAGGTGCAGGAGAAATCAGCAGGGAGAGTAGGGGAGACGGATCGAGGTGCAGGAGAGATCAGCAGGTAGAGTAGACGAGACGGATCGAGGTGCAGGAGAAATCAGCAGGGGGAGTAGGTGAGATGGATCGAGGTGCAGGAGAAATCAGCAGGGAGAGTAGGGGAGATGGATCGAAGTGCAGGAGAGATCAGCAGGGAAAGTAGGGGAGATGACTCGAGGTGCAGGAGAAATCAGCAGGGTGAGTAGGGGAGATGGATTGAGGTGCAGGAGAAATCAGCAGGGAGAGTAGGGGAGATGGATTGAGGTGCAGGAGAAATCAGCAGGGAGAGTAGGGGAGATGGATCGAGGTGCAGGGGAAATCAGCAGGGAGAGTAGGGGAGATGGATAGAGGTGGAGAAGAGATCAGCAGGGAGAGGAAAGGAGATGGATCGAAGTGCAGGAGAGACCAGCAGGGAGAGTAGAGGAGATGGATCGAGGTGGAAAAGAGATCAGCATTGAGAGGAGAGGAGATGGCTCGAGGTGCAGGAGAAATCAGCAGGGAGAGTAGGGGAGATGGATCGAGGTGCAGGAGAAATCAACAGGGAGAGTAGGGGAGATGGATCGAGGTGGAAGAGAGATCAGCAGGAAGAGTAGAGGAGATGGATCGAGGTGGAAAAGAGATCAGCAGGGAGAGGAGAGGAGATGGATCGAGGTGGAGGAGAAATCAGCAGGGAGAGTAGGGGAGATGGATCGAGGTGGAGAAGAGGTCAGCAGGGAGAGGAAAGGAGATGGATCGAAGTGCAGGAGAGATCAGCAGGGAGAGTAGAGGAGATGGATCGAGGTGGAGAAGAGATCAGCATTGAGAGCAGATGAGATGGTTCGACGTGCAGGAGAAATCAGCAGGCAGAGTAGGGGAGATGGATCGAGGTGGAGAAGAGATCAGCAGGGAGAGTAGGGGAGAGGGATCGAGGTGGAGAAGAGATCAGCAGGGAGAGGAAAGGAGATGGATCGAGGTGCAGGAGAAATCAGCAGGGAGAGTAGGGGAGATGGATCGAGGTGCAGGAGAAATCAGCAGTGAGAGATGGGAAGATGGATCGAGGTGGAGAAGAAATCAGCAGGGAGAGGAAAGGAGATGGATCGAAGTGCAGGAGAGATCAGCAGGGAGAGTAGAGGAGATGGATTGAGGTGCAGGAGAAATCAGCAGGGAGAGATGGGAAGATGGATCGAGGTGGAGAAGAAATCAGCAGGGAGAGGAAAGGAGATGGATCGAAGTGCAGGAGAGATCAGCAGGGAGAGTAGAGGAGACAGATTGAGGTGCAGGAGAAATCAGCAGGGAGAGATGGGAAGGTGGATCGAGGTGGAGAAGAAATCAGCAGGGAGAGGAAAGGAGATGGATCGAAGTGCAGGAGAGATCAGCAGGGAGAGTAGAGGAGATTGATGGAGGTGCAGGAGAAATCAGCAGGGAGAGTAGAGGAGATTGATCGAGGTGGAGGAGAAATCAGCAAAGAGAGTAGAGGAGATTGATCGAGGTGGAGGAGAAATCAGCAGGGAGAGTAGGGGGGACGGATCGAAGTGGAGGAGAAATCAGCAGGGAGAGTAGGGGAGACGGATCGAAGTGCAGGAGAGATCAGCAGGGAGAGTAGGGGAGACGGATCGAGGTGCAGGAGAAATCAGCAGGGAGAGTAGAGGAGATTGATCGAGGTGGAGGAGAAATCAGCAGGGGGAGTAGGGGGGACGGATCGAAGTGGAGGAGAAATCAGCAGGGAGAGTAGGGGAGACGGATCGAAGTGCAGGAGAGTTCAGCAGGGAGAGTAGAGGTGATGGATCGAGGTGGAGGAGAAATCGGCAGGGAGAGTAGGGGAGATGGATCGAGGTGCAGGAGAAATCAGCAGGGAGAGTAGGGGAGATGGATCGAGGTGCAGGAGCAATCAGCAGGGAGAGTAGAGGAGATAGATCGAGGTGCAGGAGAAATCAGCAGGGAGAGTAGGGGAGATGGATTGAGGTGCAGGAGAAATCAGCAGGGAGAGTAGAGGAGATGGATTGAGGTGCAGGAGAGATCAGAAGGGAGAGTAGGGGAGATGGATTAAGGTGCAGGAGAGATCAGCAAGGAGAGTAGGGGAGATGGATTGAGGTGCAGGAGAAATCAGATGGGAGAGTAGGGGAGATGGATTGAGGTGCAGGAGAAATCAGCAGGGAGAGTAGAGGAGATAGATTGAGGTGCAGGAGAGATCAGCAGGGAGAGTAGGGGAGATGGATTGAGGTGCAGGAGAAATCATCAGGGAGAGATGGGGAGATGGATCGAGGTGGACAAGAGATCAGCAGGGAGAGGAATGGAGACGAATCGAGGTGCAGGAGAGATCAGCAGGGAGAGTAGGGGAGATGGATTGAGGTGCAGGAGAAATCAGCAGGGAGAGATGGGGAGATGGATCGAGGTGGAGAAGAGATCAGCAGGCAGAGGAAAGGAGACGGATCGAAGTGCAGGAGAGATCAGCAGGGAGAGTAGAGGAGATGGATTGAGGTGCAGGAGAAATCGGCAGATAGAGATGGGGAGATGGATCGAGGTGCAGGAGAAATCAGCAGGGAGAGTAGGGGAGATGGATAGAGGTGGAGAAGAGATCAGCAGGGAGAGGAAAGGAGATGGATCGAAGTGCAGGAGAGATCAGCAGGGAGAGTAGAGGAGATGGATCAAGGTGGAGAAGAGATCAGCATTGAGAGGAGAGGAGATGGTTCGAGGTGCAGGAGAAATCAGCAGGGAGAGTAGGGGAGATGGATCGAGGTGCAGGAGAAATCAACAAGGAGAGTAGGGGAGATGGATCGAGGTGGAGGAGAGATCAGCAGGAAGAGTAGAGGAGATGGATCGAGGTGGAGAAGAGATCAGCAGGGAGAGGAGAGGAGATGGATCGAGGTGGAGAAGAGATCAGCAGGGAGAGTAGAGGAGATGGATCGAGGAGGAGAAGAGATCAGCAGGAAGAGTAGAGGAGATGGATCGAGGTGGAGAAGAGATCAGCAGGGAGAGGAGAGGAGATGGATCGAGGTGCAGGAGAAATCCGCAGGGAGAGTAGGGGAGATGGATCGAGGTGCAGGAGAAATCAGCAGGGAGAGTAGGGGGGATGGATCGAGGTGCAGGAGAAATCAGCAGGGAGAGTAGGGGAGATGGATCGAGGTGCAAGAGAAATCAGCAGGGAGAGTAGAGGAGATGGATCGAGGTGCAGGAGAAATCAGCAGGAAGGGTAGGGGAGATGGATAGAGGTGGAGAAGAGATCAGCAGGGAGAGGAAAGGAGATGGATCGAAGTGCAGGAGAGATCAGCAGGGAGAGTAGAGGAGATGGATCGAGGTGGAGAAGAGATCAGCATTGAGAGGAGAGGAGATGGTTAGAGGTGCAGGAGAAATCAGCAGGGAGAGTAGTGGAGATGGATCGAGGTGCAGGAGAAATCAACAGGGAGAGTAGGGGAGAAGGATCGAGGTGGATAAGAGATCAGCAGGGAGAGGAGAGGAGATGGATCGAGGTGGAGAAGAGATCAGCAGGGAGAGTAGAGGAGATGGATCGAGGAGGAGAAGAGATCAGCAGGAAGAGTAGAGGAGATGGATTGAGGTGCAGGAGAAATCAGCAGGGAGTGTAGTGGAGATGGATTGAGGTGCAGGAGAGACCAGCAGGGAGAGTAGGGGAGATGGATTGAGGTGCAGGAGAAATCAGCAGGGAGAGTAGGGGAGATGGATTGAGGTGCAGGAGAAATCAGCAGGGAGAGTAGAGGCGATGGATTGAGGTGAAGGAGAGATCAGCAGGGAGAGTAGGGGAGATGGATTGAGGTGCAGGAGAAATCAGCAGGGAGAGATGGGGAGATGGATCGACGTGGAGAAGAGATCAGCAGGGAAAGGAAAGGAGACGGATCGAAGTGCAGGAGAGATCAGCAGGGAGAGTAGAGGAGATGGATTGAGGTGCAGGAGAAATCAGCAGGGAAGAGATGGGGAGATGGATCGAGGTGGACAAGAGATCAGCAGGGAGAGGAAAGAAGACGGATCGAAGTGCAGGAGAGATCAGCAGGGAGAGTAGAGGAGATGGATTGAGGTGCAGGAGAAATCAGCAGGGAGAGTAGGGGAGATGGATCGAGGTGCAGGGGAAATCAGCAGGGAGAGTAGGGGAGATGGATAGAGGTGGAGAAGAGATCAGCAGGGAGAGGAAAGGAGATGGATCGAAGTGCAGGAGAGATCAGCAGGGAGAGTAGAGGAGATGGATTGAGGTGCAGGAGAAATCAGCAGGGAGAGTAGGGGAGATGGATCGAGGTGCAGGGGAAATCAGCAGGGAGAGTAGGGGAGATGGATAGAGGTGGAGAAGAGATCAGCAGGGAGAGGAAAGGAGATGGATCGAAGTGCAGGAGAGACCAGCAGGGAGAGTAGAGGAGATGGATCGAGGTGGAAAAGAGATCAGCATTGAGAGGAGAGGAGATGGCTCGAGGTGCAGGAGAAATCAGCAGGGAGAGTAGGGGAGATGGATCGAGGTGCAGGAGAAATCAACAGGGAGAGTAGGGGAGATGGATCGAGGTGGAAGAGAGATCAGCAGGAAGAGTAGAGGAGATGGATCGAGGTGGAAAAGAGATCAGCAGGGAGAGGAGAGGAGATGGATCGAGGTGGAGGAGAAATCAGCAGGGAGAGTAGGGGAGATGGATCGAGGTGGAGAAGAGGTCAGCAGGGAGAGGAAAGGAGATGGATCGAAGTGCAGGAGAGATCAGCAGGGAGAGTAGAGGAGATGGATCGAGGTGGAGAAGAGATCAGCATTGAGAGGAGATGAGATGGTTCGACGTGCAGGAGAAATCAGCAGGCAGAGTAGGGGAGATGGATCGAGGTGGAGAAGAGATCAGCAGGGAGAGTAGGGGAGAGGGATCGAGGTGGAGAAGAGATCAGCAGGGAGAGGAAAGGAGATGGATCGAGGTGCAGGAGAAATCAGCAGGGAGAGTAGGGGAGATGGATCGAGGTGCAGGAGAAATCAGCAGTGAGAGATGGGAAGATGGATCGAGGTGGAGAAGAAATCAGCAGGGAGAGGAAAGGAGATGGATCGAAGTGCAGGAGAGATCAGCAGGGAGAGTAGAGGAGATGGATTGAGGTGCAGGAGAAATCAGCAGGGAGAGATGGGAAGATGGATCGAGGTGGAGAAGAAATAAGCAGGGAGAGGAAAGGAGATGGATCGAAGTGCAGGAGAGATCAGCAGGGAGAGTAGAGGAGATAGATTGAGGTGCAGGAGAAATCATCAGGGAGAGATGGGAAGGTGGATCGAGGTGGAGAAGAAATCAGCAGGGAGAGGAAAGGAGATGGATCGAAGTGCAGGAGAGATCAGCAGGGAGAGTAGAGGAGATTGATGGAGGTGCAGGAGAAATCAGCAGGGAGAGTAGAGGAGATTGATCGAGGTGGAGGAGAAATCAGCAGGGAGAGTAGAGGAGATTGATCGAGGTGGAGGAGAAATCAGCAGGGAGAGTAGGGGGGACGGATCGAAGTGGAGGAGAAATCAGCAGGGAGAGTAGGGGAGACGGATCGAAGTGCAGGAGAGATCAGCAGGGAGAGTAGGGGAGACGGATCGAGGTGCAGGAGAAATCAGCAGGGAGAGTAGAGGAGATTGATCGAGGTGGAGGAGAAATCAGCAGGGAGAGTAGGGGGGACGGATCGAAGTGGAGGAGAAATCAGCAGGGAGAGTAGGGGAGACGGATCGAAGTGCAGGAGAGTTCAGCAGGGAGAGTAGAGGTGATGGATCGAGGTGGAGGAGAAATCGGCAGGGAGAGTAGGGGAGATGGATCGAGGTGCAGGAGAAATCAGCAGGGAGAGTAGGGGAGATGGATCGAGGTGCAGGAGCAATCAGCAGGGAGAGTAGAGGAGATAGATCGAGGTGCAGGAGAAATCAGCAGGGAGAGTAGGGGAGATGGATCGAGGTGCAGGAGAAATCAGCAGGGAGAGTAGGGGAGATGGATCGAAGTGCAGGAGAGATCAGCAGGGAGAGGAAGGTAAGCGGATCGAAGTGCAGGAGAAATCAGCGGGGAGAGTAGGGGAGGTGGATCGAAGTGCAGGAGAAATCAGCAGGGAGTGTAGGGGAGATGGATCGAAGTGCAGGAGAGATCAGCAGGGAGAGGAAAGGAGACGGATCGAAGTGCAAGAGAAATCAGCAGGGAGAGTAGGGGAGATGGATCGAAGTGCAGGAGAAATCAGCAGGGAGAGTAGGGGAGATGGATCGAAGTGCAGGAGAGATCAGCAGGGAGAGGAAAGGAGACGGATCGAAGTGCAGGAGAAATCAACAGGGAGAGTAGGGGAGATGGATCGAAGTGCAGGAGAAATCAGCAGGGAGAGTAGGGGAGATGGATCGAAGTGCAGGAGAGTTCAGCAGGGAGAGTAGAGGAGATAGAAGGAGGTGCAGGAGAAATCAGCAGGGAGAGTAGGGGAGATGGATCGAGGTGCAGGAGAAATCAGCAGGGAGAGTAGGGGAGACGGATCGAGGTGCAGGAGAGATCAGCAGGGAGAGTAGACGAGACGGATCGAGGTGCAGGAGAAATCAGCAGGGGGAGTAGGTGAGATGGATCGAGGTGCAGGAGAAATCAGCAGGGAGAGTAGGGGAGATGGATCGAAGTGCAGGAGAGATCAGCAGGGAAAGTAGGGGAGATGATTCGAGGTGCAGGAGAAATCAGCAGGGTGAGTAGGGGAGATGGATTGAGGTGCAGGAGAAATCAGCAGGGAGAGTAGGGGAGATGGATTGAGGTGCAGGAGAAATCAGCAGGGAGAGTAGAGGAGATGGATTGAGGTGCAGGAGAGATCAGAAGGGAGAGTAGGGGAGATGGATTAAGGTGCAGGAGAGATCAGCAAGGAGAGTAGGGGAGATGGATTGAGGTGCAGGAGAAATCAGCAGGGAGAGTAGGGGAGATGGATTGAGGTGCAGGAGAAATCAGCAGGGAGAGTAGAGAAGATAGATTGAGGTGCAGGAGAGATCAGCAGGGAGAGTAGGGGAGATGGATTGAGGTGCAGGAGAAATCATCAGGGAGAGATGGGGAGATGGATCGAGGTGGACAAGAGATCAGCAGGGAGAGGAATGGAGACGAATCGAGGTGCAGGAGAGATCAGCAGGGAGAGTGGGGGAGATGGATTGAGGTGCAGGAGAAATCAGCAGGGAGAGATGGGGAGATGGATCGAGGTGGAGAAGAGATCAGCAGGCAGAGGAAAGGAGACGGATCGAAGTGCAGGTGAGATCAGCAGGGAGAGTAGAGGAGATGGATTGAGGTGCAGGAGAAATCAGCAGATAGAGATGGGGAGATGGATCGAGGTGCAGGAGAAATCAGCAGGGAGAGTAGGGGAGATGGATAGAGGTGGAGAAGAGATCAGCAGGGAGAGGAAAGGAGATGGATCGAAGTGCAGGAGAGATCAGCAGGGAGAGTAGAGGAGATGGATCGAGGTGGAGAAGAGATCAGCATTGAGAGGAGAGGAGATGGTTCGAGGTGCAGGAGAAATCAGCAGGGAGAGTAGGGGAGATGGATCGAGGTGCAGGAGAAATCAACAGGGAGAGTAGGTGAGATGGATCGAGGTGCAGGAGAGATCAGCAGGAAGAGTAGAGGAGATGGATCGAGGTGGAGAAGAGATCAGCAGGGAGAGGAGAGGAGATGGATCGAGGTGGAGAAGAGATCAGCAGGGAGAGTAGAGGAGATGGATCGAGGAGGAGAAGAGATCAGCAGGAAGAGTAGAGGAGATGGATCGAGGTGGAGAAGAGATCAGCAGGGAGAGGAGAGGAGATGGATCGAGGTGCAGGAGAAATCAGCAGGGAGAGTAGGGGAGATGGATCGAGGTGCAGGAGAAATCAGCAGGGAGAGTAGGGGGGATGGATGGAGGTGCAGGAGAAATCAGCAGGGAGAGTAGGGGAGATGGATCGAGGTGCAAGAGAAATCAGCAGGGAGAGTAGAGGAGATGGATCGAGGTGCAGGAGAAATCAGCAGGAAGGGTAGGGGAGATGGATAGAGGTGGAGAAGAGATCAGCAGGGAGAGGAAAGGAGATGGATCGAAGTGCAGGAGAGATCAGCAGGGAGAGTAGAGGAGGTGGCTCGAGGTGCAGGAGAAATCAGCAGGGAGAGTAGGGGAGATGGATCGAGGTGCAGGAGAAATCAACAGGGAGAGTAGGGGAGAAGGATCGAGGTGGAGAAGAGATCAGCAGGGAGAGGAGAGGAGATGGATCGAGGTGGAGAAGAGATCAGCAGGGAGAGTAGAGGAGATGGATCGAGGAGGAGAAGAGATCAGCAGGAAGAGTAGAGGAGATGGATTGAGGTGCAGGAGAAATCAGCAGGGAGTGTAGTGGAGATGGATTGAGGTGCAGGAGAGACCAGCAGGGAGAGTAGGGGAGATGGATTGAGGTGCAGGAGAAATCAGCAGGGAGAGTAGGGGAGATGGATTGAGGTGCAGGAGAAATCAGCAGGGAGAGTAGAGGCGATGGATTGAGGTGAAGGAGAGATCAGCAGGGAGAGTAGGGGAGATGGATTGAGGTGCAGGAGAAATCAGCAGGGAGAGATGGGGAGATGGATCGACGTGGAGAAGAGATCAGCAGGGAGAGGAAAGGAGACGGATCGAAGTGCAGGAGAGATCAGCAGGGAGAGTAGAGGAGATGGATTGAGGTGCAGGAGAAATCAGCAGGGAAGAGATGGGGAGATGGATCGAGGTGGACAAGAGATCAGCAGGGAGAGGAAAGAAGACGGATCGAAGTGCAGGAGAGATCAGCAGGGAGAGTAGAGGAGATGGATTGAGGTGCAGGAGAAATCAGCAGGGAGAGTAGGGGAGATGGATCGAGGTGCAGGGGAAATCAGCAGGGAGAGATGGGGAGATGGATAGAGGTGGAGAAGAGATCAGCAGGGAGAGGAAAGGAGATGGATCGAAGTGCAGGAGAGACCAGCAGGGAGAGTAGAGGAGATGGATCGAGGTGGAAAAGAGATCAGCATTGAGAGGAGAGGAGATGGCTCGAGGTGCAGGAGAAATCAGCAGGGAGAGTAGGGGAGATGGATCGAGGTGCAGGAGAAATCAACAGGGAGAGTAGGGGAGATGGATCGAGGTGGAAGAGAGATCAGCAGGAAGAGTAGAGGAGATGGATCGAGGTGGAAAAGAGATCAGCAGGGAGAGGAGAGGAGATGGATAGAGGTGGAGGAGAAATCAGCAGGGAGAGTAGGGGAGATGGATCGAGGTGGAGAAGAGGTCAGCAGGGAGAGGAAAGGAGATGGATCGAAGTGCAGGAGAGATCAGCAGGGAGAGTAGAGGAGGTGGCTCGAGGTGCAGGAGAAATCAGCAGGGAGAGTAGGGGAGATGGATCGAGGTGCAGGAGAAATCAACAGGGAGAGTAGGGGAGATGGATCGAGGTGGAAGAGAGATCAGCAGGAAGAGTAGAGGAGATGGATCGAGGTGGAAAAGAGATCAGCAGGGAGAGGAGAGGAGATGGCTCGATGTGCAGGAGAAATCAGCAGGCAGAGTAGGGGAGATGGATCGAGGTGCAGGAGAAATCAACAGGGAGAGTAGGGGAGATGGATCGAGGTGGAAGAGAGATCAGCAGGAAGAGTAGAGGAGATGGATCGAGGTGGAAAAGAGATCAGCAGGGAGAGGAGAGGAGATGGATCGAAGTACAGGAGAGATCAGCAGGGAGAGTAGAGGAGATTGATCGAGATGCAGGAGAAATCAGCAGGGAGAGTAGGGGAGATTGATCGAGGTGGAGGAGAAATCAGCATGGAGAGTAGAGGAGATTGATCGAGGTGGAGGAGAAATCAGCAGGGAGAGTAGGGGGGACGGATCGAAGTGGAGGAGAAATCAGCAGGGAGAGTAGGGGAGACGGATCGAAGTGCAGGAGAGATCAGCAGGGAGAGTAGGGGAGACGGATCGAGGTGCAGGAGAAATCAGCAGGGAGAGTAGAGGAGATTGATCGAGGTGGAGGAGAAATCAGCAGGGAGAGTAGGGGGGACGGATCGAAGTGGAGGAGAAATCAGCAGGGAGAGTAGGGGAGACGGATCGAAGTGCAGGAGAGTTCAGCAGGGAGAGTAGAGGTGATGGATCGAGGTGGAGGAGAAATCGGCAGGGAGAGTAGGGGAGATGGATCGAGGTGCAGGAGAAATCAGCAGGGAGAGTAGGGGAGATGGATCGAGGTGCAGGAGAAATCAGCAGGGAGAGTAGGGGAGATGGATCGAAGTGCAGGAGAGATCAGCAGGGAGAGGAAGGTAAGCGGATCGAAGTGCAGGAGAAATCAGCGGGGAGAGTAGGGGAGGTGGGTCGAAGTGCAGGAGAAATCAGCAGGGAGAGTAGGGGAGATGGATCGAAGTGCAGGAGAAATCAGCAGGGAGAGTAGGGGAGATGGATCGAAGTGCAGAAGAGATCAGCAGGGAGAGGAAAGGAGACGGATCGAAGTGCAGGAGAAATCAGCAGGGAGAGTAGGGGAGACGGATCGAAGTGCAGGAGAAATCAGCAGGGAGAGTAGGGGAGATGGATCGAAGTGCAGGAGAGATCAGCAGGGAGACTAGAGGAGATAGATTGTGGTGCAGGAGAGTTCCGCAGGGAGAGTAGGGGAGATGGATCGAGGTGCAGGAGAAATCAGCAGGGAGAGTAGGGGAGATGGATTGAGGTGCAGGAGAAATCAGCAGGGAGAGATGGGCGGATGGATCGAGGTGGAGAAGAGATCAGCAGGGAGAGGAAAGGAGACGGATCGAAGTGCAGGAGAGATCAGCAGGGACAGTAGGGTAGGTGGATCGAAGTGCAGGAGAAATCAGCAGGGAGAGTAGGGGAGATTGATCGAGGTGCAGGAGAAATCAGCAGGGAGAGTAGCGGAGATGGATCGAGGTGCAGGAGAGATCAGCAGGGAGAGTAGGGGAGATGGATCGAGGTGCAGGAGAAATCAGCAGGGAGAGTAGGGGAGATGGATCGAGGTGCAGGAGAAATCAGCAGGGAGAGTAGAGGAGATGGATTGAGGTGCAGGAGAAATCAGCAGGGAGAGATGGGAAGATGGATCGAGGTGGAGAAGAAATCAGCAGGGAGAGGAAAGGAGATGGATCGAAGTGCAGGAGAGATCAGCAGGGAGAGTAGAGGAGATAGATTGAGGTGCAGGAGAAATCAGCAGGGAGAGATGGGAAGGTGGATCGAGGTGGAGAAGAAATCAGCAGGGAGAGTAGAGGAGATGGATTGAGGTGCAGGAGAAATCAGCAGATAGAGATGGGGAGATGGATCGAGGTGCAGGAGAAATCAGCAGGGAGAGTAGGGGAGATGGATAGAGGTGGAGAAGAGATCAGCAGGGAGAGGAAAGGAGATGGATCGAAGTGCAGGAGAGATCAGCAGGGAGAGTAGAGGAGATGGATCGAGGTGGAGAAGAGATCAGCATTGAGAGGAGAGGAGATGGTTCGAGGTGCAGGAGAAATCAGCAGGGAGAGTAGGGGAGATGGATCGAGGTGCAGGAGAAATCAACAGGGAGAGTAGGTGAGATGGATCGAGGTGCAGGAGAGATCAGCAGGAAGAGTAGAGGAGATGGATCGAGGTGGAGAAGAGATCAGCAGGGAGAGGAGAGGAGATGGATCGAGGTGGAGAAGAGATCAGCAGGGAGAGTAGAGGAGATGGATCGAGGAGGAGAAGAGATCAGCAGGAAGAGTAGAGGAGATGGATCGAGGTGGAGAAGAGATCAGCAGGGAGAGGAGAGGAGATGGATCGAGGTGCAGGAGAAATCAGCAGGGAGAGTAGGGGAGATGGATCGAGGTGCAGGAGAAATCAGCAGGGAGAGTAGGGGGGATGGATGGAGGTGCAGGAGAAATCAGCAGGGAGAGTAGGGGAGATGGATCGAGGTGCAAGAGAAATCAGCAGGGAGAGTAGAGGAGATGGATCGAGGTGCAGGAGAAATCAGCAGGAAGGGTAGGGGAGATGGATAGAGGTGGAGAAGAGATCAGCAGGGAGAGGAAAGGAGATGGATCGAAGTGCAGGAGAGATCAGCAGGGAGAGTAGAGGAGATGGATCAAGGTGGAGAAGACATCAGCATTGAGAGGAGAGGAGATGGTTCGAGGTGCAGGAGAAATCAGCAGGGAGAGTAGGGGAGATGGATCGAGGTGCAGGAGAAATCAACAGGGAGAGTAGGGGAGAAGGATCGAGGTGGAGAAGAGATCAGCAGGGAGAGGAGAGGAGATGGATCGAGGTGGAGAAGAGATCAGCAGGGAGAGTAGAGGAGATGGATCGAGGAGGAGAAGAGATCAGCAGGAAGAGTAGAGGAGATGGATTGAGGTGCAGGAGAAATCAGCAGGGAGTGTAGTGGAGATGGATTGAGGTGCAGGAGAGACCAGCAGGGAGAGTAGGGGAGATGGATTGAGGTGCAGGAGAAATCAGCAGGGAGAGTAGGGGAGATGGATTGAGGTGCAGGAGAAATCAGCAGGGAGAGTAGAGGCGATGGATTGAGGTGAAGGAGAGATCAGCAGGGAGAGTAGGGGAGATGGATTGAGGTGCAGGAGAAATCAGCAGGGAGAGATGGGGAGATGGATCGACGTGGAGAAGAGATCAGCAGGGAGAGGAAAGGAGACGGATCGAAGTGCAGGAGAGATCAGCAGGGAGAGTAGAGGAGATGGATTGAGGTGCAGGAGAAATCAGCAGGGAAGAGATGGGGAGATGGATCGAGGTGGACAAGAGATCAGCAGGGAGAGGAAAGAAGACGGATCGAAGTGCAGGAGAGATCAGCAGGGAGAGTAGAGGAGATGGATTGAGGTGCAGGAGAAATCAGCAGGGAGAGTAGGGGAGATGGATCGAGGTGCAGGGGAAATCAGCAGGGAGAGATGGGGAGATGGATAGAGGTGGAGAAGAGATCAGCAGGGAGAGGAAAGGAGATGGATCGAAGTGCAGGAGAGACCAGCAGGGAGAGTAGAGGAGATGGATCGAGGTGGAAAAGAGATCAGCATTGAGAGGAGAGGAGATGGCTCGAGGTGCAGGAGAAATCAGCAGGGAGAGTAGGGGAGATGGATCGAGGTGCAGGAGAAATCAACAGGGAGAGTAGGGGAGATGGATCGAGGTGGAAGAGAGATCAGCAGGAAGAGTAGAGGAGATGGATCGAGGTGGAAAAGAGATCAGCAGGGAGAGGAGAGGAGATGGATAGAGGTGGAGGAGAAATCAGCAGGGAGAGTAGGGGAGATGGATCGAGGTGGAGAAGAGGTCAGCAGGGAGAGGAAAGGAGATGGATCGAAGTGCAGGAGAGATCAGCAGGGAGAGTAGAGGAGGTGGCTCGAGGTGCAGGAGAAATCAGCAGGGAGAGTAGGGGAGATGGATCGAGGTGCAGGAGAAATCAACAGGGAGAGTAGGGGAGATGGATCGAGGTGGAAGAGAGATCAGCAGGAAGAGTAGAGGAGATGGATCGAGGTGGAAAAGAGATCAGCAGGGAGAGGAGAGGAGATGGCTCGATGTGCAGGAGAAATCAGCAGGCAGAGTAGGGGAGATGGATCGAGGTGCAGGAGAAATCAACAGGGAGAGTAGGGGAGATGGATCGAGGTGGAAGAGAGATCAGCAGGAAGAGTAGAGGAGATGGATCGAGGTGGAAAAGAGATCAGCAGGGAGAGGAGAGGAGATGGATCGAAGTACAGGAGAGATCAGCAGGGAGAGTAGAGGAGATTGATCGAGATGCAGGAGAAATCAGCAGGGAGAGTAGGGGAGATTGATCGAGGTGGAGGAGAAATCAGCATGGAGAGTAGAGGAGATTGATCGAGGTGGAGGAGAAATCAGCAGGGAGAGTAGGGGGGACGGATCGAAGTGGAGGAGAAATCAGCAGGGAGAGTAGGGGAGACGGATCGAAGTGCAGGAGAGATCAGCAGGGAGAGTAGGGGAGACGGATCGAGGTGCAGGAGAAATCAGCAGGGAGAGTAGAGGAGATTGATCGAGGTGGAGGAGAAATCAGCAGGGAGAGTAGGGGGGACGGATCGAAGTGGAGGAGAAATCAGCAGGGAGAGTAGGGGAGACGGATCGAAGTGCAGGAGAGTTCAGCAGGGAGAGTAGAGGTGATGGATCGAGGTGGAGGAGAAATCGGCAGGGAGAGTAGGGGAGATGGATCGAGGTGCAGGAGAAATCAGCAGGGAGAGTAGGGGAGATGGATCGAGGTGCAGGAGAAATCAGCAGGGAGAGTAGGGGAGATGGATCGAAGTGCAGGAGAGATCAGCAGGGAGAGGAAGGTAAGCGGATCGAAGTGCAGGAGAAATCAGCGGGGAGAGTAGGGGAGGTGGGTCGAAGTGCAGGAGAAATCAGCAGGGAGAGTAGGGGAGATGGATCGAAGTGCAGGAGAAATCAGCAGGGAGAGTAGGGGAGATGGATCGAAGTGCAGAAGAGATCAGCAGGGAGAGGAAAGGAGACGGATCGAAGTGCAGGAGAAATCAGCAGGGAGAGTAGGGGAGACGGATCGAAGTGCAGGAGAAATCAGCAGGGAGAGTAGGGGAGATGGATCGAAGTGCAGGAGAGATCAGCAGGGAGACTAGAGGAGATAGATTGTGGTGCAGGAGAGTTCCGCAGGGAGAGTAGGGGAGATGGATCGAGGTGCAGGAGAAATCAGCAGGGAGAGTAGGGGAGATGGATTGAGGTGCAGGAGAAATCAGCAGGGAGAGATGGGCGGATGGATCGAGGTGGAGAAGAGATCAGCAGGGAGAGGAAAGGAGACGGATCGAAGTGCAGGAGAGATCAGCAGGGACAGTAGGGTAGGTGGATCGAAGTGCAGGAGAAATCAGCAGGGAGAGTAGGGGAGATTGATCGAGGTGCAGGAGAAATCAGCAGGGAGAGTAGCGGAGATGGATCGAGGTGCAGGAGAGATCAGCAGGGAGAGTAGGGGAGATGGATCGAGGTGCAGGAGAAATCAGCAGGGAGAGTAGGGGAGATGGATCGAGGTGCAGGAGAAATCAGCAGGGAGAGTAGAGGAGATGGATTGAGGTGCAGGAGAAATCAGCAGGGAGAGATGGGAAGATGGATCGAGGTGGAGAAGAAATCAGCAGGGAGAGGAAAGGAGATGGATCGAAGTGCAGGAGAGATCAGCAGGGAGAGTAGAGGAGATAGATTGAGGTGCAGGAGAAATCAGCAGGGAGAGATGGGAAGGTGGATCGAGGTGGAGAAGAAATCAGCAGGGAGAGGAAAGGAGATGGATCGAAGTGCAGGAGAGATCAGCAGGGAGAGTAGAGGAGATTGATCGAGGTGCAGGAGAAATCAGCAGGGAGAGTAGAGGAGATTGATCGAGGTGGAGGAGAAATCAGCATGGAGAGTAGAGGAGATTGATCGAGGTGGAGGAGAAATCAGCAGGGAGAGTAGGGGGGGCGGATCGAAGTGGAGGAGAAATCAGCAGGGAGAGTAGGGGAGACGGATCGAAGTGCAGGAGAGATCAGCAGGGAGAGTAGGGGAGACGGATCGAGGTGCAGGAGAAATCAGCAGGGAGAGTAGAGGAGATTGATCGAGGTGGAGGAGAAATCAGCAGGGAGAGTAGGGGGGACGGATCGAAGTGGAGGAGAAATCAGCAGGGAGAGTAGGGGAGACGGATCGAAGTGCAGGAGAGTTCAGCAGGGAGAGTAGAGGTGATGGATCGAGGTGGAGGAGAAATCGGCAGGGAGAGTAGGGGAGATGGATCGAGGTGCAGGAGAAATCAGCAGGGAGAGTAGGGGAGATGGATCGAGGTGCAGGAGCAATCAGCAGGGAGAGTAGAGGAGATAGATCGAGGTGCAGGAGAAATCAGCAGGGAGAGTAGGGGAGATGGATCGAGGTGCAGGAGAAATCAGCAGGGAGAGTAGGGGAGATGGATCGAAGTGCAGGAGAGATCAGTAGGGAGAGGAAGGTAAGCGGATCGAAGTGCAGGAGAAATCAGCGGGGAGAGTAGGGGAGGTGGATCGAAGTGCAGGAGAAATTAGCAGGGAGAGTAGGGGAGATGGATCGAAGTGCAGGAGAAATCAGCAGGGAGAGTAGGGGAGATGGATCGAAGTGCAGAAGAGATCAGCAGGGAGAGGAAAGGAGACGGATCGAAGTGCAGGAGAAATCAGCAGGGAGAGTAGGGGAGACGGATCGAAGTGCAGGAGAAATCAGCAGGGAGTGTAGGGGAGATGGATCGAAGTGCAGGAGAGATCAGCAGGGAGAGTAGAGGAGATAGATTGTGGTGCAGGAGAGTTCCGCAGGGAGAGTAGGGGAGATGGATCGAGGTGCAGGAGAAATCAGCAGGGAGAGTAGGGGAGATAGATTGTGGTGCAGGAGAGTTCCGCAGGGAGAGTAGGGGAGATGGATCGAGGTGCAGGAGAAATCAGCAGGGAGAGTAGGGGAGATGGATTGAGGTGCAGGAGAAATCAGCAGGAAGACATGGGCGGATGGATCGAGGTGGAGAAGAGATCAGCAGGGAGAGGAAAGGAGACGGATCGAAGTGCAGGAGAGATCAGCAGGGAGAGTAGGGTAGATGGATCGAAGTGCAGGAGAAATCAGCAGGGAGAGTAGGGGAGATGGATCGAGGTGCAGGAGAAATCAGCAGGGAGAGTAGCGGAGATGGATCGAGGTGCAGGAGAGATCAGCAGGGAGAGTAGGGGAGATGGATCGAGGTGCAGGAGAAATCAGCAGGGAGAGTAGGGGAGATCGATCGAGGTGCAGGAGAAATCAGCAGGGAGAGTAGGGGAGATGGATTGAGGTGCAGGAGAAATCAGCAGAGAGAGATGGGGAGATGGATAGACGTGCAGTAGAGATCAGCAGGGAGAGCAGGGGAGATGGATTGAGGTGCAGGAGAGATCAGCAGGGAGAGATGGGGAGATGGATCGAGGTGCAGGAGAGATCAGCAGGGAGAGTAGGGGAGATGGATCGAGGTGCAGGAGAAATCAGCAGGGAGAGTAGGGGAGATGACTCGAGGTGCAGGAGAAATCTGCAGGGAGAGTAAGGGAGATGGATTGAGGTGCAGGAGAAATTAGCAGGGAGAGATGAGGAGATGGATCGAGGTGCAGGAGAGATCAGCAGGGAGAGTAGGGGAGATGGCTTGAGGTGCAGTAGAAATCAGCAGGGAGAGTAGGGGAGATGGATTGAGGTACAGGGGAGATCAGCAGGTTGAATCGGCGAGATGGATGGAGGTGCAGGAGAAATCAGCAGGGAGAGATGGGGAGATGGACCGAGGTGCAGGAGAGATCAGCAGGGAGAGTAGGGGAGATAGATTGAGGTGCAGGAGAGATCAGCAGGGAGAGTAGAGGAGATAGATTGAGGTTGAGAAGACATCAACAGGGAGAGTAGAGGAGATAGATTGAGGTGGAGAAGAGATCAGCAGGGAGAGTAGAGGAGATAGATTTAGGTGGAGAAGAGATCAGCAGGGAGAGGAAAGGAGACGTATCGAAGTGCAGGAGAGATCAGCAGGGAGAGTAGGGGAGACGGATCGAGGTGCAGGAGAAATCAGCAGGGAGAGTAGGGGAGATGGATTGAAGTTGAGGAGAAATCAGCAGGGAGAGTAGGGGAGATGGATTGAGGTGCAGGAGAAATCAGCACGGAGAGTAGAGGAGATGGATCGAGGTGGAGGGGAACTCAGCAGGGAGAGTAGGGGAGATCGATCGAAGTGCAGGAGATATCAGCAGGGAGAGTAGGGGAGACGGATAGAGGTGCAGGAGATATCAGCAGGGAGAGTAGGGGAGACGGATCGAAGTGCAGGAGAGATCAGCAGGGAGAGTAGGGGAGACGGATCGAGGTGCAGGAGAAATCAGCAGGGAGAGTAGAGGGGATGGATCGAGGTGGAGAAGAAATCAGCAGGGAGAGTAGGGGGGACGGATCGAAGTGGAGGAGAAATCAGCAGGGAGAGTAGGGGAGACGGATAGAAGTGCAGGAGAGTTCAGCAGGGAGAGTACGGGAGACGGATCGAGGTGCAGGAGAAATCAGCAGGGAGAGTAGAGGTGATGGATCGAGGTGGAGGAGAAATCAACAGGGAGAGTAGGGGAGATGGATCGAGGAGCAGGAGAAATCAGCGGGGAGAGTAGGGGAGATGGATCGAGGTGCAGGAGCAATCAGCAGGGAGAGTAGAGGAGATGGATCGAGGTGCAGGAGAAATCAGCAGGGAGAGTAGGGGAGATGGATCGTGGTGCAGGAGAAATCAGCAGGGAGAGTAGGGGAGATGGATCGAAGTGCAGGAGAGATCAGCAGGGAGAGGAAAGTAAACGGATCGAAGTGCAGGAGAAATCAACGGGGAGAGTAGGGGAGATGGATCGAAGTGCAGGAGAAATCAGCAGGGAGAGTAGGGGAGATGGATCGAAGTGCAGGAGAAATCAGCAGGGAGAGATGGGGAGATGGATCGAAGTGCAGGAGAGATCAGCAGGGAGAGGAAAGGAGACGGATCGAAGTGCAGGAGAAATCAGCAGGGAGAGTAGGGGAGATGGATCGAAGTGCAGGAGAAATCAGCAGGGAGAGTAGGGGAGATGGAATGAACTGCAGTAGAGATCAGCAGGGAGAGGAAAGGAGACGGATCGAAGTGCAGGAGAAATCAGCAGGTAGAGTAGGGGAGACGGATCGAAGTGCAGGAGAAATCAGCAGGGAGAGTAGGGGAGATGGATCGAAGTGCAGGAGAGATCAGCAGGGAGAGTAAGGGAGATGGATTGAGGTGCAGGAGAAATCAGCAGGGAGAGATGAGGAGATGGATCGAGGTGCAGGAGAGATCAGCAGGGAGAATCGGGGAGATGGATTGAGGTGCAGGAGAAATCAGGAGGGAGAGATGGGGAGATGGACCGAGGTGCAGGAGAGATCAGCAGGGAGAGTAGGGGAGATGGATTGAGGTGCAGGAGAGATCAGCAGGGAGAGTAGAGGAGATAGATTGAGGTTGAGAAGAGATCACCAGGGAGAGTAGAGGAGATAGATTGAGGTGGAGAAGAGATCAGCAGGGAGAGTAGAGGAGATAGATTTAGGTGGAGAAGAGATCAGCAGGGAGAGGAAAGGAGACGTATCGAAGTGGAGGAGAGATCAGCAGGGAGAGTAGGGGAGACGGATCGAGGTGCAGTAGAAATCAGCAGGGAGAGTAGGGGAGATGGATCGAAGTGCAGGAGAGATCAGCAGGGAGAGTAGGGGAGACGGATAGAGGTGCAGGAGAAATCAGCAGGGAGAGTAGGGGAGACGGATCGAAGTGCAGGAGAGATCAGCAGGGAGAGTAGGGGAGACGGATCGAGGTGCAGGAGAAATCAGCAGGGAGAGTAGAGGAGATGGATCGAGGTGGAGGAGAAATCAGCAGGGAGAGTAGGGGAGGTGGATCGAGGTGCAGGAGAAATTAGCAGGGAGAGTAGGGGGACGGATCGAAGTGGAGGAGAAATCAGCAGGGAGAGTAGGGGAGACGGATAGAAGTGCAGGAGAGTTCAGCAGGGAGAGTAGGGGAGATGGATCGAGGTGCAGGGGCAATCAGCAGGGAGAGTAGAGGAGATGGGTCGAGGTGCAGGAGAAATCAGCAGGGAGAGTAGGGGAGATGGATCGAAGTGCAGGAGAAATCAGCAGGGAGAGTAGGGGAGATGGATCGAAGTGCAGGAGAGATCAGCAGGGAGAGGAAAGGAGACGGATCGAAGTGCAGGAGAAATCAGCAGGGAGAGTAGGGGAGATGGATCGAAGTGCAGGAGAAATCAGCAGGGAGAGTAGGGGAGATGGAACGAACTGCAGTACAGATCAGCAGGGAGAGGAAAGGAGACGGATCGAAGTGCAGGAGAAATCAGCAGGTAGAGTAGGGGAGACGGATAGAAGTGCAGGAGAAATCAGCAGGGAGAGTAGGGGAGATGGATCGAAGTGCAGGAGAGATCAGCAGGTAGAGTAGAGGAGATAGATTGAGGTGGGGGAGAAATCAGCAGGGAGAGTAGGGGAGATGGATCAAGGTGCAGGAGAAATCAGCAGGGAGAGTAGGGAAGACGGATCGAGGTGCAGGAGAAATCAGCAGGGAGGGTAGGGGAGATGGATCGAAGTGCAGGAGAAATCAGCAGGGAGAGTAGGGGAGATGGATCGAAGTGCAGGAGAGATCAGCAGGGAGAGGAAAGGAGACGGATCGAAGTGCAGGAGAAATCAGCAGGGAGAGTTGGGGAGATGGATAGAAGTGCAGGAGAAATCAGCAGGGAGAGTAGGGGAGATGGATCGAGGTGCAGGAGAAATCAGCAGGGAGAGTAGGGAAGACGGATCGAGGTGCAGGAGAAATCAGCAGGGAGAGTAGGGGAGATGGATCGAAGTGCAGGAGAGATCAGCAGGGAGAGAAAGGAGACGGACCGAAGTGCAGGAGAAATCAGCAGGGAGAGTAGGGGAGATGGATCGAAGTGCAGGAGAAATCAGCAGGAAGAGTAGGGGAGATGGATCGAAGTGCATGAGAAATCAGCAGGGAGAAGGGGAGATGGATCGAAGTGCAGGAGAGATCAGCAGGGAGAGGAAAGGAGACGGATCGAAGTGCAGGAGAAATCAGCAGGGAGAGTAGGGGAGATGGATCGAAATGCAGGAGAAATCAGCAGGGAGAGTAGGGGAGATGGATCGAAGTGCAGGAGAGATCAGCAGGGAGAGGAAAGGAGACGGATCGCAGTGCAGGAGAAATCAGCAGGGAGAGTAGGCGAGATGGATCGAAGTGCAGGAGAAATCAGCTGGGAGCGTAGGGGAGATGGATCGAAGTGCATTAGAGATCAGCAGGGAGAGTAGAGGAGATAGACTGAGGTGCAGGAGAAGTCAGCAGGGAGAGTAGGGGAGATGGATCGAGGTGCAGGAGAAATCAGCAGGGAGAGTAGGGGAGACGGATCGAGGTGCTGGAGAAATCAGCAGGGAGAGTAGGGGAGATGGATCGAAGTGCAGGAGAGATCAGCAGGGAGAGTAGGGGAGATGGATCGAAGTGCAGGAGAGATCAGCAGGGAGAGTAGGCGAGACGGATCGAGGTGCAGGAGAAATCAGCAGGGAGAGTAGGGGAGATGGATCGAGGTGCAGGAGAAATCAGCAGGGAGAGTAGGGGAGATGGATCGAAGTGCAGGAGAGATTAGCAGGGAAAGTAGGGGAG
This sequence comes from Tenodera sinensis, assembly GCA_030765045.1. NCBI lineage: Eukaryota > Metazoa > Arthropoda > Insecta > Mantodea > Mantidae > Tenodera > Tenodera sinensis. The sequence goes on along the minus strand of CM060974.1, from coordinate 72,074,607 downwards.
ATGACTCGAGGTGCAGGAGAACTCTGCAGTGTGAGTAGGGGAGACGGATCGAGGTGCAGGAGAAATCAGCAGGGAGAGTAGAGGAGATGGATCGAAGTGCAGGAGAGATCAGCAGGGAGAGTAGAGGAGATGGATTGAGGTGCAGGAGAAATCAGGAGGGAGAGTAGGGGAGATGGCTTGAGGTGCAGGAGAGATCAGCAGGGAGAGTAGGGGAGATGGATTGAGGTGCACGACAAATCAGCAGGGAGAGTAGGGGTGATGGACTGAGGTGCAGGAGAAATCAGCAGGGAGAGTAGAGCAGATGGATTGAGGTGCAGGAGAGATCAGCAGGGAGATTAGGGGAGATGGATTGAGGTGCAGGAGAGATCAGCAGGGAGAGTACGGGAGATAGATTGAGGTTGAGAAGAGATCAACAGGGAGAGTAGAGGAGATAGATTGAGGTGGAGAAGAGATCAGCAGGGAGAGTAGAGGAGATAGATTTAGGTGGAGAAGAGATCAGCAGGGAGAGGAAAGGAGACGTATCGAAGTGGAGGAGAGATCAGCAGGGAGAGTAGGGGAGACGGATCGAGGTGCAGGAGAAATCAGCAGGGAGAGTAGGGGAGATGGATCGAAGTGCAGGAGAGATCAGCAGGGAGAGTAGGGGAGACGGATAGAGGTGCAGGAGAAATCAGCAGGGCGAGTAGGGGAGACGGATCGAAGTGCAGGAGAGATCAGCAGGGAGAGTAGGGGAGACGGATCGAGGTGCAGGAGAAATCAGCAGGGAGAGTAGAGGAGATGGATCGAGGTGGAGGAGAAATCAGCAGGGAGAGTCGGGGAGGTGGATCGAGGTGCAGGAGAAATCAGCAGGGAGAGTAGGGGGGACGGATCGAAGTGGAGGAGGAATCAGCAGGGAGAGTAGGGGAGACGGATAGAAGTGCAGGAGAGTTCAGCAGGGAGAGTAGGGGAGATGGATCGAGGTGCAGGAGCAATCAGCAGGGAGAGTAGAGGAGATGGGTCGAGGTGCAGGAGAAATCAGCAGGGAGAGTAGGGGAGATGGATCGTGGTGCAGTAGAAATCAGCAGGGAGAGGAAAGGAGATGGATCGAAGTGCAGGAGACATCAGCAGGGAGAGGAAAGTAAACGGATCGAAGTGCAGGAGAAATCAGCGGGGAGAATAGGGGAGATGGATCGAAGTGCAGGAGAAATCAGCAGGGAGAGTAGGGGAGATGGATCGAAGTGCAGGAGAAATCAGCAGGGAGAGTAGGGGAGATGGATCGAAGTGCAGGAGAGATCAGCAGGGAGAGGAAAGGAGACGGATCGAAGTGCAGGAGAAATCAGCAGGGAGAGTAGGGGAGATGGATCGAAGTGCAGGAGAAATCAGCAGGGAGAGTAGGGGAGATGGAACGAACTGCAGTACAGATCAGCAGGGAGAGGAAAGGAGACGGATCGAAGTGCAGGAGAAATCAGCAGGTAGAGTAGGGGAGACGGATAGAAGTGCAGGAGAAATCAGCAGGGAGAGTAGGGGAGATGGATCGAAGTGCAGGAGAGATCAGCAGGGAGAGTAGAGGAGATAGATTGAGGTGCAGGAGAAATCAGCAGGGAGAGTAGGGGAGATGGATCAAGGTGCAGCAGAAATCAGCAGGGAGAGTAGGTAAGACGGATCGAGGTGCAGGAGAAATCAGCAGGGAGGGTAGGGGAGATGGATCGAAGTGCAGGAGAAATCAGCAGGGAGAGTAGGGGAGATGGATCGAAGTGCAGGAGAGATCAGCAGGGAGAGTTGGGGAGATGGATCGAAGTGCAGGAGAAATCAGCAGGGAGAGTAAGGGAGATGGATCGAAGTGCAGGAGAGATCAGCAGGGAAAGTAGAGGAGATAGATTGAGGTGCAGGAGAAATCAGCAGGGAGAGTAGATGAGATGGATCGAGGTGCAGGAGAAATCAGCAGGGAGAGTAGGGAAGACGGATCGAGGTGCAGGAGAAATCAGCAGGGAGAGTAGGGGAGATGGATCGAAGTGCAGGAGAGATCAGCAGGGAGAGAAAGGAGACGGACCGAAGTGCAGGAGAAATCAGCAGGGAGAGTAGGGGAGATGGATCGAAGTGCAGGAGAAATCAGCAGGGAGAGTAGGGGAGATGGATCGAAGTGCAGGAGAAATCAGCAGGGAGAAGGGGAGATGGATCGAAGTGCAGGAGAGATCAGCAGGGAGAGGAAAGGAGACGGATCGAAGTGCAGGAGAAATCAGCAGGGAGAGTAGGGGAGATGGATCGAATTGCAGGAGAATTCAGCAGGGAGAGTAGGGGAGATGGATCGAAGTGCAGGAGAGATCAGCAGGGAGAGGAAATGAGACGGATCGCAGTGCAGGAGAAATCAGCAGGGAGAGTAGGGGAGATGGATCGAAGTGCAGGAGAAATCAGCTGGGAGCGTAGGGGAGATGGATCGAAGTGCAGGAGAGATCAGCAGGGAGAGTAGAGGAGATAGACTGAGGTGCAGGAGAAGTCAGCAGGGAGAGTAGGGGAGATGGATCGAGGTGCAGGAGAAATCAGCAGGGAGAGTAGGGGAGACGGATCGAGGTGCTGGAGAAATCAGCAGGGAGAGTAGGGGAGATGGATCGAAGTGCAGGAGAGATCAGCAGGGAGAGTAGGGGAGATGGATCGAAGTGCAGGAGAGATCAGCAGGGAGAGTAGGCGAGACGGATCGAGGTGCAGGAGAAATCAGCAGGGAGAGTAGGGGAGATGGATCGAGGTGCAGGAGAAATCAGCAGGGAGAGTAGGGGAGATGGATCGAAGTGCAGGAGAGATTAGCAGGGAAAGTAGGGGAGATGACTCGAGGTGCAGGAGAACTCTGCAGTGTGAGTAGGGGAGACGGATCGAGGTGCAGGAGAAATCAGCAGGGAGAGTAGAGGAGATGGATTGAGGTGCAGGAGAAATCAGCAGGGAGAGTAGGGGAGATGGCTTGAGGTGCAGGAGAGATCAGCAGGGAGAGTAGGGGAGATGGATTGAGGTGCACGAGAAATCAGCAGGGAGAGTAGGGGTGATGGACTGAGGTGCAGGAGAAATCAGCAGGGAGAGTAGAGCAGATGGATTGAGGTGCAGGAGAGATCAGCAGGGAGATTAGGGGAGATGGATTGAGGTGCAGGAGAGATCAGCAGGGAGAGTAGGGGAGATGGATTGAGGTGCAAGAGAAATCAGCAGGGAGAGTAGGGGAGGTGGATTGAGGTGCAGGAGAAATCAGCAGGGAGAGTAGAGGAGATGGATTGAGGTGCAGGAGAGATCAGCAGGGAGAGTAGGGGAGATGGATTGAGGTGCAGGAGAGATCAGCAGGGAGAGTAGGGGAGATGGATTGAGGTGCAGGAGAAATAAGTAGTGAGTAGGGGAGATGGATTGAGGTGCAGGAGAAATCAGCAGGGAGAGTAGAGGAGATGGATTGAGGTGACGGAGAGATCAGCAGGGAGAGTAGGGGAGATGGATTGAGGTGCAGGAGAAATCATCAGGGAGAGTTGGGGAGATGGATCGAGGTGGTGAAGAGATCAGCAGGGAGAGGAAAGGAGACGGATCGAAGTGCAGGAGAGATCAGCAGGGAGAGTAGGGGAGATGGATTGAGGTGCAGGAGAAATCAGCAAGGAGAGATGGGGAGATGGATCGAGGTGGAGAAGAGAATAGCAAGCAGAGCAAAGGAGACGGATCCAAGTGCAGGAGAGATCAGCAGGGAGAGTAGGGGAGATGGATAGAGGTGGAGAAGAGATCAGAAGGGAGGGGAAAGGAGATGGACCGAAGTGCAGGAGAGATCAGCAGGGAGAGTAGAGGAGATGGATCGAGGTGGAGAAGAGTTCAGCATTGAGAGGAGAGGAGATGGTTCGAGGTGCAGGAGAAATCAGCAGGGAGAGTAGGGGAGATGGATCGAGGTGAAGGAGAAATTAACAGGGAGAGTAGGGGAGATTAATCGAGGTGGAGGAGAGATCAGCAGGAAGAGTAGAGGAGATGGATCCAGGTGGAGAAGAGATCAGCAGGGAGAGGAGAGGAGATGGATCGAGGTGGAGAAGAGATCAGCAGGGAGAGTAGAGGAGATGGATCGAGGTGGAGAAGAGATCAGCAGGAAGAGTAGAGGAGATGGATCGACGTGGAGAAGAGATCAGCAGGGAGAGGAGAGGAGATGGATCGAGGTGCAGGAGAAATCAGCAGGGAGGGTAGGGGAGATGGATCGAGGTGCAGGAGAAATCAGCAGGGAGAGTAGGGGAGATGGATCGAGGTGCAGGAGAAATCAGCAGGGAGAGTAGGGGAGATGGATAGAGGTGCAGGAGAAATCAGCAGGGAGAGTAGAGGAGATGGATCGAGGTGCAGGAGAAATCAGCAGGAAGAGTAGGGGAGATGGATCAAGGTGGAAGAGAAATCAGCAGGGAGATGAGAGGAGATGGATCGAGGTGCAGGAGAAATCAACAGGGAGAGTAGGGGAGATGGACCAAGGTGCAGGAGAAATCAGCAGGGAGAGTAGAGGAGATGGATCGAGGTGGAGGAGAAATCAGCACTGAGATTAGAGGAGATGGATCGAGGTGCAGGAGAAATCAGCAGGGAGCGTAGAGGAGATGGATCGAGGAGGAGGATAAATCAGCAGCGAGAGTAGAGGAGATGGATCGAGGTCGAGGAGAAATCAGCAGGGAGAGTAGAGGAGATGGATCGAGGTGCAGGAGAAATCAACAGGGAGAGTAGAGGAGATGGATCGAGGTGCAGGAGAAATCAGCAGGGAGAGTAGAGGAGATGGATCGAGGTGGAGCAGAAATCAGCAGGGAGAGTAGAGGAGATGGATCGAGGTGCAGGAGAAATCAGCAGGGAGAGTAGAGGAGATGGATCGAGGTGCAGGAGAGATCAGCAGGGAGAGTAGGGGAGATGGATCGAGGTGCAGGAGAAATCAGCAGGGAGAGTAGGGGAGATGACTCGAGGTGCAGAAGAAATCTGCAGGGAGAGTAAGGGAGATGGATTGAGGTGCAGGAGAAATCAGCAGGGAGAGATGAGGAGATGGATCGAGGTGCAGGAGAGATCAGCAGGGAGAGTAGGGGAGATGGATTGAGGTGCAGTAGAAATCAGCAGGGAGAGTAGGGGAGATGGATTGAGGTGCAGGAGAGATCAGCAGGGAGAATCGGGGAGATGGATTGAGGTGCAGGAGAAATCAGGAGGGAGAGATGGGGAGATGGACCGAGGTGCAGGAGAGATCAGCAGGGAGAGTAGGGGAGATGGATTGAGGTGCAGGAGAGATCAGCAGGGAGAGTAGAGGAGATAGATTGAGGTTGAGAAGAGATCAACAGGGAGAGTAGAGGAGATAGATTGAGGTGGAGAAAAGATCAGCAGGGAGAGTAGAGGAGATAGATTTAGGTGGAGAAGAGATCAGCAGGGAGAGGAAAGGAGACGTATCGAAGTGGAGGAGAGATCAGCAGGGAGAGTAGGGGAGACGGATCGAGGTGCAGGAGAAATCAGCAGGGAGAGTAGAGGAGATGGATCGAGGTGGAGGGGAACTCAGCAGGGAGAGTAGGGGAGATCGATCGAGGTGGAGGAGAAATCAGCAGGGAGAGTAGGGGAGGTGGATCGAGGTGCAGGAGAAATCAGCAGGGAGAGTAGGGGGGACGGATCGAAGTGGAGGAGAAATCAGCAGGGAGAGTAGGGGAGACGGATAGAAGTGCAGGAGAGTTCAGCAGGGAGAGTAGGGGAGATGGATCGAGGTGCAGGAGCAATCAGCAGGGAGAGTAGAGGAGATGGGTCGAGGTGCAGGAGAAATCAGCAGGGAGAGTAGGGGAGATGGATCGTGGTGCAGGAGAAATCAGCAGGGAGAGGAAAGGAGATGGATCGAAGTGCAGGAGAGATCAGCAGGGAGAGGAAAGTAAACGGATCGAAGTGCAGGAGAAATCAGCGGGGAGAATAGGGGAGATGGATCGAAGTGCAGGAGAAATCAGCAGGGAGAGTAGGGGAGATGGATCGAAGTGCAGGAGAAATCAGCAGGGAGAGTAGGGGAGATGGATCGAAGTGCAGGAGAGATCAGCAGGGAGAGGAAAGGAGACGGATCGAAGTGCAGGAGAAATCAGCAGGGAGAGTAGGGGAGATGGATCGAAGTGCAGGAGAAATCAGCAGGGAGAGTAGGGGAGATGGAACGAACTGCAGTAGAGATCAGCAGGGAGGGAAAAGGAGACGGATCGAAGTGCAGGAGAAATCAGCAGGTAGAGTGGGGGAGACCGATAGAAGTGCAGGAGAAATCAGCAGGGAGAGTAGGGGAGATGGATCAAGGTGCAGGAGAAATCAGCAGGGAGAGTAGGGAAGACGGATCGAGGTGCAGGAGAAATCAGCAGGGAGGGTAGGGGAGATGGATCGAAGTGCAGGAGAAATCAGCAGGGAGAGTAGGGGAGATGGATCGAAGTGCAGGAGAGATCAGTAGGGAGAGGAAAGGAGACGGATCGAAGTGCAGGAGAAATCAGCAGGGAGAGTTGGGGAGATGGATCGAAGTGCAGGAGAAATCAGCAGGGAGAGTAGGGTAGATGGATCGAAGTGCAGGAGAGAACAGCAGGAAGAGTAGAGGAGATAGATTGAGGTGCAGGAGAAATCAGCAGGGAGAGTAGGGGAGATGGATCGAGGTGCAGGAGAAATCAGCAGGGAGAGTAGCGAAGACGGATCAAGGTGCAGGAGAAATCAGCAGGGAGAGTAGCGGAGATGGATCGAAGTGCAGGAGAGATCAGCAGGGAGAGAAAAGGAGACGGACCGAAGTGCAGGAGAAATCAGCAGGGAGAGTATAGATGGATCGAAGTGCAGGAGAAATCAGCAGGGAGAGTAGGGGAGATGGATCGAAGTGCAGGAGAGATCAGCAGGGAGAGGAAAGGAGACGGATCGAAGTGCAGGAGAAATCAGCAGGGAGAGTAGGGGAGATGGATCGAAATGCAGGAGAAATCAGCAGGGAGAGTAGGGGAGATGGATCGAGGTGCAGGAGCAATCAGCAGGGAGAGTAGAGGAGATGGGTCGAGGTGCAGGAGAAATCAGCAGGGAGAGTAGGGGAGATGGATCGTGGTGCAGGAGAAATCAGCAGGGAGAGGAAAGTAAACGGATCGAAGTGCAGGAGAAATTAGCGGGGAGAATAGGGGAGATGGATCGAAGTGCAGGAGAAATCAGCAGGGAGAGTAGGGGAGATGGATCGAAGTGCAGGAGAAATCAGCAGGGAGAGTAGGGGAGATGGATCGAAGTGCAGGAGAGATCAGCAGGGAGAGGAAAGGAGACGGATCGAAGTGCAGGAGAAATCAGCAGGGAGAGTAGGGGAGATGGATCGAAGTGCAGGAGAAATCAGCAGGGAGAGTAGGGGAGATGGAACGAACTGCAGTAGAGATCAGCAGGGAGAGAAAAGGAGACGGATCGAAGTGCAGGAGAAATCAGCAGGTAGAGTAGGGGAGACCGATAGAAGTGCAGGAGAAATCAGCAGGGAGAGTAGGGGAGATGGATCGAAGTGCAGGAGAGATCAGCAGGGAGAGTAGAGGAGATAGATTGAGGTGCAGGAGAAATCAGCAGGGAGAGTACGGGAGATGGATCAAGGTGCAGGAGAAATCAGCCGGGAGAGTAGGGAAGACGGATCGAGGTGCAGGAGAAATCAGCAGGGAGGTTAGGGAAGATGGATCGAAGTGCAGGAGAAATCAGCAGGGAGAGTAGGGGAGATGGATCGAAGTGCAGGAGAGATCAGTAGGGAGAGGAAAGGAGACGGATCGAAGTGCAGGAGAAATCAGCAGGGAGAGTTGGGGAGATGGATCGAAGTGCAGGAGAAATCAGCAGGGAGAGTAGGGGAGATGGATCGAAGTGCAGGAGAGATCAGCAGGAAGAGTAGAGGAGATAGATTGAGGTGCAGGAGAAATCAGCAGGGAGAGTAGGGGAGATGGATCGAGGTGCAGGAGAAATCAGCAGGGAGAGTAGCGAAGACGGATCAAGGTGCAGGAGAAATCAGCAGGGAGAGTAGCGGAGATGGATCGAAGTGCAGGAGAGATCAGCAGGGAGAGAAAAGGAGACGGACCGAAGTGCAGGAGAAATCAGCAGGGAGAGTATGGGACATGGATCGAAGTGCAGGAGAAATCAGCAGGGAGAGTAGGGGAGATGGATCGAAGTGCAGGAGAGATCAGCAGGGAGAGGAGAGGAGACGGATCGAAGTGCAGGAGAAATCAGCAGGGAGAGTAGGGGAGATGGATCGAAATGCAGGAGAAATCAGCAGGGAGAGTAGGGGAGATGGATCGAAGTGCAGGAGAGATCAGCAGGGAGAGGAAAGGAGACGGATCGCAGTGCAGGAGAAATCAGCAGGGAGAGTAGGGGAGATGGATCGAAGTGCAGGAGAAATCAGCTGGGAGCGTAGGGGAGATGGATCGAAGTGCAGGAGAGATCAGCAGGGAGAGTAGAGGAGATAGACTGAAGTGCAGGAGAAGTCAGCAGGGAGAGTAGGGGAGATGGATCGAGGTGCAGGAGAAATCAGCAGGGAGAGTAGGGGAGACGGATCGAGGTGCAGGAGAAATCAGCAGGGAGAGTAGGGGAGATGGATCGAAGTGCAGGAGAGATCAGCAGGGAGAGTAGGGGAGATGGATCGAAGTGCAGGAGAGATCAGCAGGGAGAGTAGGCGAGACAGATCGAGGTGCAGGAGACATCAGCAGGGAGAGTAGGGGAGATGGATCGAGGTGCAGGAGAAATCAGCAGGGAGAGTAGGGGAGATGGATCGAAGTGCAGGAGAGATTAGCAGGGAAAGTAGGGGAGATGACTCGAGGTGCAGGAGAACTCTGCAGGGTGAGTAGGGGAGACGGATCGAGGTGCAGGAGAAATCAGCAGGGAGAGTAGGGGAGATGGATCGAAGTGCAGGAGAGATCAGCAGGGAGAGTAGAGGAGATGGATTTAGGTGCACAAGAAATCAGCAGGGAGAGTAGAGGAGATGGCTTGAGGTGCAGGAGAGATCAGCAGGGAAAGTAGGGGAGATGGATTGAGGTGCACGAGAAATCAGCAGGGAGAGTAGGGGTGATGGACTGAGGTGCAGGAGAAATCAGCAGGGAGAGTAGAGGAGATGGATTGAGGTGCAGGAGAGATCAGCAGGGAGATTAGGGGAGATGGATTGAGGTGCAGGAGAGATCAGCAGGGAGAGTAGGGGAGATGGATTGAGGTGCAAGAGAAATCAGCAGGGAGAGTAGGGGACATGGATTGAGGTGCAGGAGAAATCAGCAGGGAGAGTAGAGGAGATGGATTGAGGTGCAGGAGAGATCAGCAGGGAGAGTAGGGGAGATGGATTGAGGTGCAGGAGAGATCAGCAGGGAGAGTAGGGGAGATGGATTGAGGTGCAGGAGAAATAAGCAGTGAGTAGGGGAGATGGATTGAGGTGCAGGAGAAATCAGCAGGGAGAGTAGAAGAGATGGATTGAGGTGACGGAGAGATCAGCAGGGAGAGTAGGGGAGATGGATTGAGGTGCAGGAGAAATCATCAGGGAGAGTTGGGGAGATGGATCGAGGTGGAGAAGAGATCAGCAGGGAGAGGAAAGGAGACGGATCGAAGTGCAGGAGAGATCAGCAGGGAGAGTAGGGGAGATGGATTGAGGTGCAGGAGAAATCAGCAGGGAGAGATGGGGAGATGGATCGAGGTGGAGAAGAGATCAGCAGGCAGAGCAAAGGAGACGGATCGAAGTGCAGGAGAGATCAGCAGGGAGAGTAGGGGAGATGGATAGAGGTGGAGAAGAGATCAGAAGGGAGAGGAAAGGAGATGGACCGAAGTGCAGGAGAGATCAGCAGGGAGAGTAGAGGAGATGGATCGAGGTGGAGAAGAGTTCAGCATTGAGAGGAGAGGAGATGGTTCGAGGTGCAGGAGAAATCAGCAGGGAGAGTAGGGGAGATGGATCGAGGTGAAGGAGAAATTAACAGGGAGAGTAGGGGAGATGGATCGAGGTGGAGGAGAGATCAGCAGGAAGAGTAGAGGAGATGGATCGAGGTGGAGAAGAGATCAGCAGGGAGAGGAGAGGAGATGGATCGAGGTGGAGAAGAGATCAGCAGGGAGAGTAGGGGAGATGGATCGAGGTGGAGAAGAGATCAGCAGGAAGAGTAGAGGATATGGATCGACGTGGAGAAGAGATCAGCAGGGAGAGGAGAGGAGATGGATCGAGGTGCAGGAGAAATCAGCAGGGAGAGTAGGGGAGATGGATCGAGGTGCAGGAGAAATCAGCAGGGAGAGTAGGGGAGATGGATCGAGGTGCAGGAGAAATCAGCAGGGAGAGTAGGGAAGATGGATAGAGGTGCAGGAGAAATCAGCAGGGAGAGTAGAGGAGATGGATCGAGGTGCAGGAGAAATCAGCAGGAAGAGTAGGGGAGATGGATCGAGGTGGAAGAGAAATCAGCAGGGAGATGAGAGGAGATGGATCGAGGTGCAGGAGAAATCAACAGGGAGAGTAGGGGAGATGGACCGAGGTGCAGGAGAAATCAGCAGGGAGAGTAGAGGAGATGGATCGAGGTGGAGGAGAAATCAGCACTGAGAGTAGAGGAGATGGATCGAGGTGCAGGAGAAATCAGCAGGGAGCGTAGAGGAGATGGATCGAGGTGGAGGAGAAATCAGCAGCGAGAGTAGAGGAGATGGATCGAGGTGGAGGAGAAATCAGCAGGGAGAGTAGAGGAGATGGATCGAGGTGCAGGAGAAATCAACAGGGAGAGTAGAGGAGATGGATCGAGGTGCAGGAGAAATCAGCCGGGAGAGTAGAGGAGATGGATCGAGGTGGAGCAGAAATCAGCAGGGAGAGTAGAGGAGATGGATCGAGGTGCAGGAGAAATCAGCAGGGAGAGTAGAGGAGATGGATCGAGGTGGAGGAGAAATCAGCAGGGAGATTAGAGGAGATGGATCGAGGTGGAGGAGAAATCAGCAGGGAGAGTAGAGGAGATGGATCGAGGTGAAGGAGAAATCAACAGGGAGAGTAGAGGAGATGGATCGAGGTGGAGGAGAAATCAGCAGGGAGAGTAGGGGAGATGGATCGAAGTGCAGGAGAGATCAGCAGGGAGAGTAGAGGAGATAGATTGAGGTGCAGGAGAAATCAGCAGGGAGAGTAGGGGAGATGGATCAAGGTGCAGGAGAAATCAGCAGGGAGAGTAGGGAAGACGGATCGAGGTGCAGGAGAAATCAGCAGGGAGAGTAGGGGAGATGGATCGAAGTGCAAGAGAAATCAGCAGGGAGAGTAGGGGAGATGGATCGAAGTGCAGGAGAGATCAGCAGGGAGAGGAAAGGAGACGGATCGAAGTGCAGGAGAAATCAGCAGGGAGAGTAGGGGAGATGGATCGAAGTGCAGGAGAGATCAGCAGGGAGAGTAGAGGAGATAGATTGAGGTGCAGGAGAAATCAGCAGGTAGAGTAGGGGAGATGGATCCAGGTGCAGGAGAAATCAGCAGGGAGAGTAGGGAAGACGGATCGAGGTGCAGGAGAAATCAGCAGGGAGAGTAGGAGAGATGGATCGAAGTGCAGGAGAGATCAGCAGGGAGAGAAAAGGAGACGGATTGAAGTGCAGGAGAAATCAGCAGGGAGAGTAGGGGAGATGGAGCGAAGTGCAGGAGAAATCAGCAGGGAGAGTAGGGGAGATGGATCGAAGTGCAGGAGATATCAGCAGGGACAGTAGGGGAGATGGATCGAAGTGCAGGAGAGATCAGCAGGGAGAGGAAAGGAGACGGATCGCAGTGCAGGAGAAATCAGCAGGGAGAGTAGGGGAGACTGATCGAAGTGCAGGAGAAATCAGTGGGGAGAGTAGGGGAGATGGATCGAAGTGCAGGAGAGATCAGCAGGGAGAGTAGAGGAGATAGATTGAGGTGCAGGAGAAATCAGCAGGGAGAGTAGGAGAGATGGATCGAAGTGCAGGAGAGATCAGCAGGGAGAGAAAAGGAGACGGATTGAAGTGCAGGAGAAATCAGCAGGGAGAGTAGGGGAGATGGAGCGAAGTGCAGGAGAAATCAGCAGGGAGAGTAGGGGAGATGGATCGAAGTGCAGGAGATATCAGCAGGGACAGTAGGGGAGATGGATCGAAGTGCAGGAGAGATCAGCAGGGAGAGGAAAGGAGACGGATCGCAGTGCAGGAGAAATCAGCAGGGAGAGTAGGGGAGACGGATCGAAGTGCAGGAGAAATCAGTGGGGAGAGTAGGGGAGATGGATCGAAGTGCAGGAGAGATCAGCAGGGAGAGTAGAGGAGATAGATTGAGGTGCAGGAGAAATCAGCAGGGAGAGTAGGGGAGATGGATCAAGGTGCAGGAGAAATCAGCAGGGAGAGTAGGGAAGACGGATCGAGGTGCAGGAGAAATCAGCAGGGAGAGTAGGGGAGATGGATCGAAGTGCAGGAGAAATCAGCAGGGAGAGTAGGGGAGATGGATCGAAGTGCAGGAGAAATCAGCAGGGAGAGTAGGGGCGATGGATCGAGGTGCAGGAGAAATCAGCAGGGAGAGTAGGGGAGATGGATCGAAGTGCAGGAGAGATCAGCAGGGAAAGTATGGGAGATGACTTGAGGTGCAGGAGAAATCTGCAGGGTGAGTAGGGGAGACGGATCGAGGTGCAGGTGAAATCAGCAGGGAGAGTAGGGGAGATGGACCGAAGTGCAGGAGAGATCAGCAGGGTGAGTAGAGGAGATGGTTTGAGGTGCAGGAGAAATCAGCAGGGAGAGAAGGGGAGATGGCTTGAGGTGCAGGAGAGATCAGCAGGGAGAGTAGGGGAGATGGATTGAGGTGCACGAGAAATCAGCAGGGAGAGTAGGGGTGATGGACTGAGGTGCAGGAGAAATCAGCAGGGAGAGTAGAGGAGATGGATTGAGGTGCAGGAGAGATCAGCAGGGGAGTAGGGGAGATGGATTGAGGTGCAGGAGAGATCAGCAGGGAGAGTAGGGGAGATGGATTGAGGTGCAGGAGAAATCAGGAGGGAGAGTAGGGGAGATGGATTGAGGTGCAGGAGAAATCAGCAGGGAGAGTAGAGGAGATGGATTGAGGTGCAGGAGAGATCAGCAGGGAGAGTAGGGGAGATGGATTGAGGTGCAGGAGAGATCAGCAGGGAGAGTAGGGGAGATGGATTGAGGTGCAGGAGAAATCAGCAGTGAGTAGGGGAGATGGATTGAGGTGCAGGAGAAATCAGCAGGGAGAGTAGAGGAGATGGATTGAGGTGCAGGAGAGATCAGCAGGGAGAGTAGGGGAGATGGATTGAGGTGCAGGAGAAATCATCAGGGAGAGTTGGGGAGATGGATCGAGGTGGTGAAGAGATCAGCAGGGAGAGCAAAGGAGACGGATCGAAGTGCAGGAGAGATCAGCAGGGAGAGTAGGGGAGATGGATTGAGGTGCAGGAGAAATCAGCAGGGAGAGATGGGGAGATGGATCGAGGTGGAGAAGAGATCAGCAGGCAGAGGAAAGGAGACGGATCGAAGTGCAGGAGAGATCAGCAGGGAGAGTAGGGGAGATGGATAGAGGTGGAGAAGAGATCAGAAGGGAGAGGAAAGGAGATGGACCGAAGTGCAGGAGAGATCAGCAGGGAGAGTAGAGGAGATGGATTGAGGTGGAGAAGAGTTCAGCATTGAGAGGAGAGGAGATGGTTCGAGGTGCAGGAGAAATCAGCAGGGAGAGTAGGGGAGATGGATCGAGGTGCAGGAGAAATTAACAGGGAGAGTAGGGGATGTGGATCGAGGTGGAGGAGAGATCCGCAGGAAGAGTAGAGGAGATGGATCGAGGTGGAGAAAAGATCAGCAGGGAGAGGAGAGGAGATGGATCGAGGTGGAGAAGAGATCAGCAGGGAGAGTAGAGGAGATGGATCGAGGTATAGAAGAGATCAGCAGGAAGAGTAGAGGAGATGGATCGAGGTGGAGAAGAGATCAGCAGGGAGAGTAGAGGAGATGGATCGAGGTGCAGGAGAAATCAGCAGGGAGAGTGGGGGAGATGGATCGAGGTGCAGGAGAAATCAGCAGGGAGAGTAGGGGAGATGGATCGAGGTGCAGGAGAAATCAGCAGGGAGAGTAGGGGAGATGGATCGAGGTGCAGGAGAAATCAGCAGGGAGAGTAGATGAGATGGATCGAGGGGCAGGAGAAATCAGCAGGAAGAGTAGGGGAGATGGATCGAGGTGGGAGAGAAATCAGCAGGGAGTTGAGAGGTGATGGATCGAGGGGCAGGAGAAATCAACAGGGAGAGTAGGGGAGATGGCTTGAGGTGCAGGAGAGATCAGCAGGGAGAGTAGGGGAGATGGATTGAGGTGCAGGAGAGATCAGCAGGGAGAGGAAAGGTGACGGATCGAAGTGCAGGAGAAATCAGCACTGAGAGTAGGGGAGATGGATCGAAGTGCAGGAGAAATCAGCAGGGAGAGTAGGGGAGATGGATCGAAGTGCAGGAGAGATCAGCAGGGAGAGTAGAGGAGATAGATTGAGGTGCAGGAGAAATCAGCAGGGAGAGTAGGGGAGATGGATTGAAGTGCAGGAGAGATCAGCAGGGAGAGGAAAGGAGACGGATCGAAGTGCAGGAGAAATCAGCAGGGAGAGTAGGGGAGACGGATCGAAGTGCAGGAGAAATCAGTGGGGAGAGTAGGGGAGATGGATCGAAGTGCAGGAGAGATCAGCAGGGAGAGTAGAGGAGATAGATTGAGGTGCAGGAGAAATCAGCAGGGAGAGTAGGGGAGATGGATCAAGATGCAGGAGAAATCAGCAGGGAGAGTAGGGAAGACGGATCGAGGTGCAGGAGAAATCAGCAGGGAGAGTAGGGGAGATGGATCGAAGTGCAGGAGAAATCAGCAGGGAGAGTAGGGGAGATGGATCGAAGTGCAGGAGAGATCAGCAGGGAGAGGAAAGGTGACGGATCGAAGCGCAGGAGAAATCAGCAGGGAGAGTAGCGGAGATGGATCGAAGTGCAGGAGAAATCAGCAGGGAGAGTAGGGGAGATGGATCGAAGTGCAGGAGAGATCAGCAGGGAGAGTAGAGGAGATAGATTGAGGTGCAGGAGAAATCAGCAGGGAGAGTAGGGGAGATGGATCGAGGTGCAGGAGAAATCAGCAGGGAGAGTAGGGAAGACGGATCGAGGTGCAGGAGAAATCAGCAGGGAGAGTAGGGGAGATGGATCGAAGTGCAGGAGAGATCACCAGGGAGAGAAAAGGAGACGGATCGAAGTGCAGGAGAAATCAGCAGGGAGAGTAAGGGAGATGGATCGAAGTGCAGGAGAAATCAGCAGGGAGAGCAGGGGAGTTGGATCGAAGTGCAGGAGAAATCAGCAGGGAGAGTAGGGGAGATGGATCGAAGTGCAGGAGAGATCAGCAGGGAGAGGAAAGGAGACGGATCGAAGTGCAGGAGAAATCAGCAGGGAGAGTAGGGGAGATGGATCGAAGTGCAGGAGAAATCAGCAGGAGAGTAGGGGAGATGGATCGAAGTGCAGGAGAGATCAGCAGGGAGAGGAAAGGAGACGGATCGAAGTGCAGGAGAAATCAGCAGGGAGAGTAGGGGAGATGGATCGAAGTGCAGGAGAAATCAGCAGGGAGAGTAGGGGAGATGGATCGAAGTGCAGGAGAGATCAGCAGGGAGAGTAGAGGAGATAGATTGAGGTGCAGGAGAAATCAGCAGGGAGAGTAGGGGAGATGGATCGAGGTGCAGGAGAAATCAGCAGGGAGAGTAGGGGAGACGGATCGAGGTGCAGGAGAAATCAGCATGGAGAGTAGGGGAGATGGATCCAGGTGCAGGAGAGATCAGCAGGGAGAGTAGGGGAGATGGATCGAAGTGCAGGAGAGATCAGCAGGGAGAGTAGGCGAGACGGATCGAGGTGCAGGAGAAATCAGCAGGGAGAGTAGGGGAGATGGATCGAGGTGCAGGAGAAATCAGCAGGGAGAGAAGGGGAGATGGATCGAAGTGCAGGAGAGCTCAGCAGGGAAAGTAGGGGAGATGACTCGAGGTGCAGGAGAAATCAGCAGGGTGAGTAGGGGAGACGGATCGAGGTGCAGGAGAAATCAGCAGGGAGAGTAGGGGAGATGGATCGAAGTGCAGGAGCAATCAGCAGAGAGAGTAGGGGAGATGGATCGAGGTGCAGGAGCAATCAGCAGGGAGAGTAGAGGAGATGGATCGAGGTGCAGGAGAAATCAGCAGGGAGAGTAGGGGAGATGGATCGAGGTGCAGGAGAAATCAGCAGGGAGAGTAGGGGAGATGGATCGAAGTGCAGGAGCGATCAGCAGGGAGAGAAAAGTAAACGGATCGAAGTACAGGAGAAATCAGCGGGGAGAGTAGGGGAGATGGACCGAGGTGCAGGAGAAATCAGCAGGGAGAGTAGAGGAGATGGATCGAGGTGGAGGAGAGATCAGCAGGGAGAGTAGAGGAGATGGATTGAGGTGCAGGAGAGATCAGCAGGGAGAGTAGGGGAGATGACTTGAGGTGCAGGAGAGATCAGCAGGGAGAGTAGGGGAGATGGATTGAGGTGCAGGAGAGATCAGCAGGAAGAGGAAAGGTGACGGATCGAAGTGCAGGAGAAATCAGCAGGGAGAGTAGGGGAGATGGATCGAAGTGCAGGAGAAATCAGCAGGGAGAGTAGGGGAGATGGATCGAAGTGCAGGAGAGATCAGCAGGGAGAGTAGAGGAGATAGATTGAGGTGCAGGAGAAATCAGCAGGGAGAGTAGGGGAGATGGATTGAAGTGCAGAAGAGATCAGCAGGGAGAGGAAAGGAGACGGATCGAAGTGCAGGAGAAATCAGCAGGGAGAGTAGGGGAGACGGATCGAAGTGCAGGAGAAATCAGTGGGGAGAGTAGGGGAGATGGATCGAAGTGCAGGAGAGATCAGCAGGGAGAGTAGAGGAGGTAGATTGAGGTGCAGGAGAAATCAGCAGGGAGAGTAGGGGAGATGGATCAAGGTGCAGGAGAAATCAGCAGGGAGAGTAGGGAAGACGGATCGAGGTGCAGGAGAAATCAGCAGGGAGAGTAGGGGAGATGGATCGAAGTGCAGGAGAAATCAGCAGGGAGAGTAGGGGAGATGGATCGAAGTGCAGGAGAGATCAGCTGGGAGAGGAAAGGTGACGGATCGAAGTGCAGGAGAAATCAGCAGGGAGAGTAGGGGAGATGGATCGAAGTGCAGGAGAAATCAGCAGGGAGAGTAGGGGAGATGGATCGAAGTGCAGGAGAGATCAGCAGGGAGAGTAGGGGAGATAGATTGAGGTGCAGGAGAAATCTGCAGGGAGAGTAGGGGAGATGGATCGAGGTGCAGGAGAAATCAGCAGGGAGAGTAGGGGAGATGGAGCGAAGTGCAGGAGAGATCAGCAGGGAGAGAAAAGGAGACGGATCGAAGTGCAGGAGAATTCAGCAGGGAGAGTAAGGGAGATGGATCGAAGTGCAGGAGAAATCAGCAGGGAGAGTAGGGGAGATGGATCGAAGTGCAGGAGAAATCAGCAGGGAGAGTAGGGGAGATGGATCGAAGTGCAGGAGAGATCAGCAGGGAGAGGAAAGGAGACGGATCGAAGTGCAGGAGAAATCAGCAGGGAGAGTAGGGGAGATGGATCGAAGTGCAGGAGAAATCAGCAGGAGAGTAGGGGAGATGGATCGAAGTGCAGGAGAGATCAGCAGGGAGAGGAAAGTAAACGGATCGAAGTGCAGGAGAAATCCGCGGGGAGAGTGGGGGAGATGGATCGAAGTGCAGGAGAAATCAGCAGGGAGAGTAGGGGAGATGGATCGAAGTGCAGGAGAAATCAGCAGGGAGAGTAGGGGAGATGGTTTGAGGTGCAGGAGAGATCAGCAGGGAGAGTAGGGGAGATGGATTGAGGTGCAGGAGAGATCAGCAGGGAGAGGAAAGGTGACGGATCGAAGTGCAGGAGAAATCAGCAGGGAGAGTAGGGGAGATGGATCGAAGTGCAGGAGAAATCAGCAGGGAGAGTAGGGGAGATGGATCGAAGTGCAGGAGAAATCAGCAGGGAGAGTAGGGGAGATGGATTGAAGTGCAGGAGAGATCAGCAGGGAGAGTAGAGGAGATAGATTGAGGTGCAGGAGAAATCAGCAGGGAGAGTAGGGGAGATGGATTGAAGTGCAGGAGAGATCAGCAGGGACAGGAAAGGAGACGGATCGAAGTGCAGGAGAAATCAGCAGGGAGAGTAGGGGAGACGGATCGAAGTGCAGGAGAAATCAGTGGGGAGAGTAGGGGAGATGGATCGAAGTGCAGGAGAGATCAGCAGGGAGAGTAGAGGAGATAGATTGAGGTGCAGGAGAAATCAGCAGGGAGAGTAGGGGAGATGGATCAAGGTGCAGGAGAAATCAGCAGGGAGAGTAGGGAAGACGGATCGAAGTGCAGGAGAAATCAGCAGGGAGAGTAGGGGAGATGGATCGAAGTGCAGGAGAAATCAGCAGGGAGAGTAGGGGAGATGGATCGAAGTGCAGGAGAGATCAGCAGGGAGAGGAAAGGTGACGGATCGAAGTGCAGGAGAAATCAGCAGGGAGAGTAGGGGAGATGGATCGAAGTGCAGGTGAAATCAGCAGGGAGAGTAGGGGAGATGGATCGAAGTGCAGGAGAGATCAGCAGGGAGAGTAGAGGAGATAGATTGAGGTGCAGGAGAAATCAGCAGGGAGAGTAGGGGAGATGGATCGAAGTGCAGGAGAAATCAGCAGGGAGAGTAGGGAAGACGGATCGAGGTGCAGGAGAAATCAGCAGGGAGAGTAGGGGAGATGGATCGTAGTGCAGGAGAGATCAGCAGGGAGAGAAAAGCAGACGGATCGAAGTGCAGGAGAAATCAGCATGGAGAGTAAGGGAGATGGATCGAAGTGCAGGAGAAATCAGCAGGGAGAGTAGGGGAGATGGATCGAAGTGCAGGAGAGATCAGCAGGGAGAGGAAAGGAGACGGGGCGAAGTGCAGGAGAAATAAGCAGGGAGAGTAGGGGAGATGGATCGAAGTGCAGGAGAAATCAGCAGGGAGAGTAGGGGAGATGGATCAAAGTGCAGGAGAGATCAGCAGGGAGAGGAAAGGAGACGGATCGAAGTGCAGGAGAAATCAGCAGGGAGAGTAGGGGAGATGGATCGAAGTGCAGGAGAAATCAGCAGGGAGAGTAGGGGAGATGGATCGAAGTGCAGGAGAGATCAGCATGGAGAGTAGAAGAGATTGATTGAGGTGCAGGAGAAATCAGCAGGGAGAGTAGGGGAGATGGATGGAGGTGCAGGAGAAATCAGCAGGGAGAGTAGGGGAGACGGATCGAGGTGCAGGAGAAATCAGCAGGGAGAGTAGGGGAGATGGATCCAAGTGCAGGAGAGATCAGCAGGGAGAGTAGGGGAGATGGATCGAAGTGCAGGAGAGATCAGCAGGGAGAGTAGGGGAGATGGATTGAAGTGCAGGAGAGATCAGCAGGGAGAGTAGAGGAGATAGATTGAGGTGCAGGAGAAATCAGCAGGGAGAGTAGGGGAGATGGATTGAAGTGCAGGAGAGATCAGCAGGGACAGGAAAGGAGACGGATCGAAGTGCAGGAGAAATCAGCAGGGAGAGTAGGGGAGACGGATCGAAGTGCAGGAGAAATCAGTGGGGAGAGTAGGGGAGATGGATCGAAGTGCAGGAGAGATCAGCAGGGAGAGTAGAGGAGATAGATTGAGGTGCAGGAGAAATCAGCAGGGAGAGTAGGGGAGATGGATCAAGGTGCAGGAGAAATCAGCAGGGAGAGTAGGGAAGACGGATCGAAGTGCAGGAGAAATCAGCAGGGAGAGTAGGGGAGATGGATCGAAGTGCAGGAGAAATCAGCAGGGAGAGTAGGGGAGATGGATCGAAGTGCAGGAGAGATCAGCAGGGAGAGGAAAGGTGACGGATCGAAGTGCAGGAGAAATCAGCAGGGAGAGTAGGGGAGATGGATCGAAGTGCAGGTGAAATCAGCAGGGAGAGTAGGGGAGATGGATCGAAGTGCAGGAGAGATCAGCAGGGAGAGTAGAGGAGATAGATTGAGGTGCAGGAGAAATCAGCAGGGAGAGTAGGGGAGATGGATCGAAGTGCAGGAGAAATCAGCAGGGAGAGTAGGGAAGACGGATCGAGGTGCAGGAGAAATCAGCAGGGAGAGTAGGGGAGATGGATCGTAGTGCAGGAGAGATCAGCAGGGAGAGAAAAGCAGACGGATCGAAGTGCAGGAGAAATCAGCATGGAGAGTAAGGGAGATGGATCGAAGTGCAGGAGAAATCAGCAGGGAGAGTAGGGGAGATGGATCGAAGTGCAGGAGAGATCAGCAGGGAGAGGAAAGGAGACGGGGCGAAGTGCAGGAGAAATAAGCAGGGAGAGTAGGGGAGATGGATCGAAGTGCAGGAGAAATCAGCAGGGAGAGTAGGGGAGATGGATCAAAGTGCAGGAGAGATCAGCAGGGAGAGGAAAGGAGACGGATCGAAGTGCAGGAGAAATCAGCAGGGAGAGTAGGGGAGATGGATCGAAGTGCAGGAGAAATCAGCAGGGAGAGTAGGGGAGATGGATCGAAGTGCAGGAGAGATCAGCATGGAGAGTAGAAGAGATTGATTGAGGTGCAGGAGAAATCAGCAGGGAGAGTAGGGGAGATGGATGGAGGTGCAGGAGAAATCAGCAGGGAGAGTAGGGGAGACGGATCGAGGTGCAGGAGAAATCAGCAGGGAGAGTAG
The DNA here is from genome assembly GCA_030765045.1 of Tenodera sinensis. Taxonomy (NCBI): domain Eukaryota; kingdom Metazoa; phylum Arthropoda; class Insecta; order Mantodea; family Mantidae; genus Tenodera; species Tenodera sinensis. Next base: position 72,054,073 of record CM060974.1, on the reverse strand, counting down.
GGGAGATGGATCCAAGTGCAGGAGAGATCAGCAGGGAGAGTAGGGGAGATGGATCGAAGTGCAGGAGAGATCAGCAGGGAGAGTAGGCGAGACGGATCGAGGTGCAGGAGAAATCAGCAGGGAGAGTAGGGGAGATGGATCGAGGTGCAGGAGAAATCAGCAGGGAGAGTAGGGGAGATAGATCGAAGTGCAGGAGAAATCAGCAGGGAAAGTAGGGGAGATGACTCGAGGTGCAGGAGAAATCAGCAGGGTGAGTAGGGGAGACGGATCGAGGTGCAGGAGAAATCAGCAGGGAGAGTAGGGGAGATGGATCGAAGTGCAGGAGAAATCAGCAGGGAGAGTAGGGGAGATGGATCGAGGTGCAGGAGCAATCAGCAGGGAGAGTAGAGGAGATGGATCGAGGTGCAGGAGAAATCAGCAGGGAGAGTAGGGGAAATGGATCGAGGTGCAGGAGAAATCAGCAGGGAGAGTAGGGGAGATGGATCGAAGTGCAGGAGCGATCAGCAGGGAGAGGAAAGTAAACAGATCGCAGTGCAGGAGAAATCAGCGGGGAGAGTAGGGGAGATGGATCGAAGTGCAGGAGAAATCAGCAGGGAGGGTAGGGGAGATGGATCGAAGTGCAGGAGAAATCAGCAGGGAGAGTAGGGGAGATGGATCGAAGTGCAGGAGAGATCAGCAGGGAGAGGAAAGGAGACGGATCGAAGTGCAGGAGAAATCAGCAGGGAGAGTAGGGGAGATGGATCGAAGTGCAGGAGAAATCAGCAGGGAGAGTAGGGGAGATGGATCGAAGTGCAGGAGAGAACAGCAGGGAGAGGAAAGGAGACGGATCGAAGTGCAGGAGAAATCAGCAGGGAGAGTAGGGGAGATGGATCGAAGTGCAGAAGAAATCAGCAGGGAGAGTAGGGGAGATGGATGGAAGTGCAGGAGAGATCAGCAGGGAGAGTAGAGGAGATAGATTGAGGTGCAGGAGAAATCAGCAGGGAGAGTAGGGGAGATGGATCAAGGTGCAGGAGAAATCAGCAGGGAGAGTAGGGAAGACGGATCGAGGTGCAGGAGAAATTAGCAGGGAGAGTAGGGGAGATGTATCGAAGTGCAGGATAAATCAGCAGGGAGAGTAGGGGAGATGGATCGAAGTGCAGGAGAGATCAGCAGGGAGAGGAAAGGTGACGGATCGAAGTGCAGGAGAAATCAGCAGGGAGAGTAGGGGAGATGGATCGAAGTGCAGGAGAAATCAGCAGGGACAGTAGGGGAGATGGATCGATGTGCAGGAGAGATCAACAGGGAGAGTAGAGGAGATAGATTGAGGTGCAGGAGAAATCAGCAGGGAGAGTAGGGGAATGGATCGAGGTGCAGGAGAAATCAGCAGGGAGAGTAGGGAAGACGGATCGTGGTGCTGGAGAAATCAGCAGGGAGAGTAGGGGAGATGGATCGAAGTGCAGGAGAGATCAGCAGGGAGAGAAAAGGAGAAGGATCGAAGTGCAGGAGAAATTAGCAGGGAGAGTAAGGGAGATGGATCGAAGTGCAGGAGAAATCGGCAGGGAGAGTAGGGGAGATGGATCGAAGTGCAGGAGAAATCAGCAGGGAGAGTAGGGGAGATGATTGAAGTGCAGGAGAGATCAGCAGGGAGAGGAAAGGAGACGGATCGAAGTGCAGGAGAAATCAGCAGGGAGAGTAGGGGAGATGGATCGAAGTGCAGGAGAAATCAGCAGGGGGAGTAGGGGAGATGGATCGAAGTGCAGGAGAGATCAGCAGGGAGAGGAAAGGAGACGGATCGAAGTGCAGGAGAAATCAGCAGGGAGAGTAGGGGAGATGGATCGAAGTGCAGGAGAAATCAGCAGGGAGAGTAGGGGAGATGGATCGAAGTGCAGGAGAGATCAGCAGGGATAGTAGAGGAGATGGATTGAGGTGCAGGAGAGATCAGCAGGGAGAGTAGGGGAGATGGATTGAGGTGCAGGAGAGATCAGCAGGGAAAGTAGGGGAGATGACTCGAGGTGCAGGAGAAATCAGCAGGGTGAGTAGGGGAGACGGATCGAGGTACAGGAGAAATCAGCAGGGAGAGTAGGGGAGATGGATCGAAGTGCAGGAGAGATCAGCAGGGAGAGTAGAGGAGATGGATTGAGGTGCAGGAGAAATCAGCAGGGAGAGTAGGGGAGATGGTTTGAGGTGCAGGAGAGATCAGCAGGTAGAGTAGGGGAGATGGATTGAGGTGCAGGAGAAATCAGCAGTGAGAGTAGGGGAGATGAATTGAGGTGCAGGAGAAATCAGCAGGGAGAGTAGAGGAGATGGATTGAGGTGCAGGAGAGATCAGCAGGGAGAGTAGGGGAGATGGATTGAGGTGCAGGAGAGATCAGCAGGGAGAGTAGGGGAGATGGATTGAGGTGCAGGAGAAATCAGCAGGGATAGTAGAGGAGATGGATTGAGGTGCAGGAGAGATCAGCAGGGAGAGTAGGGGAGATGGATTGAGGTGCAGGAGAGATCAGCAGGGAAAGTAGGGGAGATGGATTGAGGTGCAGGAGAAATCAGCAGGGAGAGTAGGGGAGATGGATTGAGGTGCAGGAGAAATCAGCAGGGAGAGTAGAGGAGATGGATTAAGGTGCAGGAGAGATCAGCACGGAGAGTAGGGGAGATGGATTGAGGTGCAGGAGAAATCATCAGGGAGAGATGAGGAGATGGATCGAGGTGGAGAAGAGATCAGCAGGGAGAGGAAAGGAGACGGATCGAAGTGCAGGAGAGATCAGCAGGGAGAGTAGGGGAGATGGATTGAGGTGCAGGAGTAATCAGCAGGGAGAGATGGGGAGATGGATCGAGGTGGAGAAGAGATCAGCAGGCAGAGGAAAGGAGACGGATCGAAGTGCAGGAGAGATCAGCAGGGAGAGTAGGGGAGATGGATAGAGGTGCAGAAGAGATCTGAAGGGAGAGGAAAGGAGATGGACCGAAGTGCAGGAGAGATCAGCAGGGAGAGTAGAGGAGATGGATCGAGGTGGAGAAGAGATCTGCATTGAGAGGAGAGGAGATGGTTCGAGGTGCAGGAGAAATCAGCAGGGAGAGTAGGGGAGATGGATCGAGGTGCAGGAGAAATCAACAGGGAGAGTAGGGGAGATGGATCGAGGTGGAGGAGAGATCAGCAGGGTGAGGAGAGGAGATGGATCGAGGTGGAGAAGACATCAGCAGGGAGAGTAGAGGAGATGGATCGAGGTGGAGAAGAGATCAGCAGGAAGAGTAGAGGAGATGGATCGAGGTGCAGGAGAAATCAGCAGGGAGAGTAGAGGAGATGGATGGAGGTGCAGGAGAAATCAGCAGGGAGAGTAGAGGAGATGGATCGAGGTGCAGGAAAAACCAGCAGGTAGAGTAGAGGAGATGGATTGAGGTGCAGGAGAGATCAGCAGGGAGAGTAGGGGAGATGGATTGAGGTGCAGGAGAGATCAGCAGGGAGAGTAGGGGAGATGGATTGAGGTGCAGGAGAAATCAGCAGGGAGAGCAGGGGAGATGGATTGAGGTGCAGGAGAAATCAGCAGGGAGAGTAGAGGAGATGGATTGAGGTGCAGGAGAGATCAGCAGGGAGTGTAGGGAAGATGGATTGAGGTGCAGGAGAGATCAGCAGGGAGAGTAGGGGAGATGGATTGAGGTGCAGGAGTAATCAGCAGGGAGAGTAGGGGAGATGGATTGAGGTGCAGGAGAAATCAGCAGGGGGAGTAGAGGCGATGGATTGAGGTGCAGGACAGATCAGCAGGGAGAGCAGGGGAGATGGATTGAGCTGCAGGAGAAATCAGCAGGGAGAGTAGAGGAGATGGATTGAGGTGCAGGAGAGATGAGCAGGGAGTGTAGGGGAGATGGATTGAGGTGCAGGAGAGATCAGCAGGGAGACTAGGGGAGATGGATTAAGGTGCAGGAGTAATCAGCAGGGAGAGTAGGGGAGATGTATTGAGGTGCAGGAGAAATCAGCATGGAGAGTAGAGGCGATGGATTGAGGTGCAGGAGAGATCAGCAGGGAGAGTAGGGGAGACGGATTGAGGTGCAGGAGAAATCAGCAGGGAGAGATGGGGAGATGGATCGAGGTGGAGAAGAGATCAGCAGGGAGAGGAAAGGAGACGGATCGAAGGGCAGGAGAGATCAGCAGGGAGAGTAGGGGAGATGGATTGAGGTGCAGGAGAAATCAGCAGGGAAGAGATGGGGAGATGGATCGAGGTGGAGAAGAGATCAGCAGGGAGAGGAAAGGAGACGGATCGAAGTGCAGGAGAGATCAGCAGGGAGAGTAGAGGAGCTGGATTTAGGCTCAGGAGAAATCAGCAGGGAGAGATGGGGAGATGGATCGAGGTGCAGGAGAAATCAGCAGGGAGAGTAGGGGAGATGGATCGAGGTGCAGGGGAAATCAGCAGGGAGAGTAGGGGAGATGGATAGAGGTGGAGAAGAGATCAGCAGGGAGAGGAAAGGAGATGGATCGAAGTGCAGCAGAAATCAGCAGGGAGAGTAGACGAGATGGAACGAGGTGGAGGAGAATTCAGCAGGGAGAGTAGACGAGATGGATCGAGGTGCAAGAGAGATCAGCAGGAAGAGTAGAGGAAATGGATCGAGGTGGAGAAGAGATCAGCAGGGAGAGGAGAGGAGATGGATCGAGGTGGAGAAGAGATAAGCAGGGAGAGTAGAGGAGATGGATCGAGGTGGAGAAGAGATCAGCAGGAAGAGTGGAGGAGATGGATCGAGGTGGAGAAGAGATCAGCAGGGAGAGGAGAGGAGATGGATCGAGGTGCAGGAGAAATCAGCAGGGAGAGTAGGGGAGATGAATCGAGGTGCAGGAGAAATCAGCAGGGAGAGTAGGGGAGATGGATCGAGGTGCAGGAGAAATCAGCAGGGAGAGTAGGGGAGATGGATCGAGGTGGAGAAGAGATCAGCAGGGAGAGGAGAGGAGATGGATCGAGGTGGAGGAGAAATCAGCAGGGAGATGAGAGGAGATGGATCGAGGTGCAGGAGAAATCAACAGGGAGAGTAGGGGAGTTGGAACGAGGTGCAGGAGAATTCAGCAGGGAAGAGATGGGGAGATGGATCGAGGTGGAGAAGAGATCAGCAGGGAGAGGAAAGGAGACGGATAGAAGTGCAGGAGAGATCAGCAGGGAGAGTAGAGGAGCTGGATTTAGGTGCAGGAGAAATAGGCAGGGAGAGATGGGGACATGGATCGAGGTGCAGGAGAAATCAGCAGGGAGAGTAGGGGAGATGGATCGAGGTGCAGGGGAAATCAGCAGGGAGAGTAGGGGAGATGGATAGAGGTGGAGAAGAGATCAGCAGGGAGAGGAAAGGAGATGGATCGAAGTGCAGGAGAAATCAGCAGGGAGAGTAGACGAGATGGAACGAGGTGGAGGAGAAATCAGCAGGGAGAGTAGACGAGATGGATCGAGGTGCAGGAGAGATCAGCAGGAAGAGTAGAGGAAATTGATCGAGGTGGAGAAGAGATCAGCAGGGAGAGGAGAGGAGATGGATCGAGGTGGAGAAGAGATAAGCAGGGAGAGTAGAGGAGATGGATCGAGGTGGAGAAGAGATCAGCAGGAAGAGTAGAGGAGATGGATCGAGGTGGAGAAGAGATCAGCACGGAGAGGAGAGAAGATGGATCGAGGTGCAGGAGAAATCAGCAGGGAGAGAAGGGGAGATGAATCGAGGTGCAGGAGAAAACAGCAGGGAGAGTAGGGGAGATGGATCGAGGTGCAGGAGAAATCAGCAGGGAGAGTAGGGGAGATGGATCGAGGTGCAGGAGAAATCAGCAGGGAGAGTAGGGGAGATGGATCGAGGTGGAGAAGAGATCAGCAGGGAGAGGAGAGGAGATGGATCGAGGTGGAGGAGAAATCAGCAGGGAGATGAGAGGAGATGGATCGAGGTGCAGGAGAAATCAACAGGGAGAGTAGGGGAGTTGGAACGAGGTGCAGGAGAACTCAGCAGGGAGAGTGGACGAGATGGATCGAGGTGGAGGGGAAATCAGCAGGGAGAATAGAGGAGATGGATCGAGGTGCTGGAGAAATCAGCAGGGAGAGTAGAGGAGATGGATCGAGGTGGAGGAGAAATCAGCAGGGAGAGTAGAGGAGATGGATCGAGGTGGTGGAGAAATTAGCAGGGAGAGTAGAGGAGATGGATCGAGGTGCAGGAGAAATCAACAGGAAGAGTAGAGGAGATGGATCGAGGTGGTGGAGAAATCAGCAGGGAGAGTAGAGGAGATGGATCGAGGTGCAGGAGAAATCAACAGGAAGAGTAGAGGAAATGGATCGATGTGCAGGAGAAATCAGCAGGGAGAGTAGAGGAGATGGATCGAGGTGGAGCAGAAATCAGCAGGGAGAGTAGTGGAGATGGATCGAGGTGACGGAGAAATCAGCAGGGAGAGTAGAGGAGATGGATCGAGGTGGAGGAGAAATCAGCAGGGAGAGTAGAGGAGATGGATCGAGGTGGAGGAGAAATCAGCAGGGAGAGTAGAGGAGATGGATCGAGGTGGAGGAGAAATCAACAGGGGGAGTAGAGGAGATCGATCGAGGTGCAGGAGAAATCAGCAGGGAGAGTAGAGGAGATGGATCGAGGTGGAGGAGAAATCAGCAGGGAGAGTAGAGGAGATGGATCGAGGTGGAGGAGAAACCAGCAGGGAGAGTAGAGGAGATGGATCGAGGTGCAGGAGAAATCAACAGGGAGAGTAGAGGAGATGGATCGAGGTGGAGGAGAAATCAACAGGGAGAGTAGGGGAGATGGATCGAGGTGGAGGAGAGATCAGCAGGGAGAGTAGAGGAGAGGGATCAAGGTGCAGGGGAAATCAGCAGGGAGAGTAGAGGAGATGGATCGAGGTGGAGGAGAAATCAGCAGGGAGAGTAGAGGAGATGGATCGAGGTCCAGGAGAAATAAGCAGGGAAAGTAGAGGAGATGGATCGAGGTGGAGGAGAAATCAGCAGGGAGAGTAGAGGAGATGGATCGAGGTGGAGGAGAAATCAGCAGGGAGAGTAGAGGAGATGGATCGAGGTGCAGGAGAAATCAGCAGGGAGAGTAGAGGAGATGGATCGAGGTGCAGGAGAAATCAACAGCGAGAGTAGAGGAGATGGATTGAGGTGGAGGAGAAATCAGCAGGGAATGTAGAGGAGATATGTCGAGGTGGAGGAGAACTCAGCAGGGAGAGTAGAGGAGATGGTTCGAGGTGGAGGAGAAATCAACAGGGAGAGTAGTGGAGATCGATCGAGGTGCAGGAGAAATCAGTAGGGAGAGTAGAGGAGATGGATCGAGGTGGAAGAGAAATCAGCAGGGAGAGTAGAGGAGATGGATCGAGGTGGAGGAGATACCAGCAGGGCGAGTAGAGGAGATGGATCGAGGTGCAGGAGAAATCAACAGGGAGAGTAGAGGAGATGGTTCGAGGTGCAGGAGAAATCAGCAGTGAGAGTAGAGTAGATGGATCCAGGTGCTGGAGAAATCAACAGGGAGAGTAGGGGAGATGGATCTAGGTGGAGGAGAAATCAGCAGGGAGAATGGAGGAGATGGATCGAGGTGCAGGAGAAATCAGCAGGGAGAGTAGAGGAGATGTATCGAGGTGCAGGAGAAATCAGCAGGGAGGGTAGAGGAGATGGATCGAGGTGGAGGAGAAATCAGCAGGGAGAGTAGAGGAGATGGATCGAGGTGCAGGAGAAATCAGCAGGGAGAGTAGACGAGATGGAACGAGGTGGAGGAGAAATCAGCAGGGAGAGTAGACGAGATGGAACGAGGTGCAGGAGAAATCAGCAGGGAGAGTAGGGGAGATGGATCGAAGTGCAGGAGAAATCAGCAGGGAGAGTAGGGGAGATGGATCGAAGTGCAGGAGAGATCAGCAGGGAGAGGAAAGGTGACGGATCGAAGTGCAGGAGAAATCAGCAGGGAGAGTAGGGGAGATGGATCGAAGTGCAGGAGAAATCAGCAGGGAGAATAGGGGAGATGGATCGAAGTGCAGGAGAGATCAGCAGGGAGAGTAGAGGTGATGGATCGAGGTGGAGAAGACATCAGCAGGGAGAGGAGAGGAGATGGATCGAGGTGGAGAAGAGATAAGCAGGGAGAGTAGAGGAGATGGATCGAGGTGGAGAAGAGATCAGCAGGAAGAGTAGAGGAGATGGATCGAGGTGGAGAAGAGATCAGCAGGGAGAGGAGAGGAGATGGATCGAGGTGCAGGAGAAATCAGCAGGGAGAGTAGGGGAGATGAATCGAGGTGCAGGAGAAATCAGCAGGGAGAGTAGAGGTGATGGATCGAGGTGGAGAAGACATCAGCAGGGAGAGGAGAGGAGATGGATCGAGGTGCAGGAGAAATCAGCAGGGAGAGTAGGGGAGATGGATCGAGGTGGAGAAGAGATCAGCAGGGAGAGGAGAGGAGATGGATCGAGGTGGAGGAGAAATCAGCAGGGAGATGAGAGGAGATGGATCGAGGTGCAGGAGAAATCAACAGGGAGAGTAGGGGAGTTGGAACGAGGTGCAGGAGAATTCAGCAGGGAGAGTGGATGAGATGGATCGAGGTGGAGGGGAAATCAGCAGGGAGAATAGAGGAGATGGATCGAGGTGCTAGAGAAATCAGCAGGGAGAGTAGAGGAGATGGATCGAGGTGGAGGAGAAATCGGCAGGGAGAGTAGAGGAGATGGATCGAGGTGGTGGAGAAATCAGCAGGGAGAGTAGAGGAGATGGATCGAGGTGGAGGAGAAATCAGCAGGGAGAGTAGACGAGATGGATCGAGGTGGAGGAGAAACCAGCAGGGAGAGTAGAGGAGATCGATCGAGGTGCAGGAGAAATCAGCAGGGAGAGTAGAGGAGATGGATCGAGGTGGAGGAGAAATCAGCAGGGAGAGTAGAGGAGATGGATCGAGGTGGAGGAGAAACCAGCAGGGAGAGTAGAGGAGATGGATCGAGGTGCAGGAAAAATCAACAGGGAGAGTAGAGGAGATGGATCGAGGTGCAGGAGAAATCAGCAGGGAGAGTAGAGGAGATGGATCGAGGTGCAGGAGAAATCAACAGGGAGAGTAGGGGAGATGGATCGAGGTGGAGGAGAGATCAGCAGGGAGAGTAGAGGAGATGGATCGAGGTGCAGGGGAAATCAGCAGGGAGAGTAGAGGAGATGGATCGAGGTGCAGGAGAAATCAGCAGGGAGAGTAGAGGAGATGGATCGAGGTGCAGGGGAAATCAGCAGGGAGAGTAGAGGAGATGGATCGAGGTGGAGGAGAAATCAGCAGGGAGAGTAGAGGAGATGGATCGAGGTGCAGGAGAAATCAGCAGGGAGAGTAGAGGAGATGGATCGAGGTGGAGGAGAAATCAGCAGGGAGAGTAGAGGAGATGGATCGAGGTGGAGGAGAAATCAGCAGGGAGAGTAGAGGAGATGGATCGAGGTGCAGGAGAAATCAGCAGGGAGAGTAGAGGAGATGGATCGAGGTGCAGGAGAAATCAACAGCGAGAGTAGAGGAGATGGATCGAGGTGGAGGAGAAATCAGCAGGGAAACTAGAGGAGATATTTCGAGGTGGAGGAGAACTCAGCAGGGAGAGTAGAGGAGATGGTTCGAGGTGGAGGAGAAATCAACAGGGAGAGTAGTGGAGATCGATCGAGGTGCAGGAGAAATCAGTAGGGAGAGTAGAGGAGATGGATCGAGGTGGAGGAGAAATCAGCAGGGAGAGTAGAGGAGATGGATCGAGGTGGAGGAGATACCAGCAGGGAGAGTAGAGGAGATGGATCGAGGTGCAGGAGAAATCAACAGGGAGAGTAGAGGAGATGGTCCGAGGTGCAGGAGAAATCAGCAAGGAGAGTAGAGGAGATGGATCGAGGTGCTGGAGAAATCAACAGGGAGAGTAGGGGAGATGGATCGAGGTGGAGGAGAAATCAGCAGGGAGAATAGAGGAGATGGATCGAGGTGCAGGAGAAATCAGCAGGGAGAGTAGAGGAGATGTATCGAGGTGCAGGAGAAATCACCAGGGAGGGTAGAGGAGATGGATCGAGGTGGAGGAGAACTCAGCTGGGAGAGTAGAGGAGATGGATCGAGGTGCAGGAGAAATCAGCAGGGAGAGTAGACGAGATGGAACGAGGTGGAGGAGAAATCAGCAGGGAGAGTAGACGAGATGGAACGAGGTGCAGGAGAAATCAGCAGGGAGAGTAGGGGAGATGGATCGAAGTGCAGGAGAAATCAGCAGGGAGAGTAGGGGAGATGGATCGAAGTGCAGGAGAGATCAGCAGGGAGAGGAAAGGAGACGGATCTAAGTGCAGGAGAAATCAGCAGGGAGAGTAGGGGAGATGGATCGAAGTGCAGGAGAAATCAGCAGGCAGAGTAGGGGAGATGGATCGAAGTGCAGGAGAGATCAGCAGGGAGAGTAGAGGAGATAGATTGAGGTGCAGGAAAAATCAGCAGGGAGAGTAGGGGAGATGGATCGATGAGCAGGAGAAATCAGCAGGGAGAGTAGGGGAGACGGATCGAGGTGCAGGAGAAATCAGCAGGGAGAGTAGGGGAGATGGATCGAACTGCAAGAGAGATCACCAGGGAGAGTAGGGGAGATGGATCGAAGTGCAGGAGAGATCAGCAGGGAGAGTAGGCGAGACGGATCAAGGTGCAGGAGAAATCAGCAGGGAGAGTAGGGGAGATGGATCGAGGTGCAGGAGAAATCAGCAGGGAGAGTAGGGGAGATGGATCGAAGTGCAGGAGAGATCAGCAGGGAAAGTAGGGGAGATGACTCTAGGTGCAGGAGAAATCAGCAGGGTGAGTAGGGGAGACGGATCGAGGTACAGGAGAAATCAGCAGGGAGAGTAGGGGAGATGGATCGACGTGCAGGAGAGATCAGCAGGGAGAGTAGAGGAGATGGATTGAGGTGCAGGAGAAATCAGCAGGGAGAGTAGGGGAGATGGTTTGAGGTGCAGGAGAGATCAGCAGGTAGAGTAGGGGAGATGGATTGAGGTGCAGGAGAAATCAGCAGTGAGAGTAGGGGAGATGGATTGAGGTGCAGGAGAAATCAGCAGGGAGAGTAGAGGAGATGGATTGAGGTGCAGGAGAGATCAGCAGGGAGAGTAGGGGAGATGGATTGAGGTGCAGGAGAGATCAGCAGGGAGAGTAGGGGAGATGGATTGAGGTGCAGGAGAAAACAGCAGGGAGAGTAGGGGAGATGGATCGAGGTGCAGGAGAAATCAGCAGGGAGAGTAGGGGAGATGGATCGAGGTGGAGAAGAGATTAGCAGGAAGAGTAGAGGAGATGGATCGAGGTGGAGAAGAGATCAGCAGGGAGAGGAGAGGAGATGGATCGAGGTGCAGGAGAAATCAGCAGGGAGAGTAGGGGAGATGAATCGAGGTGCAGGAGAAATCAGCAGGGAGAGTAGGGGAGATGGATCGAGGTGCAGGAGAAATCAGCAGGGAGAGTAGGGGAGATGGATCGAGGTGGAGAAGAGATCAGCAGGGAGAGGAGAGGAGATGGATCGAGGTGGAGGAGAAATCAGCAGGGAGATGAGAGGAGATGGATCGAGGTGCAGGAGAAATCAACAGGGAGAGTAGGGGAGTTGGAACGAGGTGCAGGAGAACTCAGCAGGTAGAGTGGACGAGATGGATCGAGGTGGAGGGGAAATCAGCAGGGAGAATAGAGGAGATGGATCGAGGTGCTGGAGAAATCAGCAGGGAGAGTAGAGGAGATGGATCGAGGTGGAGGAGAAATCAGCAGGGAGAGTAGAGGAGATGGATCGAGGTGGTGGAGAAATTAGCAGGGAGAGTAGAGGAGATGGATCGAGGTGCAGGAGAAATCAACAGGAAGAGTAGAGGAAATGGATCGAGGTGCAGGAGAAATCAGCAGGGAGAGTAGAGGAGATGGATCGAGGTGGAGCAGAAATCAGCAGGGAGAGTAGTGGAGATGGATCGAGGTGACGGAGAAATCAGCAGGGAGAGTAGAGGAGATGGATCGAGGTGGAGGAGAAATCAGCAGGGAGAGTAGAGGAGATGGATCGAGGTGGTGGAGAAATCAGCAGGGAGAGTAGAGGAGATGGATCGAGGTGCAGGAGAAATCAACAGGAAGAGTAGAGGAAATGGATCGAGGTGCAGGAGAAATCAGCAGGGAGAGTAGAGGAGATGGATCGAGGTGGAGCAGAAATCAGCAGGGAGAGTAGTGGAGATGGATCGAGGTGACGGAGAAATCAGCAGGGAGAGTAGAGGAGATGGATCGAGGTGGAGGAGAAATCAGCAGGGAGAGTAGAGGAGATGGATCGAGGTGGAGGAGAAATCAGCAGGGAGAGTAGAGGAGATGGATCGAGGTGGAGGAGAAATCAACAGGGGGAGTAGAGGAGATCGATCGAGGTGTAGGAGAAATCAGCAGGGAGAGTAGAGGAGATGGATCGAGGTGGAGGAGAAATCAGCAGGGTGAGTAGAGGAGATGGATCGAGGTGGAGGAGAAACCAGCTGGGAGAGTAGAGGAGATGGATCGAAGTGCAGGAGAAATCAACAGGGAGAGTAGAGGAGATGGATCGAGGTGCAGGAGAAATCAACAGGGAGAGTAGGGGAGATGGATCGAGGTGGAGGAGAGATCAGCAGGGAGAGTAGAGGAGATGGATCGAGGTGCAGGGGAAATCAGCAGGGAGAGTAGAGGAGATGGATCGAGGTGCAGGAGAAATCAGCAGGGAGAGTAGAGGAGATGGATAGAGGTGCAGGGGAAATCAGCAGGGAGAGTAGAGGAGATGGATCGAGGTGGAGGAGAAATCAGCAGGGAGAGTAGAGGAGATGCATCGAGGTGGAGGAGAAATCAGCAGGGAGAGTAGGGGAGATGGATCGAGGTGCAGGAGAAATCAGCAGGGAGAGTAGGGGAGATGGATCGAGGTGGAGAAGAGATCAGCAGGGAGAGGAGAGGAGATGGATCGAGGTGGAGGAGAAATCAGCAGGGAGATGAGAGGAGATGGATCGAGGTGCAGGAGAAATCAACAGGGAGAGTAGGGGAGTTGGAACGAGGTGCAGGAGAATTCAGCAGGGAAGAGATGGGGAGATGGATCGAGGTGGAGAAGAGATCAGCAGGGAGAGGAAAGGAGACGGATCGAAGTAAAGGAGAGATCAGCAGGGAGAGTAGAGGAGCTGGATTTAGGTGCAGGAGAAATCAGCAGGGAGAGATGGGGAGATGGATCGAGGTGCAGGAGAAATCAGCAGGGAGAGTAGGGGAGATGGATCGAGGTGCAGGGGAAATCAGCAGGGAGAGTAGGGGAGATGGATAGAGGTGGAGAAGAGATCAGCAGGGAGAGGAAAGGAGAAGATCGAAGTGCAGGAGAAATCAGCAGGGAGAGTAGACGAGATGGAACGAGGTGGAGGAGAAATCAGCAGGGAGAGTAGACGAGATGGATCGAGGTGCAGGAGAGATCAGCAGGAAGAGTAGAGGAAATGGATCGAGGTGGAGAAGAGATCAGCAGGGAGAGGAGAGGAGATGGATCGAGGTGGAGAAGAGATAAGCAGGGAGAGTGGAGGAGATGGATCGAGGTGGAGAAGAGATCAGCAGGAAGAGTAGAGGAGATGGATCGAGGTGGAGAAGAGATCAGCAGGGAGAGGAGAGGAGATGGATCGAGGTGCAGGAGAAATCAGCAGGGAGAGTAGGGGAGATGAATCGAGGTGCAGGAGAAAACAGCAGGGAGAGTAGGGGAGATGGATCGAGGTGACGGAGAAATCAGCAGGGAGAGTAGGGGAGATAGATCGAGGTGGAGAAGAGATCAGCAGGAAGAGTAGAGGAGATGGATCGAGGTGGAGAAGAGATCAGCAGGGAGAGGAGAGGAGATGGATCGAGGTGCAGGAGAAATCAGCAGGGAGAGTAGGGGAGATGAATCGAGGTGCAGGAGAAATCAGCAGGGAGAGTAGGGGAGATGGATCCAGGTGCAGGAGAAATCAGCAGGGAGAGTAGGGGAGATGGATCGAGGTGGAGAAGAGATCAGCAGGGAGAGGAGAGGAGATGGATCGAGGTGGAGGAGAAATCAGCAGGGAGATGAGAGGAGATGGATCGAGGTGCAGGAGAAATCAACAGGGAGAGTAGGGGAGATGGATCGAGGTGCAGGGGAAATCAGCAGGGAGAGTAGGGGAGATGGATAGAGGTGGAGAAGAGATCAGCAGGGAGAGGAAAGGAGAAGATCGAAGTGCAGGAGAAATCAGCAGGGAGAGTAGGGGAGATGAATCGAGGTGCAGGAGAAATCAGCAGGGAGAGTAGGGGAGATGGATCGAGGTGCAGGAGAAATCAGCAGGGAGAGTAGGGGAGATGGATCGAGGTAGAGAAGAGATCAGCAGGGAGAGGAGAGGAGATGGATCGAGGTGGAGGACAAAATCAGCAGGGAGATGAGAGGAGATGGATCGAGGTGCAGGAGAAATCAACAGGGAGAGTAGGGGAGTTGGAACGAGGTGCAGGAGAATTCAGCAGGGAAGAGATGGGGAGATGGATCGAGGTGGAGAAGAGATCAGCAGGGAGAGGAAAGGAGACGGATCGAAGTAAAGGAGAGATCAGCAGGGAGAGTAGAGGAGCTGGATTTAGGTGCAGGAGAAATCAGCAGGGAGAGATGGGGAGATGGATCGAGGTGCAGGAGAAATCAGCAGGGAGAGTAGGGGAGATGGATCGAGGTGCAGGGGAAATCAGCAGGGAGAGTAGGGGAGATGGATAGAGGTGGAGAAGAGATCAGCAGGGAGAGGAAAGGAGAAGATCGAAGTGCAGGAGAAATCAGCAGGGAGAGTAGACGAGATGGAACGAGGTGGAGGAGAAATCAGCAGGGAGAGTAGACGAGATGGATCGAGGTGCAGGAGAGATCAGCAGGAAGAGTAGAGGAAATGGATCGAGGTGGAGAAGAGATCAGCAGGGAGAGGAGAAGAGATGGATCGAGGTGGAGAAGAGATAAGCAGGGAGAGTGGAGGAGATGGATCGAGGTGGAGAAGAGATCAGCAGGAAGAGTAGAGGAGATGGATCGAGGTGGAGAAGAGATCAGCAGGGAGAGGAGAGGAGATGGATCGAGGTGCAGGAGAAATCAGCAGGGAGAGTAGGGGAGATGAATCGAGGTGCAGGAGAAAACAGCAGGGAGAGTAGGGGAGATGGATCGAGGTGCAGGAGAAATCAGCAGGGAGAGTAGGGGAGATAGATCGAGGTGGAGAAGAGATCAGCAGGAAGAGTAGAGGAGATGGATCGAGGTGGAGAAGAGATCAGCAGGGAGAGGAGAGGAGATGGATCGAGGTGCAGGAGAAATCAGCAGGGAGAGTAGGGGAGTTGAATCGAGGTGCAGGAGAAATCAGCAGGGAGAGTAGGGGAGATGGATCGAGGTGCAGGAGAAATCAGCAGGGAGAGTAGGGGAGATGGATCGAGGTGGAGAAGAGATCAGCAGGGAGAGGAGAGGAGATGGATCGAGGTGGAGGAGAAATCAGCAGGGAGATGAGAGGAGATGGATCGAGGTGCAGGAGAAATCAACAGGGAGAGTAGGGGAGTTGGAACGAGGTGCAGGAGAATTCAGCAGGGAGAGTGGACGAGATGGATCGAGGTGGAGGGGAAATCAGCAGGGAGAATAGAGGAGATGGATCGAGGTGCTGGAGAAATCAGCAGGGAGAGTAGAGGAGATGGATCGAGGTGGAGGAGAAATCAGCAGGGAGAGTAGAGGAGATGGATCGAGGTGGTGGAGAAATTAGCAGGGAGAGTAGAGGAGATGGATCGAGGTGCAGGAGAAATCAACAGGAAGAGTAGAGGAAATGGATCGAGGTGCGGGAGAAATCAGCAGGGAGAGTAGAGGAGATGGATCGAGGTGGAGCAGAAATCAGCAGGGAGAGTAGTGGAGATGGATCGAGGTGACGGAGAGATCAGCAGGGAGAGTAGAGGAGATGGATCGAGGTGGAGGAGAAATCAGCAGGGAGAGTAGAGGAGATGGATCAAGGTGGTGGAGAAATCAGCAGGGAGAGTAGAGGAGATGGATCGAGGTGCAGGAGAAATCAACAGGAAGAGTAGAGGAAATGGATCGAGGTGCAGGAGAAATCAGCAGGGAGAGTAGAGGAGATGGATCGAGGTGGAGCAGAAATCAGCAGGGAGAGTAGTGGAGATGGATCGAGGTGACGGAGAAATCAGCAGGGAGAATAGAGGAGATGGATCGAGGTGGAGGAGAAATCAGCAGGGAGAGTAGAGGAGATGGATCGAGGTGGAGGAGAAATCAGCAGGGAGAGTAGAGGAGATGGATCGAGGTGGAGGAGAAATCAACAGGGGGAGTAGAGGAGATCGATCGAGGTGCAGGAGAAATCAGCAGGGAGAGTAGAGGAGATGGATCGAGGTGGAGGAGAAATCAGCAGGGAGAGTAGAGGAGATGGATCGAGGTGGAGGAGAAACCAGCAGGGAGAGTAGAGGAGATGGATCGAGGTGCAGGAGAAATCAACAGGGAGAGTAGAGGAGATGGATCGAGGTGGAGGAGAAATCAACAGGGAGAGTAGGGGAGATGGATCGAGGTGGAGGAGAGATCAGCAGGGAGAGTAGAGGAGATGGATCGAGGTGCAGGGGAAATCAGCAGGGAGAGTAGAGGAGATGGATCGAGGTGCAGGAGAAATCAGCAGGGAGAGTAGAGGAGATGGATCAAGGTGCAGGGGAAATCAGCAGGGAGAGTAGAGGAGATGGATCGAGGTGGAGGAGAAATCAGCAGGGAGAGTAGAGGAGATGGATCGAGGTGCAGGAGAAATCAGCAGGGAGAGTAGAGGAGATGGATCGAGGTGGAGGAGAAATCAGCAGGGAGAGTAGAGGAGATGGATCGAGGTGGAGGAGAAATCAGCAGGGAGAGTAGAGGAGATGGATCGAGGTGCAGGAGAAATCAGCAGGGAGAGTAGAGGAGATGGATCGAGGTGGAGGAGAAATCAGCAGGGAGAGTAGAGGAGATGGATCGAGGTGCAGGAGAAATCAGCAGGGAGAGTAGAGGAGATGGATCGAGGTGCAGGAGAAATCAACAGCGAGAGTAGAGGAGATGGATTGAGGTGGAGGAGAAATCAGCAGGGAATGTAGAGGAGATATGTCGAGGTGGAGGAGAACTCAGCAGGGAGAGTAGAGGAGATGGTTCGAGGTGGAGGAGAAATCAACAGGGAGAGTAGTGGAGATCGATCGAGGTGCAGGAGAAATCAGTAGGGAGAGTAGAGGAGATGGATCGAGGTGGAAGAGAAATCAGCAGGGAGAGTAGAGGAGATGGATCGAGGTGGAGGAGATACCAGCAGGGCGAGTAGAGGAGATGGATCGAGGTGCAGGAGAAATCAACAGGGAGAGTAGAGGAGATGGTTCGAGGTGCAGGAGAAATCAGCAGTGAGAGTAGAGGAGATGGATCCAGGTGCTGGAGAAATCAACAGGGAGAGTAGGGGAGATGGATCGAGGTGGAGGAGAAATCAGCAGGGAGAATGGAGGAGATGGATCGAGGTGCAGGAGAAATCAGCAGGGAGAGTAGAGGAGATGTATCGAGGTGCAGGAGAAATCAGCAGGGAGGGTAGAGGAGATGGATCGAGGTGGAGGAGAAATCAGCAGGGAGAGTAGAGGAGATGGATCGAGGTGCAGGAGAAATCAGCAGGGAGAGTAGACGAGATGGAACGAGGTGGAGGAGAAATCAGCAGGGAGAGTAGACGAGATGGAACGAGGTGCAGGAGAAATCAGCAGGGAGAGTAGGGGAGATGGATCGAAGTGCAAGAGAAATCAGCAGGGAGAGTAGGGGAGATGGATCGAAGTGCAGGAGAGATCAGCAGGGAGAGGAAAGGTGACGGATCGAAGTGCAGGAGAAATCAGCAGGGAGAGTAGGGGAGATGGATCGAAGTGCAGGAGAAATCAGCAGGGAGAATAGGGGAGATGGATCGAAGTGCAGGAGAGATCAGCAGGGAGAGTAGAGGTGATGGATCGAGGTGGAGAAGACATCAGCAGGGAGACGAGAGGAGATGGATCGAGGTGGAGAAGAGATAAGCAGGGAGAGTAGAGGAGATGGATCGAGGTGGAGAAGAGATCAGCAGGAAGAGTAGAGGAGATGGATCGAGGTGGAGAAGAGATCAGCAGGGAGAGGAGAGGAGATGGATCGAGGTGCAGGAGAAATCAGCAGGGAGAGTAGGGGAGATGAATCGAGGTGCAGGAGAAATCAGCAGGGAGAGTAGGTGAGATGGATCGAGGTGCAGGAGAAATCAGCAGGGAGAGTAGGGGAGATGGATCAAGGTGGAGAAGAGATCAGCAGGGAGAGGAGAGGAGATGGATCGAGGTGGAGGAGAAATCAGCAGGGAGATGAGAGGAGATGGATCGAGGTGCAGGAGAAATCAACAGGGAGAGTAGGGGAGTTGGAACGAGGTGCAGGAGAATTCAGCAGGGAGAGTGGACGAGATGGATCGAGGTGGAGGGGAAATCAGCAGGGAGAATAGAGGAGATGGATCGAGGTGCTAGAGAAATCAGCAGGGAGAGTAGAGGAGATGGATCGAGGTGGAGGAGAAATCAGCAGGGAGAGTAGAGGAGATGGATCGAGGTGGTGGAGAAATCAGCAGGGAGAGTAGAGGAGATGGATCGAGGTGGAGGGGAAATCAGCAGGGAGAGTAGACGAGATGGATCGAGGTGGAGGAGAAACCAGCAGGGAGAGTAGAGGAGATCGATCGAGGTGCAGGAGAAATCAGCAGGGAGAGTAGAGGAGATGGATCGAGGTGGAGGAGAAATCAGCAGGGAGAGTAGAGGAGATGGATCGAGGTGGAGGAGAAACCAGCAGGGAGAGTAGAGGAGATGGATCGAGGTGCAGGAGAAATCAACAGGGAGAGTAGGGGAGATGGATCGAGGTGGAGGAGAGATCAGCAGGGAGAGTAGAGGAGATGGATCGAGGTGCAGGGGAAATCAGCAGGGAGAGTAGAGGAGATGGATCGAGGTGCAGGAGAAATCAGCAGGGAGAGTAGAGGAGATGGATCGAGGTGCAGGGGAAATCAGCAGGGAGAGTAGAGGAGATGGATCGAGGTGGAGGAGAAATCAGCAGGGAGAGTAGAGGAGATGGATCGAGGTGCAGGAGAAATCAGCAGGGAGAGTAGAGGAGATGGATCGAGGTGGAGGAGAAATCAGCAGGGAGAGTAGAGGAGATGGATCGAGGTGGAGGAGAAATCAGCAGGGAGAGTAGAGGAGATGGATCGAGGTGCAGGAGAAATCAGCAGGGAGAGTAGAGGAGATGGATCGAGGTGCAGGAGAAATCAACAGCGAGAGTAGAGGAGATGGATCGAGGTGGAGGAGAAATCAGCAGGGAAACTAGAGGAGATATTTCGAGGTGGAGGAGAACTCAGCAGGGAGAGTAGAGGAGATGGTTCGAGGTGGAGGAGAAATCAACAGGGAGAGTAGTGGAGATCGATCGAGGTGCAGGAGAAATCAGTAGGGAGAGTAGAGGAGATGGATCGAGGTGGAGGAGAAATCAGCAGGGAGAGTAGAGGAGATGGATCGAGGTGGAGGAGATACCAGCAGGGAGAGTAGAGGAGATGGATCGAGGTGCAGGAGAAATCAACAGGGAGAGTAGAGGAGATGGTCCGAGGTGCAGGAGAAATCAGCAAGGAGAGTAGAGGAGATGGAACGAGGTGCTGGAGAAATCAACAGGGAGAGTAGGGGAGATGGATCGAGGTGGAGGAGAAATCAGCAGGGAGAATAGAGGAGATGGATCGAGGTGCAGGAGAAATCAGCAGGGAGAGTAGAGGAGATGTATCGAGGTGCAGGAGAAATCAGCAGGGAGGGTAGAGGAGATGGATCGAGGTGGAGGAGAACTCAGCTGGGAGAGTAGAGGAGATGGATCGAGGTGCAGGAGAAATCAGCAGGGAGAGTAGACGAGATGGAACGAGGTGGAGGAGAAATCAGCAGGGAGAGTAGACGAGATGGAACGAGGTGCAGGAGAAATCAGCAGGGAGAGTAGGGGAGATGGATCGAAGTGCAGGAGAAATCAGCAGGGAGAGTAGGGGAGATGGATCGAAGTGCAGGAGAGATCAGCAGGCAGAGGAAAGGAGACGGATCTAAGTGCAGGAGAAATCAGCAGGGAGAGTAGGGGAGATGGATCGAAGTGAGGAGAAATCAGCAGGGAGAGTAGGGGAGATGGATCGAAGTGCAGGAGAGATCAGCAGGGAGAGTAGAGGAGATAGATTGAGGTGCAGGAAAAATCAGCAGGGAGAGTAGGGGAGATGGATCGATGAGCAGGAGAAATCAGCAGGGAGAGTAGGGGAGACGGATCGAGGTGCAGGAGAAATCAGCAGGGAGGGTAGGGGAGATGGATCGAACTGCAAGAGAGATCAGCAGGGAGAGTAGGGGAGATGGATCGAAGTGCAGGAGAGATCAGCAGGGAGAGTAGGCGAGACGGATCAAGGTGCAGGAGAAATCAGCAGGGAGAGTAGGGGAGATGGATCGAGGTGCAGGAGAAATCAGCAGGGAGAGTACGGGAGATGGATCGAAGTGCAGGAGAGATCAGCAGGGAAAGTAGGGGAGATGACTCTAGGTGCAGGAGAAATCAGCAGGGTGAGTAGGGGAGACGGATCGAGGTACAGGAGAAATCAGCAGGGAGAGTAGGGGAGATGGATCGACGTGCAGGAGAGATCAGCAGGGAGAGTAGAGGAGATGGATTGAGGTGCAGGAGAAATCAGCAGGGAGAGTAGGGGAGATGGTTTGAGGTGCAGGAGAGATCAGCAGGTAGAGTAGGGGAGATGGATTGAGGTGCAGGAGAAATCAGCAGTGAGAGTAGGGGAGATGGATTGAGGTGCAGGAGAAATCAGCAGGGAGAGTAGAGGAGATGGATTGAGGTGCAGGAGAGATCAGCAGGGAGAGTAGGGGAGATGGATTGAGGTGCAGGAGAGATCAGCAGGGAGAGTAGGGGAGATGGATTGAGGTGCAGGAGAAATCAGCAGGGAGAGAAGGGGAGATGGATTGAGGTGCAGGAGAAAGCAGCAGGGAGAGTAGAGGAGATGGATTGAGGTGCAGGAGAGATCAGCAGGGAGAGTTGGGGAGATGGATTGAGGTGCAGGAGAGATCGGCAGGGAGAGTAGGGGAGATGGATTAAGGTGCAGGAGAAATCAGCAGGGAGAGTAGGGGAGATGGATTGAGGTGAAGGAGAAATCAGCAGGGAGAGTAGAGGAGATGGATTGAGGAGCAGGAGAGATCAGCAGGGAGAGTAGGGGAGATGGATTGAGGTGCAGGAGAAATCATCAGGGAGAGATGGGGAGATGGATCGAGGTGGAGAAGAGATCAGCAGGGAGAGGAAAGGAGACGGATCGAAGTGCAGGAGAGATCAGCAGGGAGAGTAGGGGAGATGGATTGAGGTGCAGGAGTAATCAACAGGGAGAGATGGGGAGATGGATCGAGGTGGAGAAGAGATCAGCAGGCAGAGGAAAGGAGACGGATCGAAGTGCAGGAGAGATCAGCAGGGAGAGTAGGGGAGATGGATAGAGGTGGAGAAGAGATCAGAAGGGAGAGGAAAGGAGATGGACCGAAGTGCAGGAGAGATCAGCAGGGAGAGTAGAGGAGATGCATCGAGGTGGAGAAGAGATCAGCATTGAGAGGAGACGAGATGGTTCGAGGTGCAGGAGAAATCAGCAGGGAGAGTAGGGGAGATGGATCGAGGTGCAGGAGAAATCAACAGGGAGGGTAGGGGAGATGGATCGAGGTGGAGGAGAGATCAGCAGGGAGAGGAGAGGAGATGGATCGAGGTGGAGAAGACATCAGCAGGGAGAGTAGAGGAGATGGATCGAGGTGGAGAAGAGATCAGCAGGAAGAGTAAAGGAAATAGATCGAGGTGGAGAAGAGATCAGCAGGGAGAGGAGAGGAGATGGATCGAGGTGCAGGAGAAATCAGCAGGGAGAGTAGGGGAGATGGATCGAGGTGCAGGAGAAATCAGCAGGGAGAGTAGGGGAGATGGATCGAGGTGGAGGAGAAATCAGCAGGGAGAGTAGGGGAGATGGATCGAGGTGCAGGAGAAATCAGCAGGGAGAGTAGAGGAGATGGATCGAGGTGCAGGAGAAATCAGCAGGAAGAGTAGGGGAGATAGATCGAAGTGGAAGAGAAATCAGCAGGGAGATGAGAGGAGATGGATCTAGGTGCAGGAGAAATCAACAAGGAGAGTAGGGGAGATGGACCGAGGTGCAGGAGAAATCAGCAGGGAGGTTAGAGGAGATGGATCGAGGTGGAGGAGAAATCAGCAGGGAGAGTAGAGGAGATGGATCGAGGTGCAGGAGAAATCAGCAGGGAGCGTAGAGGAGATGGATCGAGGTGGAGGAGAAATCAGCAGGGAGAGTAGAGGAGATGGATCGAGGTGGAGGAGAAATCAGCAGGGAGAGTAAAGGAGATGGATCGAGGTGCAGGAGAAATCAACAGGGAGAGTAGAGGAGATGGATCGAGGTGCAGGAGAAATCAGCAGGGAGAGTAGAGGAGATGGATCGAGGTGGAGCAGAAATCAGCAGGGAGAGTAGAGGAGATGGATCGAGGTGCAGGAGAAATCAGCAGGGAGAGTAGAGGAGATGGATCGAGGTGGAGGAGAAATCAGCAGGGAGATTAGAGGAGATGGATCGAGGTGGAGGAGAAATCAGCAGGGAGAGTAGAGGAGATGGATCGAGGTGGAGGAGAAATCAACAGGGAGAGTAGAGGAGATGGATGGAGGTGCAGGAGAAATCAGCAGGGAGAGTAGAGGAGATGGATCGAGGTGGAGGGGAAATCAGCAGGGAGAGCAGAGGAGATGGACCGATGTGGAGGAGAAACCAGCAGGGAGAGTAGAGGAGATGGATCGAGGTGCAGGAGAAATCAACAGGGAGGGTAGAGGAGATGGATCGAGGTGCAGGAGAAATCAGCAGGGAGAGTAGGGGAGATGGATCGAGGTGGATGAGAAATCAGCAGGGAGAGTAGAGGAGATGGATCGAGGTGCAGGAGAAATCAGCAGGGAGAGTAGAGGAGATGGATGGAGGTGCAGGAGAAATCAGCAGGGAGAGTAGAGGAGATGGATCGAGGTGCAGGAAAAATCAGCAGGGAGAGTAGAGGAGATGGATTGAGGTGCAGGAGAGATCAGTGGGGAGAGTAGGGGAGATGGATTGAGGTGCAGGAGAAATCAGCAGGGAGAGCAGGGGAGATGGATTGAGGTGCAGGAGAAATCAGCAGGGAGAGTAGAGGAGATGGATTGAGGTGCAGGAGAGATCAGCAGGGAGTGTAGGGGAGATGGATTGAGGTGCAGGAGAGATCAGCAGGGAGAGTAGGGGAGATGGATTGAGGTGCAGGAGTAATCAGCAGGGAGAGTAGGGGAGATGGATTGAGGTGCAGGAGAAATCAGCAGGGAGAGTAGAGGCGATGGATTGAGGTGCAGGAGAGATCAGCAGGGAGAGTAGGGGAGACGGATTGAGGTGCAGGAGAAATCAGCAGGGAGAGATGGGGAGATGGATCGAGGTGGAGAAGAGATCAGCAGGGAGAGGAAAGGAGACGGATCGAAGGGCAGGAGAGATCAGCAGGGAGAGTAGGGGAGATGGATTGAGGTGCAGGAGAAATCAGCAGGGAAGAGATGGGGAGATGGATCGAGGTGGAGAAGAGATCAGCAGGGAGAGGAAAGGAGACGGATCGAAGTGCAGGAGAGATCAGCAGGGAGAGTAGAGGAGCTGGATTTAGGTGCAGGAGAAATCAGCAGGGAGAGATGGGGAGATGGATCGAGGTGCAGGAGAAATCAGCAGGGAGAGTAGGGGAGATGGATCGAGGTGCAGGGGAAATCAGCAGGGAGAGTAGGGGAGAAGGATAGAGGTGGAGAAGAGATCAGCAGGGAGAGGAAAGGAGATGGATCGAAGTGCAGGAGAAATCAGCAGGGAGAGTAGACGAGATGGAACGAGGTGGAGGAGAAATCAGCAGGGAGGGTAGACGAGATGGATCGAGGTGCAGGAGAAATCAACAGGGAGAGTAGGGGAGATGGATCGAGGTGGAGGAGAGATCAGCAGGAAGAGTAGAGGAAATGGATCGAGGTGGAGAAGAGATCAGCAGGGAGAGGAGAGGAGATGAATCGAGGTGGAGAAGAGATAAGCAGGGAGAGTAGAGGAGATGGATCGAGGTGGAGAAGAGATCAGCAGGAAGAGTAGAGGAGATGGATCGAGGTGGAGAAGAGATCAGCAGGGAGAGGAGAGGAGATGGATCGAGGTGCAGGAGAAATCAGCAGGGAGAGTAGGGGAGATGAATCGAGGTGCAGGAGAAATCAGCAGGGAGAGTAGGGGAGATGGATCTAGGTGCAGGAGAAATCAGCAGGGAGAGTAGGGGAGATGGATCGAGGTGGAGAAGAGATCAGCAGGGAGAGGAGAGGAGATGGATCGAGGTGGAGGAGAAATCAGCAGGGAGATGAGAGGAGATGGATCGATGTGCAGGAGAAATCAACAGGGAGAGTAGGGGAGTTGGAACGAGGTGCAGGAGAATTCAGCAGGGAGAGTGGACGAGATGGATCGAGGTGGAGGGGAAATCAGCAGGGAGAATAGAGGAGATGGATCGAGGTGCTGGAGAAATCAGCAGGGAGAGTAGAGGAGATGGATCGAGGTGGAGGAGAAATCAGCAGGGAGAGTAGATGAGATGGATCGAGTTGGTGGAGAAATCAGCAGGGAGAGTAGAGGAGATGGATCGAGGTGCAGGAGAAATCAACAGGAAGAGTAGAGGAAATGGATCGAGGTGCAGGAGAAATCAGCAGGGAGAGTAGAGGAGATGGATCGAGGTGGAGGAGAAACCAGCAGGGAGAGTAGAGGAGATGGATCGAGGTGCAGGAAAAATCAACAGGGAGAGTAGAGGAGATGGATCGAGGTGCAGGAGAAATCAGCAGGGAGAGTAGAGGAGATGGATCGAGGTGCAGGAGAAATCAACAGGGAGAGTAGGGGAGATGGATCGAGGTCAAGGAGAGATCAGCAGGGAGAGTAGAGGAGCTGGATCGAGGTGCAGGGGAAATCAGCAGGGAGAGTAGAGGAGATGGATCGAGGTGCAGGAGAAATCAGCAGGGAGAGTAGAGGAGATGGATCGAGGTGCAGGGGAAATCAGCAGGGAGAGTAGAGGAGATCGATCGAGGTGGAAGAGAAATCAGCAGGGAGAGTAGAGGAGATGGATCGAGGTGCAGGAGAAATCAGCAGGGAGAGTAGAGGAGATGGATCGAGGTGGAGGAGAAATCAGCAGGGAGAGTAGAGGAGATGGATCGAGGTGCAGGAGAAATCAACAGCGAGAGTAGAGGAGATGGATCGAGGTGGAGGAGAAATCAGCAGGGAAACTAGAGGAGATATTTCGAGGTGGAGGAGAACTCAGCAGGGAGAGTAGAGGAGATGGTTCGAGGTGGAGGAGAAATCAACAGGGAGAGTAGTGGAGATCGATCGAGGTGCAGGAGAAATCAGTAGGGAGAGTAGAGGAGATGGATCGAGGTGGAGGAGAAATCAGCAGGGAGAGTAGAGGAGATGGATCGAGGTGGAGGAGATACCAGCAGGGAGAGTAGAGGAGATGGATCGAGGTGCAGGAGAAATCAACAGGGAGAGTAGAGGAGATGGTTCGAGGTGCAGGAGAAATCAGCAAGGAGAGTAGAGGAGATGGATCGAGGTGCTGGAGAAATCAACAGGGAGAGTAGGGGAGATAGATCGAGGTGGAGGAGAAATCAGCAGGGAGAATAGAGGAGATGGATCGAGGTGCAGGAGAAATCAGCAGGGAGAGTAGAGGAGATGTATCGAGGTGCAGGAGAAATCAGCAGGGAGGGTAGAGGAGATGGATCGAGGTGGAGGAGAACTCAGCTGGGAGAGTAGAGGAGATGGATCGAGGTGCAGGAGAAATCAGCAGGGAGAGTAGACGAGATGGAACGAGGTGGAGGAGAAATCAGCAGGGAGAGTAGACGAGATGGAACGAGGTGCAGGAGAAATCAGCAGGGAGAGTAGGGGAGATGGATCGAAGTGCAGGAGAAATCAGCAGGGAGAGTAGGGGAGATGGATCGAAGTGCAGGAGAGATCAGCAGGGAGAGGAAAGGAGACGGATCTAAGTGCAGGAGAAATCAGCAGGGAGAGTAGGGGAGATGGATCGAAGTGCAGGAGAAATCAGCAGGGAGAGTAGAGGAGATAGATTGAGGTGCAGGAGAAATCAGCAGGGAGAGTAGGGGAGATGGATCGATGAGCAGGAGAAATCAGCAGGGAGAGTAGGGGAGACGGATCGAGGTGCAGGAGAAATCAGCAGGGAGAGTAGGGGAGATGGATCGAACTGCAAGAGAGATCAGCAGGGAGAGTAGGGGAGATGGATCGAAGTGCAGGAGAGATCAGCAGGGAGAGTAGGCGAGACGGATCAAGGTGCAGGAGAAATCAGCAGGGAGAGTAGGGGAGATGGATCGAGGTGCAGGAGAAATCAGCAGGGAGAGTAGGCGAGATGGATCGAAGTGCAGGAGAGATCAGCAGGGAAAGTAGGGGAGATGACTCTAGGTGCAGGAGAAATCAGCAGGGTGAGTAGGGGAGACGGATCGAGGTACAGGAGAAATCAGCAGGGAGAGTAGGGGAGATGGATCGAAGTGCAGGAGAGATCAGCAGGGAGAGTAGAGGAGATGGATTGAGGTGCAGGAGAAATCAGCAGGGAGAGTAGGGGAGATGGTTTGAGGTGCAGCAGAGATCAGCAGGTAGAGTAGGGGAGATGGATTGAGGTGCAGGAGAAATCAGCAGTGAGAGTAGGGGAGATGGATTGAGGTGCAGGAGAAATCAGCAGGGAGAGTAGAGGAGATGGATTGAGGTGCAGGAGAGATCAGCAGGGAGAGTAGGGGAGATGGATTGAGGTGCAGGAGAGATCAGCAGGGAGAGTAGGGGAGATGAATTGAGGTGCAGGAGAAATCAGCAGGGAGAGTAGGGGAGATGGATTGAGGTTCAGGAGAAAGCAGCAGGGAGAGTAGAGGAGATGGATTGAGGTGCAGGAGAGATCAGCAGGGTGAGTTGGGGAGATGGATTGAGGTGCAGGAGAGATCGGCAGGGAGAGTAGGGGAGATGGATTAAGGTGCAGGAGAAATCAGCAGGGAGAGTAGGGGAGATGGATTGAGGTGCAGGAGAAATCAGCAGGGAGAGTAGAGGAGATGGATTGAGGTGCAGGAGAGATCAGCAGGGAGAGTAGGGGAGATGGATTGAGGTGCAGGAGAAATCATCAGGGAGAGATGGGGAGATGGATCGAGGTGGAGAAGAGATCAGCAGGGAGAGGAAAGGAGACGGATCGAAGTGCAGGAGAGATCAGCAGGGAGAGTAGGGGAGATGGATTGAGGTGCAGGAGTAATCAGCAGGGAGAGATGGGGAGATGGATCGAGGTGGAGAAGAGATCAGCAGGCAGAGGAAAGGAGACGGATCGAAGTGCAGGAGAGATCAGCAGGGAGAGTAGGGGAGATGGATAGAGGTGGAGAAGAGATCAGAAGGGAGAGGAAAGGAGATGGACCGAAGTGCAGGAGAGATCAGCAGGGAGAGTAGAGGAGATGCATCGAGTCGGAGAAGAGATCAGCATTGAGAGGAGACGAGATGGTTCGAGGTGCAGGAGAAATCAGCAGGGAGAGTAGGGGAGATGGATCGAGGTGCAGGAGAAATCAACAGGGAGAGTAGGGGAGATGGATCGAGGTGGAGGAGAGATCAGCAGGGAGAGGAGAGGAGATGGATCGAGGTGGAGAGGACATCAGCAGGGAGAGTAGAGGAGTTGGATCGAGGTGGAGAAGAGATCAGCAGGAAGAGTAGAGGAAATAGATAGAGGTGGAGAAGAGATCAGCAGGGAGAGGAGAGGAGATGGATCGAGTTGCAGGAGAAATCAGCAGGGAGAGTAGGGGAGATGGATCGAGGTGCAGGAGAAATCAGCAGGGAGAGTAGGGGAGATGGATCGAGGTGGAGCAGAAATCAGCAGGGAGAGTAGGGGAGATGGATCGAGGTGCAGGAGAAATCAGCAGGGAGAGTAGAGGAGATGGATCGAGGTGCAGGAGAAATCAGCAGGAAGAGTAGGGGAGATGGATCGAAGTGGAAGAGAAATCAGCAGGGAGATGAGAGGAGATGGATCTAGGTGCAGGAGAAATCAACAAGGAGAGTAGGGGAGATGGACCGAGGTGCAGGAGAAATCAGCAGGGAGAGTAGAGGAGATGGATCGAGGTGGAGGAGAAATCAGCAGGGAGAGTAGAGGAGATGGATCGAGGTGCAGGAGAAATCAGCAGGGAGCGTAGAGGAGATGGATCGAGGTGGAGGAGAAATCAGCAGGGAGAGTAGAGGAGATGGATCGAGGTGGAGGAGAAATCAGCAGGGAGAGTAAAGGAGATGGATCGAGGTGCAGGCGAAATCAACAGGGAGAGTAGAGGAGATGGATCGAGGTGCAGGAGAAATCAGCAGGGAGAGTAGAGGAGATGGATCGAGGTGGAGCAGAAATCAGCAGGGAGAGTAGATAAGATAGATCGAGGTGCAGGAGAAATCAGCAGGGAGAGTAGAGGAGATGGATCGAGGTGGAGGAGAAATCAGCAGGGAGATTAGAGGAGATGGATCGAGGTGGAGGAGAAATCAGCAGGGAGAGTAGAGGAGATGGATCGAGGTGGAGGAGAAATCAACAGGGAGAGTAGAGGAGATGTACGGAGGTGCAGGAGAAATCAGCAGGGAGAGTAGAGGAGATGGATCGAGGTGGAGGGGAAATCAGCAGGGAGAGTAGAGGAGATGGATCGAGGTGCAGGAGAAATCAACAGGGAGGGTAGAGGAGATGGATCGAGGTGCAGGAGAAATCAGCAGGGAGAGTAGGGGAGATGGATCGAGGTGGATGAGAAATCAGCAGGGAGAGTAGAGGAGATGGATCGAGGTGCAGGAGAAATCAGCAGGGAGAGTAGAGGAGATGGATGGAGGTGCAGGAGAAATCAGCAGGGAGAGTAGAGGAGATGGATCGAGGTGCAGGAAAAATCAGCAGGGAGAGTAGAGGAGATGGATTGAGGTGCAGGAGAGATCAGTGGGGAGAGTAGGGGAGATGAATTGAGGTGCAGGAGAGATCAGCAGGGAGAATAGGGGAGATGGATTGAGGTGCAGGAGAAATCAGCAGGGAGAGCAGGGGAGATGGATTGAGGTGCAGGAGAAATCAGCAGGGAGAGTAGAGGAGATGGATTGAGGTGCAGGAGAGATCAGCAGGGAGTGTAGGGGAGATGGATTGAGGTGCAGGAGAGATCAGCAGGGAGAGTAGGGGAGATGGATTGAGGTGCAGGAGTAATCAGCAGGGAGAGTAGGGGAGATGGATTGAGGTGCAGGAGAAATCAGCAGGGAGAGTAGAGGCGATGGATTGAGGTGCAGGAGAGATCAGCAGGGAGAGTAGGGGAGACGG
This sequence comes from Tenodera sinensis, assembly GCA_030765045.1. Lineage (NCBI taxonomy): Eukaryota > Metazoa > Arthropoda > Insecta > Mantodea > Mantidae > Tenodera > Tenodera sinensis. The sequence goes on along the minus strand of CM060974.1, from coordinate 72,024,867 downwards.
ATTGAGGTGCAGGAGAAATCAGCAGGGAGAGATGGGGAGATGGATCGAGGTGGAGAAGAGATCAGCAGGGAGAGGAAAGGAGACGGATCGAAGGGCAGGAGAGATCAGCAGGGAGAGTAGGGGAGATGGATTGAGGTGCAGGAGAAATCAGCAGGGAGGAGATGGGGAGATGGATCGAGGTGGAGAAGAGATCAGCAGGGAGAGGAAAGGAGACGGATCGAAGTGCAGGAGAGATCAGCAGGGAGAGTAGAGGAGCTGGATTTAGGTGCAGGAGAAATCAGCAGGGAGAGATGGGGAGATGGATCGAGGTGCAGGAGAAATCAGCAGGGAGAGTAGGGGAGATGGATCGAGGTGCAGGGGAAATCAGCAGGGAGAGTAGGGGAGATGGATAGAGGTGGAGAAGAGATCAGCAGGGAGAGGAAAGGAGATGGATCGAAGTGCAGGAGAAATCAGCAGGGAGAGTAGACGAGATGGAACGAGGTGGAGGAGAAATCAGCAGGGAGGGTAGACGAGATGGATCGAGGTGCAGGAGAAATCAACAGGGAGAGTAGGGGAGATGGATCGAGGTGGAGGAGAGATCAGCAGGAAGAGTAGAGGAAATGGATCGAGGTGGAGAAGAGATCAGCAGGGAGAGGAGAGGAGATGAATCGAGGTGGAGAAGAGATAAGCAGGGAGAGTAGAGGAGATGGATCGAGGTGGAGAAGAGATCAGCAGGAAGAGTAGAGGAGATGGATCGAGGTGGAGAAGAGATCAGCAGGGAGAGGAGAGGAGATGGATCGAGGTGCAGGAGAAATCAGCAGGGAGAGTAGGGGAGATGAATCGAGGTGCAGGAGAAATCAGCAGGGAGAGTAGGGGAGATGGATCTAGGTGCAGGAGAAATCAGCAGGGAGAGTAGGGGAGATGGATCGAGGTGGAGAAGAGATCAGCAGGGAGAGGAGAGGAGATGGATCGAGGTGGAGGAGAAATCAGCAGGGAGATGAGAGGAGATGGATCGAGGTGCAGGAGAAATCAACAGGGAGAGTAGGGGAGTTGGAACGAGGTGCAGGAGAATTCAGCAGGGAGAGTGGACGAGATGGATCGAGGTGGAGGGGAAATCAGCAGGGAGAATAGAGGAGATGGATCGAGGTGCTGGAGAAATCAGCAGGGGGAGTAGAGGAGATGGATCGAGGTGGAGGAGAAATCAGCAGGGAGAGTAGATGAGATGGATCGAGTTGGTGGAGAAATCAGCAGGGAGAGTAGAGGAGATGGATCGAGGTGCAGGAGATATCAGCAGGAAGAGTAGAGGAAATGGATCGAGGTGCAGGAGAAATCAGCAGGGAGAGTAGAGGAGATGGATCGAGGTGGAGCAGAAATCAGCAGGGAGAGTAGTGGAGATGGATCGAGGTGACGGAGAAATCAGCAGGGAGAGTAGAGGAGATGGATCGAGGTGGAGGAGAACTCAGCAGGGGGAGTAGAGGAGATGGATCGAGGTGGAGGAGAAATCAGCAGGGAGAGTAGAGGAGATGGATCGAGGTGGAGGAGAAATCAACAGGGGGAGTAGAGGAGATCGATCGAGGTGCAGGAGAAATCAGCAGGGAGAGTAGAGGAGATGGATCGAGGTGGAGGAGAAATCAGCAGGGAGAGTAGAGGAGATGGATCGAGGTGGAGGAGAAACCAGCAGGGAGAGTAGAGGAGATGGATCGAGGTGCAGGAGAAATCATCAGGGAGAGTAGAGGAGATGGATCGAGGTGCAGGAGAAATCAGCAGGGAGAGTAGAGGAGATGGATCGAGGTGCAGGAGAAATCAACAGGGAGAGTAGGGGAGATGGATCGAGGTGGAGGAGAGATCAGCAGGGAGAGTAGAGGAGATGGATCGAGGTGCAAGGGAAATCAGCAGGGAGAGTAGAGGAGATGGATCGAGGTGCAGGAGAAATCAGCAGGGAGAGTAGAGGAGATGGATCGAGGTGCAGGAGAAATCAGCAGGGAGAGTAGAGGAGATGGATGGAGGTGCAGGAGAAATCAGCAGGGAGAGTAGAGGAGATGGATCGAGGTGCAGGAAAAATCAGCAGGGAGAGTAGAGGAGATGGATTGAGGTGCAGGAGAGATCAGTGGGGAGAGTAGGGGAGATGGATTGAGGTGCAGGAGAGATCAGCAGGGAGAGTAGGGGAGATGGATTGAGGTGCAGGAGAAATCAGCAGGGAGAGCAGGGGAGATGGATTGAGGTGCAGGAGAAATCAGCAGGGAGAGTAGAGGAGATGGATTGAGGTGCAGGAGAGATCAGCAGGGAGTGTAGGGGAGATGGATTGAGGTTCAGGAGTAATCAGCAGGGAGAGTAGGGGAGATGGATTGAGGTGCAGGAGAAATCAGCAGGGAGAGTAGAGGCGATGGATTGAGGTGCAGGAGAGATCAGCAGGGAGAGTAGGGGAGACGGATTGAGGTGCAGGAGAAATCAGCAGGGAGAGATGGGGAGATGGATCGAGGTGGAGAAGAGATCAGCAGGGAGAGGAAAGGAGACGGATCGAAGGGCAGGAGAGATCAGCAGGGAGAGTAGGGGAGATGGATTGAGGTGCAGGAGAAATCAGCAGGGAGGAGATGGGGAGATGGATCGAGGTGGAGAAGAGATCAGCAGGGAGAGGAAAGGAGACGGATCGAAGTGCAGGAGAGATCAGCAGGGAGAGTAGAGGAGCTGGATTTAGGTGCAGGAGAAATCAGCAGGGAGAGATGGGGAGATGGATCGAGGTGCAGGAGAAATCAGCAGGGAGAGTAGGGGAGATGGATCGAGGTGCAGGGGAAATCAGCAGGGAGAGTAGGGGAGAAAGATAGAGGTGGAGAAGAGATCAGCAGGGAGAGGAAAGGAGATGGATCGAAGTGCAGGAGAAATCAGCAGGGAGAGTAGACGAGATGGAACGAGGTGGAGGAGAAATCAGCAGGGAGGGTAGACGAGATGGATCGAGGTGCAGGAGAAATCAACAGGGAGAGTAGGGGAGATGGATCGAGGTGGAGGAGAGATCAGCAGGAAGAGTAGAGGAAATGGATCGAGGTGGAGAAGAGATCAGCAGGGAGAGGAGAGGAGATGAATCGAGGTGGAGAAGAGATAAGCAGGGAGAGTAGAGGAGATGGATCGAGGTGGAGAAGAGATCAGCAGGAAGAGTAGAGGAGATGGATCGAGGTGGAAAAGAGATCAGCAGGGAGAGGAGAGGAGATGGATCGAGGTGCAGGAGAAATCAGCAGGGAGAGTAGGGGAGATGAATCGAGGTGCAGGAGAAATCAGCAGGGAGAGTAGGGGAGATGGATCTAGGTGCAGGAGAAATCAGCAGGGAGAGTAGGGGAGATGGATCGAGGTGGAGAAGAGATCAGCAGGGAGAGGAGAGGAGATGGATCGAGGTGGAGGAGAAATCAGCAGGGAGATGAGAGGAGATGGATCGAGGTGCAGGAGAAATCAACAGGGAGAGTAGGGGAGTTGGAACGAGGTGCAGGAGAATTCAGCAGGGAGAGTGGACGAGATGGATCGAGGTGGAGGGGAAATCAGCAGGGAGAATAGAGGAGATGGATCGAGGTGCTGGAGAAATCAGCAGGGAGAGTAGAGGAGATGGATCGAGGTGGAGGAGAAATCAGCAGGGAGAGTAGATGAGATGGATCGAGTTGGTGGAGGAATCAGCAGGGAGAGTAGAGGAGATGGATCGAGGTGCAGGAGAAATCAACAGGAAGAGTAGAGGAAATGGATCGAGGTGCAGGAGAAATCAGCAGGGAGAGTAGAGGAGATGGATCGAGGTGGAGCAGAAATCAGCAGGGAGAGTAGTGGAGATGGATCGAGGTGACGGAGAAATCAGCAGGGAGAGTAGAGGAGATGGATCGAGGTGGAGGAGAACTCAGCAGGGGGAGTAGAGGAGATGGATCGAGGTGGAGGAGAAATCAGCAGGGAGAGTAGAGGAGATGGATCGAGGTGGAGGAGATATCAACAGGGGGAGTAGAGGAGATCGATCGAGGTGCAGGAGAAATCAGCAGGGAGAGTAGAGGAGATGGATCGAGGTGGAGGAGAAATCAGCAGGGAGAGTAGAGGAGATGGATCGAGGTGGAGGAGAAACCAGCAGGGAGAGTAGAGGAGATGGATCGAGGTGCAGGAGAAATCATCAGGGAGAGTAGAGGAGATGGATCGAGGTGCAGGAGAAATCAGCAGGGAGAGTAGAGGAGATGGATCGAGGTGCAGGAGAAATCAACAGGGAGAGTAGGGGAGATGGATCGAGGTGGAGGAGAAATCAGCAGGGAGAGTAGAGGAGATGGATCGAGGTGCAGGGGAAATCAGCAGGGAGAGTAGAGGAGATGGATCGAGGTGCAAGGGAAATCAGCAGGGAGAGTAGAGGAGATGGATCGAGGTGCAAGGGAAATCAGCAGGGAGAGTAGAGGAGATGGATCGAGGTGCAGGAGAAATCAGCAGGGAGAGTAGAGGAGATGGATCGAGGTGCAGGGGAAATCAGCAGGGAGAGTAGAGGAGATGGATCGAGGTGGAGGAGAAATCAGCAGGGAGAGTATAGGAGATGGATCGAGGTGCAGGAGAAATCAGCAGGGAGAGTAGAGGAGATGGATCGAAGTGGAGGAGAAATCAGCAGGGAGAGTAGAGGAGATGGATCGAGGTGGAGGAGAAATCAGCAGGGAGAGTAGAGGAGATGGATCGAGGTGCAGGAGAAATCAGCAGGGAGAGTAGAGGAGATGGATCGAGGTGCAGGAGAAATCAACAGCGAGAGTAGAGGAGATGGATCGAGGTGGAGGAGAAATCAGCAGGGAAAGTAGAGGAGATATTTCGAGATGGAGGAGAACTCAGCAGGGAGAGTAGAGGAGATGGTTCGAGGTGGAGGAGAAATCAACAGGGAGAGTAGTGGAGATCGATCGAGGTGCAGGAGAAATCAGTAGGGAGAGTAGAGGAGATGGATCGAGGTGGAGGAGAAATCAGCAGGGAGAGTAGAGGAGATGGATCGAGGTGGAGGAGATACCAGCAGGGAGAGTAGAGGAGATGGATCGAGGTGCAGGAGAAATCAACAGGGAGAGTAGAGGAGATGGTTCGAGGTGCAGGAGAAATCAGCAGGGAGAGTAGAGGAGATGGATCGTGGTGCTGGAGAAATCAACAGGGAGAGTAGGGGAGATGGATCGAGGTGGAGGAGAAATCAGCAGGGAGAATAGAGGAGATGGATCGAGGTGCAGGAGAAATCAGCAGGGAGAGTAGAGGAGATGTATCGAGGTGCAGGAGAAATCAGCAGGGAGGGTAGAGGAGATGGATCGAGGTGGAGGAGAAATCAGCAGGGAGAGTAGAGGAGATGGAAAGAGGTGCAGGAGAAATCAGCAGGGAGAGTAGACGAGATGGAACGAGGTGGAGGAGAAATCAGCAGGGAGAGTAGACGAGATGGAACGAGGTGCAGGAGAAATCAGCAGGGAGAGTAGAGGAGTTGGATCGAGGTGGAGGAGAAATCAGCAGGGAGAGTAGAGGAGATGGATCGAGGTGGAGGAGAAATCAGCAGGGAGAGTAGAGGAGATGGATCGAGGTGCAGGAGAAATCAGCAGGGAGAGTAGAGGAGATGGATCGAGGTGCAGGAGAAATCAACAGCGAGAGTATTGGAGATGGATCGAGGTGGAGGAGAAGTCAGCAGGGAGAGTAGAGGAGATGGATCGAGGTGGAGGAGAAATCAGCAGGGAGAGTAGAGGAGATGGATCGAGGTGGAGGAGAAATCAACAGGGAGAGTAGAGGTGATCGATCGAGGTGCAGGAGAAATCAGCAGGGAGAGTAGAGGAGATGGATCGAGGTGGAGGAGAAATCAGCAGGGAGAGTAGAGGAGATGGATCGAGGTGGAGGAGATACCAGCAGGGAGAGTAGAGGAGATGGATCGAGGTGCAGGAGAAATCAACAGGGAGAGTAGAGGAGATGTATCGAGGTGCAGGAGAAATCAGCAGGGAGAGTACAGGAGATGGATCGAGGTGCTGGAGAAATCAACAGGGAGAGTAGGGGAGATGGATCGAGGTGGAGGAGAAATCACCAGGGAGAATAGAGGAGATGGATCGAGGTGCAGGAGAAATCAGCAGGGAGAGTAGAGGAGATGAATCGAGGTGCAGGAGAAATCAGCAGGGAGAGTAGAGGAGATGGATCGAGGTGCAGGAGAAATCAGCAGGGAGAGTAGAGGAGATGGATCGAGGTAGAGGAGAAACCAGCAGGGAGAGTAGAGGAGATGGATCGAGGTGCAGGAGAAATCAGCAGGGAGAGTAGAGGAGATGGATCGAGGTGGAGGAGAAATCAGCAGGGTGAGTAGAGGAGATGGATCGAGGTGGAGGAGAAATCAGCAGGGAGAGTAGAGGAGATGGATCGAGGTGCAGGAGAAATCAACAGGGAGAGTAGAGGAGATGGATCGAGGTGCAGGAGAAATGAGCAGGGAGAGTAGAGGAGATGGATCGAGGTGCAGGAGAAATCAACAGGGAGAGTAGGGGAGATGGATCGAGGTGCAGGAGAAATCAGCAGGGAGAGTAGAGGAGATGGATCGAGGTGGAGAAGAGATCAGCAGGGAGAATAGAGGAGATGGATTGAGGTGGATAAGAGATCAGCAGGGAGAGGAGAGGAGATGGATCGAGGTGCAGGAGAAATCAACAGGGAGAGTAGAGGAGATGAATTGAGGTGCAGGAGAAATCAGCAGGGAGAGTAGGGGAGATGGATCGAGGAGCAGGAGAAATCAGCAGGGAGAGTAGGGGAGATGGATCGAGGTGGAAGGGAGATCAGCAGGGAGAGTAGAGGAGATGTATCGAGGTGGATAAGAGATCAGGAGGGAGAGGAGAGGAGATGGATCTAGGTGCAGGAGAAATCAACAGGGAGAGTAGGGGAGATGGATCGAGGTGCAGGAGAAATCAGCAGGGAGAGTAGGGGAGATGGATCGAGGTGCAGGAGAAATCAGTAGGGAGAGGAGAGGAGATGGATCGAGGTGCAGTAGAAATCAGCAGGGAGAGTAGGGCAGATGGATCGAGGTGCAGGAGAAATCAGCAGGGAGAGTAGGGGAGATGGATCGAGGTGCAGGAGAAATCAGCAGGGAGAGTAGAGGAGATGGATCGAGGTGCAGGAGAAATGAGCAGGAAGAGTAGGGGAGATGGATCGAGGTGGAGGAGAGATCAGCAGGGAGAGTAGAGGAGATGGATCGAGGTGGATAAGAGATCAGCAGGGAGAGGAGAGGAGATGGATCGAGGTGCAGGAGAAATCAACAGGGAGAGTAGGGGAGATGGATCGAGGTGCAGGAGAAATCAGCAGGGAGAGATGGGGAGATGGATCGAGGTGCAGGAGAAATCAGCAGGGAGAGTAGGGGAGATGGATCGAGGTGCAGGGGAAATCAGCAGGGAGAGTAGGGGAGAAAGATAGAGGTGGAGAAGAGATCAGCAGGGAGAGGAAAGGAGATGGATCGAAGTGCAGGAGAAATCAGCAGGGAGAGTAGACGAGATGGAACGAGGTGGAGGAGAAATCAGCAGGGAGGGTAGACGAGATGGATCGAGGTGCAGGAGAAATCAACAGGGAGAGTAGGGGAGATGGATCGAGGTGGAGGAGAGATCAGCAGGAAGAGTAGAGGAAATGGATCGAGGTGGAGAAGAGATCAGCAGGGAGAGGAGAGGAGATGAATCGAGGTGGAGAAGAGATAAGCAGGGAGAGTAGAGGAGATGGATCGAGGTGGAGAAGAGATCAGCAGGAAGAGTAGAGGAGATGGATCGAGGTGGAAAAGAGATCAGCAGGGAGAGGAGAGGAGATGGATCGAGGTGCAGGAGAAATCAGCAGGGAGAGTAGGGGAGATGAATCGAGGTGCAGGAGAAATCAGCAGGGAGAGTAGGGGAGATGGATCTAGGTGCAGGAGAAATCAGCAGGGAGAGTAGGGGAGATGGATCGAGGTGGAGAAGAGATCAGCAGGGAGAGGAGAGGAGATGGATGTAGGTGGAGGAGAAATCAGCAGGGAGATGAGAGGAGATGGATCGAGGTGCAGGAGAAATCAACAGGGAGAGTAGGGGAGTTGGAACGAGGTGCAGGAGAATTCAGCAGGGAGAGTGGACGAGATGGATCGAGGTGGAGGGGAAATCAGCAGGGAGAATAGAGGAGATGGATCGAGGTGCTGGAGAAATCAGCAGGGAGAGTAGAGGAGATGGATCGAGGTGGAGGAGAAATCAGCAGGGAGAGTAGATGAGATGGATCGAGTTGGTGGAGAAATCAGCAGGGAGAGTAGAGGAGATGGATCGAGGTGCAGGAGAAATCAACAGGAAGAGTAGAGGAAATGGATCGAGGTGCAGGAGAAATCAGCAGGGAGAGTAGAGGAGATGGATCGAGGTGGAGCAGAAATCAGCAGGGAGAGTAGTGGAGATGGATCGAGGTGACGGAGAAATCAGCAGGGAGAGTAGAGGAGATGGATCGAGGTGGAGGAGAACTCAGCAGGGGGAGTAGAGGAGATGGATCGAGGTGGAGGAGAAATCAGCAGGGAGAGTAGAGGAGATGGATCGAGGTGGAGGAGAAATCAACAGGGGGAGTAGAGGAGATCGATCGAGGTGCAGGAGAAATCAGCAGGGAGAGTAGAGGAGATGGATCGAGGTGGAGGAGAAATCAGCAGGGAGAGTAGAGGAGATGGATCGAGGTGGAGGAGAAACCAGCAGGGAGAGTAGAGGAGATGGATCGAGGTGCAGGAGAAATCATCAGGGAGAGTAGAGGAGATGGATCGAGGTGCAGGAGAAATCAGCAGGGAGAGTAGAGGAGATGAATCGAGGTGCAGGAGAAATCAACAGGGAGAGTAGGGGAGATGGATCGAGGTGGAGGAGAAATCAGCAGGGAGAGTAGAGGAGATGGATCGAGGTGCAGGGGAAATCAGCAGGGAGAGTAGAGGAGATGGATCGAGGTGCAAGGGAAATCAGCAGGGAGAGTAGAGGAGATGGATCGAGGTGCAAGGGAAATCAGCAGGGAGAGTAGAGGAGATGGATCGAGGTGCAGGAGAAATCAGCAGGGAGAGTAGAGGAGATGGATCGAGGTGCAGGGGAAATCAGCAGGGAGAGTAGAGGAGATGGATCGAGGTGGAGGAGAAATCAGCAGGGAGAGTATAGGAGATGGATCGAGGTGCAGGAGAAATCAGCAGGGAGAGTAGAGGAGATGGATCGAAGTGGAGGAGAAATCAGCAGGGAGAGTAGAGGAGATGGATCGAGGTGGAGGAGAAATCAGCAGGGAGAGTAGAGGAGATGGATCGAGGTGCAGGAGAAATCAGCAGGGAGAGTAGAGGAGATGGATCGAGGTGCAGGAGAAATCAACAGCGAGAGTAGAGGAGATGGATCGAGGTGGAGGAGAAATCAGCAGGGAAAGTAGAGGAGATATTTCGAGATGGAGGAGAACTCAGCAGGGAGAGTAGAGGAGATGGTTCGAGGTGGAGGAGAAATCAACAGGGAGAGTAGTGGAGATCGATCGAGGTGCAGGAGAAATCAGTAGGGAGAGTAGAGGAGATGGATCGAGGTGGAGGAGAAATCAGCAGGGAGAGTAGAGGAGATGGATCGAGGTGGAGGAGATACCAGCAGGGAGAGTAGAGGAGATGGATCGAGGTGCAGGAGAAATCAACAGGGAGAGTAGAGGAGATGGTTCGAGGTGCAGGAGAAATCAGCAGGGAGAGTAGAGGAGATGGATCGTGGTGCTGGAGAAATCAACAGGGAGAGTAGGGGAGATGGATCGAGGTGGAGGAGAAATCAGCAGGGAGAATAGAGGAGATGGATCGAGGTGCAGGAGAAATCAGCAGGGAGAGTAGAGGAGATGTATCGAGGTGCAGGAGAAATCAGCAGGGAGGGTAGAGGAGATGGATCGAGGTGGAGGAGAAATCAGCAGGGAGAGTAGAGGAGATGGAAAGAGGTGCAGGAGAAATCAGCAGGGAGAGTAGACGAGATGGAACGAGGTGGAGGAGAAATCAGCAGGGAGAGTAGACGAGATGGAACGAGGTGCAGGAGAAATCAGCAGGGAGAGTAGAGGAGTTGGATCGAGGTGGAGGAGAAATCAGCAGGGAGAGTAGAGGAGATGGATCGAGGTGGAGGAGAAATCAGCAGGGAGAGTAGAGGAGATGGATCGAGGTGCAGGAGAAATCAGCAGGGAGAGTAGAGGAGATGGATCGAGGTGCAGGAGAAATCAACAGCGAGAGTATTGGAGATGGATCGAGGTGGAGGAGAAGTCAGCAGGGAGAGTAGAGGAGATGGATCGAGGTGGAGGAGAAATCAGCAGGGAGAGTAGAGGAGATGGATCGAGGTGGAGGAGAAATCAACAGGGAGAGTAGAGGTGATCGATCGAGGTGCAGGAGAAATCAGCAGGGAGAGTAGAGGAGATGGATCGAGGTGGAGGAGAAATCAGCAGGGAGAGTAGAGGAGATGGATCGAGGTGGAGGAGATACCAGCAGGGAGAGTAGAGGAGATGGATCGAGGTGCAGGAGAAATCAACAGGGAGAGTAGAGGAGATGTATCGAGGTGCAGGAGAAATCAGCAGGGAGAGTACAGGAGATGGATCGAGGTGCTGGAGAAATCAACAGGGAGAGTAGGGGAGATGGATCGAGGTGGAGGAGAAATCACCAGGGAGAATAGAGGAGATGGATCGAGGTGCAGGAGAAATCAGCAGGGAGAGTAGAGGAGATGAATCGAGGTGCAGGAGAAATCAGCAGGGAGAGTAGAGGAGATGGATCGAGGTGCAGGAGAAATCAGCAGGGAGAGTAGAGGAGATGGATCGAGGTAGAGGAGAAACCAGCAGGGAGAGTAGAGGAGATGGATCGAGGTGCAGGAGAAATCAGCAGGGAGAGTAGAGGAGATGGATCGAGGTGGAGGAGAAATCAGCAGGGTGAGTAGAGGAGATGGATCGAGGTGGAGGAGAAATCAGCAGGGAGAGTAGAGGAGATGGATCGAGGTGCAGGAGAAATCAACAGGGAGAGTAGAGGAGATGGATCGAGGTGCAGGAGAAATGAGCAGGGAGAGTAGAGGAGATGGATCGAGGTGCAGGAGAAATCAACAGGGAGAGTAGGGGAGATGGATCGAGGTGCAGGAGAAATCAGCAGGGAGAGTAGAGGAGATGGATCGAGGTGGAGAAGAGATCAGCAGGGAGAATAGAGGAGATGGATTGAGGTGGATAAGAGATCAGCAGGGAGAGGAGAGGAGATGGATCGAGGTGCAGGAGAAATCAACAGGGAGAGTAGAGGAGATGAATTGAGGTGCAGGAGAAATCAGCAGGGAGAGTAGGGGAGATGGATCGAGGAGCAGGAGAAATCAGCAGGGAGAGTAGGGGAGATGGATCGAGGTGGAAGGGAGATCAGCAGGGAGAGTAGAGGAGATGTATCGAGGTGGATAAGAGATCAGGAGGGAGAGGAGAGGAGATGGATCTAGGTGCAGGAGAAATCAACAGGGAGAGTAGGGGAGATGGATCGAGGTGCAGGAGAAATCAGCAGGGAGAGTAGGGGAGATGGATCGAGGTGCAGGAGAAATCAGTAGGGAGAGGAGAGGAGATGGATCGAGGTGCAGTAGAAATCAGCAGGGAGAGTAGGGCAGATGGATCGAGGTGCAGGAGAAATCAGCAGGGAGAGTAGGGGAGATGGATCGAGGTGCAGGAGAAATCAGCAGGGAGAGTAGAGGAGATGGATCGAGGTGCAGGAGAAATGAGCAGGAAGAGTAGGGGAGATGGATCGAGGTGGAGGAGAGATCAGCAGGGAGAGTAGAGGAGATGGATCGAGGTGGATAAGAGATCAGCAGGGAGAGGAGAGGAGATGGATCGAGGTGCAGGAGAAATCAACAGGGAGAGTAGGGGAGATGGATCGAGGTGCAGGAGAAATCAGCAGGGAGAGGAGAGGAGATGGATCGAGGTGGAGAAGAAATCAGCGGGGAGAGTAGGGGAGATGGATCGAGGTGGAGAAGAGATCAGCAAAGAATGTAGAGGAGATGGATCGAGGTGGAGGAGAGATCAGCAGGGAGAGTAGAGGAGATGGATTGAGGTGGATAAGAGATCAGCAGGGAGAGGAGAGGAGATGGATCGAGGTGCAGGAGAAATCAACAGGGAGATTAGGGGAGATGGATCGAGGTGCAGGAGAAACCAGCAGGGAGAGGAGAGGAGGTGGATCGAGGTGGAGAAGAGATCAGCAGGGAGAATAGAGGAGATGGATCGAGGTGGAGAAGAAATCAGCAGGGAGCGTAGGGGAGATGGATCGAGGTGGAGGAGAAATCGCAGGGAGCGTAGGGGAGATGGATCGAGGTGGAGGAGAGATCAGCAAAGAAAGTAGAGGAGATGGATCGAGGTGGAGGAGAGATCAGCAGGGAGAGGAGAGGAGATGAATCGAGATGGAGAAAAGATCAGCATTGAGAGGAGGAGAGACAACAGAGATGGAGGAGAAACCAGCAGGGAGAGGAGAGCAGATGGATTGAAGAGGAGGGATCAGCAGGAAGAGGAAGTATTAAGTGATAAATTATGTGGCGGTGTAGGTGAAGTGAATATTAAGTTGTGGGTAGTAATATGGGAAGTGATTGAGTGAGATGTTTGAAATCCCAAATGGAGATAGTAATTTGGGAATGGTTTGTTTTAATGTTGTTAGTGATTTAAGGAGGAAAGAAAAGTGGCATGTTATGAGTTCGAATGGGAAAGTGAAGAAATATGAATTTGAGATAAGGATATAAAGCTGATAATAGGAATATATTAAATGATGAATTTTGTGCTGCATACCAGTGCAGTTAGCCATTGGTGTTACGCGAGATGTAGTATTTATTATTTTTAACCGGGTACCCGTTATTTACTGGCTTCCAGTAAATTTGTTTGAATAGTGATGTTTAGAAATTTATTTTATGTAGTTATATAAGTATGTTATAAAAGGGGGGATAAAATGGGAAATAATATTGTTTTTTATATGGAATATTTTATTTTAAAGTTAAAATTTAGTTTTGTGATATATGTAATTAAAAGGTGGGATAAAATGAGAAAGTTTAATTCTTAAAAGGTTAGTTTGAAATGTTTTTTTTTTTAAATTTAAGTATTATGAAATTTTATATGTGTATTTAAAAAGGGGGATAGTAATGAAATTTTATGTTTGAATTTTAAAATAATGTAAGGATAATTAATTATGTATGTTATGAAAAGGGAGTTAAAATATGATATTATATTTGAATTTTGAAATGAGTGAAGTTATATATGTGTATTTTATAAAAAGAGGGGGGATAACGATGTACTTTTGTTTTTATTTGAAATTATTTGTTTGTAGTATTTTATTTTAATGTTGAAAGTTTGTAACTAATTAATATTTAATTATATAATTGGTAAGTAGTATGTATATATATATATAAATTTGGTAAATTTTGTTAAAATATTATATATGGTGTTTTGATAAAAAAATGCTGTTTAATTTGGTTGATAATTTATTTATTAACATTTCCTATTAAATTAATTGAGAATTTTAAATGAAATTTATTTGAATTGTAAAATTGTGTAAAATTTTTGGTAAAATTTTATTAGATATTGGGTTGCTATTTTAAATTGGAATTTTGTTGTATATTGTTTGTTATTGAATTAATATTTGTATATAACATTGTAAATATTAAATTATGATTTTATTTAGAAGAATTAGATAACTGTTTAAATGGGAATTATTTTGGTAATTTGAATTGAAGATTTTGTTGTTTTATTGATTAAATGAATTTTAGGAAATGTTTAATGAATTGTTATTTATTTAATATTAAATTATATATTTGATTTATTTTGGTATATTGATTGATTTTTGTTGTATGGATTGGAAACTTTGTTGGTTGTTTTGGTTTGATGAATTAGAAATAAAGTTAATAAATTAATTATTATTAGTAAATGAAATAACTATTTATGTAAATAGGTTAAGAAATTTGGAAACTTAATTAGATGATTTCGGAATTTAAGCTTGAATTTCTTTTTGTTTTTGTTATTGAATTATGATGAATATTTTATTAAATTCATATTTTATATATGTATATATATATATATATATTAATTTAACCATTAGTATTGTGATTGTTTTAGGTAGTAGAGGAAATGTTGGTATAGATATTAGATGTGATGTATTATAATTTTGAGCATATTTCATTTATGTATGTTGTAAAAAAAAGTTCTTTTAATTTTATTCTATATTATATTTTTGTTTAGTAGTATTTAGATTTTTATAACTTGTGGAATATTGTTGTTGTAATTATTTTTGAAAGTTACATAAACGAATAGGGATCTGGAATGTAGGCCCTGGTTTAACTAATTAGGTGCCAGGGTTTATTACTGCAGGTTTTTATTTATTTATTTATTCGTTCATTTATATTTGTTCCGCACCTGAAGTTCTTGGACCTACACCTCGACAGCAAACTCACATGAGAGCACCATATTCGTCACCTTCGTGCTTCCTGCTGTCGTTCACTTCGGCTACTTAGGGTTCTATCTGGGGCATCTTGGGGCGGCGATCGCACGGTAATGTTTAGGTTGTATCGCTCACTGGTCCGGTCCAAATTAGACTACGGCTGTTTTATCTATGGCTCTGCATCAGCCTCTAGACACAATTCATCACACTGGAATCCGTCTCACTACTGGGGCTTTCCGCACCACCAGAGTGGATTGTTTGTATGCCGATTCTGGCGAACATCCACTGCCTGTTCAACGCTCGTTGTTACTTTGTTAGGTTGGCCGCTCATCCAGGTCATCCTTCGTTCCCACCTGTATTGCGTCCAGACCTCGCGCACCGTTATATGCGGAATAAAACAATCTCCCGTCCAAGTAGCATCAGGTTTCGAGAACTGCTTGTCGCACACGCACTCCGACTTCCAGTTGTAGAGTGGCATTCACTTGGCCACTGTCCTCCCTGGCAACTCCAGCGTGCACGCCTTGACCTGGAGCTGTCGAGCTGTGCAAAGATAGTTACCCCTCCTTCGGTGTTTCGTCAACTCTTCACCGCAGTTCTGGGCCGATGCCGGACTTATACTCCGGTATTCACCGACGGCTCCCAGTTAGGTAGTGCGACGGGTTCCGCATTTATATACAACGGTGACGTTCACACATACCGACTTCCAGACGCCAGTTCAGTTTTTACCGCCGAGCTGTTTGCCATATTTTATTTCTTACTTTTTATCTCCCGGTCAGTTCCTGAACCTTTTATTGTATATTACGACTCGCTGAGCGCTCTTCAGGCGCTGCAGCAATTTGATGGCAACTCTGTATTAATTCTTAAAATACAATCTTATCTCAGCTGTTATCTCGTGGATACCAGTTCGTTTTTACCTGATGCCCAGGCGATGTGGATATTACCGGCAACGAGGCGGCGGATGCAGCTGCTAAGTCTGCATGTCGCCTGCCGGAGTATTTCACACGTACGCTCCCTTATATAGACGCGCAGAAGAACTTGCGTCGCCATCTATATGCTGTCTGGCAGGAGTCTTGGGAAGCTTAAGCTGGCACTCAGTTACGGACAATCAAGGACACGGTACAACCCTGGCAAACATCTTGCAGGGATTCCAGGCGTGAGGAGGTGATTTTAACCCGCCTGAGGATAGGCCACACTCGAGCCACGCATGCATATCTTTTGTGATCCGGAGCCTGTCTGTGCGACATGCAATGTTCCCCTTTCCGTCGCGCATGTCCTTATCGATTGTCCGCGGTACGCTCGTGAGCGCCAGTCCTTTAGCCTGGGTCTTACACTGTGCTCCGTGTAAACAACTGGGTGTAGGCAACCACCCAGTAGCTGTAAATACAATACTGCGGTTTGTTTCCAATATCAAATTTGGTAAGCAAATGTAAGGTTTCTTTTATCTTGGTGGATATAGACTGTTAGGATGTTTTACTTGTGTTTTTGCCTTTTTTAACAGTGTAACCAGCTTACGTTTTAGTAAGATAAGTTTTTACCGGTTTTAATTTTCCTTTTTTTTTTTTTTTTTTTTTTCTTAAACCTGTTTTAGCTATTTCTTTTAGCGATTTTAACGTTCATCTTTGGGTATTTTAACTTTTACTTTTTAGCTTTAAAGGGCAGAGGTTTTATTTCTTTGCTTGCTTTTATTTTGGACTTCGGATCCTAATGACCTAGTTGTCGACGAGCCCGTAAACCCCATTACTCACTCATTATTAGTTTTGTATTACCTTTAATTTGCAAGGGTGTGTGTGAAGATTTCCTACGGTCTTCTTGTTCTTCTTCTTCTAAGGACCTTACATTAGCCTGCGCAGTCATTTTTCTCTCTTTTTGGTAGCATATCAAAAGGTTGGGTAACGAAATTACAATTTTACAATTGAATTCTGAAAGAAGTAACACAGTTATTAACAAAAGAATATTGCGTATACAAAAAGCGTTGATTTGGGAAATCGGAAGCCAGGGGACATGAAAAGGACTCCAAGGCTGATATAACTCTGCCTGTTTCTCTGAAAGCATGTATGCAATCAACGCAATGTTTATCAGTGTCATAACCACACAGCTAATAAGGTTAAGTTGTAATTAAGCTAGTGATCTTATTATAAAAATGGTATAGCAATAATAAATATTTCGTAAAACCAACATTCGTATCTGAATTTTCCTCAACCTAATAATCACGCTTCCCTATGAAGTACGGAGTCTCAGTGTTTCATCGCCAATATCCCAAGTTTTATTTCCTTTTAAACAGTATTTCTTCGTGGACCTAAAATTATCGTCCTCTACTTCTGTCATATATTCTTTGTAATTATATAATATGGCAATTGTCAGTGTCTTAACAAGCAAACCTTATGCTTATAATTAATCCTTATTTAGATTTGGAAGGTCATTTGCTGTGTATCTGCCGCAACTTGTTCTAGGCTTATAAATCTTTGTGATGTAAAGAATGTTGAATGTATAGCTGCAGCAGAGGGAGTCTTATTACAATTTCGTGAGGTTCTTTTCTTGTAGTGTTTAACGCCCGCCTTCACTCCATACGGAACCGCAGGCGGTGTGGCTGATGATACGTGGAATGAAGATGGAGCACCGGTGAAATGAGACGGCGGGGAAAACCGGAGAACCCGGAGAAAACTCGCTCCAGTGGCGCTTCGTCCACCACAAATCCCACATGCGATTGCCTGGGATCGAAGCGACTCGCTTTGGTGAGAAGCGAATGGTCTACCACTCGGCTACGGCGTGACCTTCGTGAGGTCGTGGTTCAACATAAGGTGCAGTTCGATAACTTCGCCTTACAACCAAAAACCTCTTTTTCAGTCACACTGAGGTGTTCTTGGACGGAAATTGTATATTTCACCTTGTAATTAACACACGCTAAGGCACAAATAGCTTTAGCCCATTTTATGTCACTATCTGTTTTAACAATTTGAAACTTTTCTACGGAAAATATACTGAGTCAGCTTTACATTATCAATAACCGAGGCTCGGTGGTGACAACGACGATTCTAGGCAGACATGTTTAACAAAGGATTCATATAAAGCTTGGAAAGGTAAAACAAAGCTCTGTGTTGTACAAAATAATTTATTACAATAACGATTATTACATAGCTTACTTACAATATTCTTACCCTGATCTACAGACAGTATCGACTTGAATGTTGAACTACATTAGTTCGTTGTCTTAGTAAGATCCTTCCAGCCCTCCTCTCTGTTGTGGTCCGCCATGAGCATAGCCTCCAGCGCCGGTGTCTTCATAACGGATTCTGGGCTTGCAACCTTCAAGGTCGGCTTCATACTCTACGATCTGAAGCCGACCATCGGGAAGAAGTACTCGGTAAGAACCCTGAGCCTGTTCATCCTGACGGGCTTCCTCCTGGGAGAAAGTGGCACCAGATTCTGCAGCCTCAACTTCGTTGTTGTTGTTGTAGTGTTTAACGCCCGCTTTTACTACTACGGCACCACAGGCGGTGACACTGATGACACATGGAATGAAGATGGAGCACCGGTGGAATGAGATGGCGGGTGAAACCGGAGCACCCGGAGAAAAACCCGCCCTCAACTTCGTACGCAAACTAATAGTTTGCTGGTTCCTGCAAGAGATAAGTGCAGGATATTAATTCTACGGTTTTATTAACGTAAAATGCACTAAAATGAACTCTTGGTATGTGCCAATAGTGTAGCATTGGCTGCAAGATTGTAAGGAAAAACTCTCGAGGCTTCAGGAAACCCTCATTCGAATAAAACCTACAGATTGGTGGGGCCAAAAAGAAAAGTCATATAGAACCTCTTTTTAAGGATATATTTGCTTAGAAATTATATTGGCTAAATTGATAATTGCAATGCACAAATGTGACTAGTAAGTTTCGGAATTACAAATATGAGTGACTATTTAGTGACTCCATACTCAAACAACTTTGGAATCTTAATTACTTACGGCCAAGTCATCTTAGTGAGCCAAGTTCCTTGCAGAAGCAGCATAACCACCGTCAGCAGCGTAAACTGAGTTTGCATCAGGAACTCCGTATTGTGTTGAGAGAGCACTGCCTGAGGCGAAAGTTGTTGTAGTGTTGTAGTGTTTAACGCCTGCTTTTACTACTACGGCACCGCAGGCGGTGACACTGATGATACATGGAATGAAGATGGAGTACCGGTGGAATGAGATGGGGGTGGGTGGGAGGGGGGACACCGGAGCACCCGGAGAAAACGCGCCCTGACGCCGCTTCGTCCACCACGAATACCACATATGGGTCCCTGGGATCTGAAGCAAAAGGAGCACCATATTATATGGATGGTGAAGCACCCAAGGTTCTGCTAGAAGCTGAAGGAGCACCATACTGAGAAGACAGAGCATCACCGAAGGATCTACTTGCGGCAGGAGGAGCACTGTACTGTCTTGAGAGAGCACCACCGAAGGATCTAGCAGCAGCGGAAGGAACACCATATCGGATTGAAGGTGCACCACCATTGCGAGCCGAAGCACCACTGATGCGAGATGAAGCTGATGGAGCACCATAACGTGTAGAAAGAGCACTACTGAAGGAACGGCTTGAACCAGAAGCGCTGAAACGGCTCAGAGCTCCAGAGGCACCACCATTACGTACTGAAGGTGCAGGGACACCATACTGGTTAGATGCGATACCACCAAAAGAACGTGCAGAAGCTGAGGGGGCGCCGTACTGGTTTGAAGGAACTCCAGCAAAACGGGCTGAAGCGTCTCCAAATCGTCTTGTAGCGTCAGGTGCACCATACTGAGTAGAAAGAGCTCGGTTTTCAATAATGGGGGCACCGTACTGGCTGTCAGGAGTTGGAGCTCCGTTCTGACTGGGTGGCAAGTAAGAATTTGGAACTGGAGGTTCTGCAAGGACAACAGCAAGTGTCACTGAGAGGAGAAGAACCAGCTTCTAGAAAAAAAACAGTATATTAACGAGAGTTAGCATTAATTTGCTAATATGGAACAATTAATACTTTTCGTGGTCCTGGTGTGGGTGAAATCATCTTTCAAAGGAACAAGAATATAGTAAAGTGTCCGCAAACTGATGTCTGATTGCTTTAGCGGAGCACTTGATTCCTGTTGACCGTTTTCCAAAGTAATATTTATAGTAGATACGTGTCTGCCTGACACAAAACGTCATCTTCTGATCAAATATGAATGTAGTCTGTGTGCTATGTTTAAAGTAACACATTCGTGAAAGTTGAAGATCTAAAGTTTTTACTGTATTTGTTTTTACCTTTGTTTTTCTTGTGACAATGATGTACAATTAAGGGTTCTCAACTACTAGGATCATCAGCGTCCTATGTGTGTACTTCTTGTCTTCAGTATGTTTGTTTCCTCTCATTTTAATGCACTAATCATCTGCACCTATGTGAACTTTACTTCACTGTATTAATGAAGAAAAAAAGCAATGATCTAAATCTTAAAGAGAGACGTACTTACTTCCAGCAAGATACGTGATATACCAAAAGAATTATCAAAACACAGAGTGATTTATGTAGAACTTACACATTCCTTTTTTTAATTATTCGGTTGGAAATTTATTTAAGGGAACCTAGGACTGAAATTTGAATGTACTATATTCTTATAGTTATGAAATCAATACTTGGCTCACATTAAGGGTGATTGTGTTACAAACTGCCACACAAAGTTCCAACACACTCTGTTTTATAGTTATGGCGGAATTAATTATTCAATTTATTCACAATACGGAAATACCTAAACATTAAAAGTACTCCATGCGCATGAAAAACTAAAATATCACAGCAGTTTTATTATTTTATAAACCCCAATTGCCCAATAAGCGCCATTGGTCTCTGTCAGGAAGACAAATAATTACTTTTAAACTAATTAATTCCTTTGCTTTTATAGTCATTGACCATATTTTTAAACCATTTTTGTGTATTTAATTTTTTCAAGCTAAATAAATCTTCAGATTTTGAAACCAAAAACTGAAGTTGAAGTCACATAAATGGAGCACATGCTGGAAAAGTTCCAGCAGCACAGCACAGCACATTTAATGAGCATGGAAGAGATGGTGTATTAAAGAATGTACACACACACATGCATCATGATCATGAGTCAGATTACCTGTTTGTCACACCTTTCCTCTTTTATCTGTAGTCTCTCTCCTCATATTCATATCCTAATCACTCCTGTCCGTTGAATTTGGCTGTATTTGATCCCTTTTTTACCTTTTCTACTGGTAAGTAGGGAAGTATTGTATTCCACCCAAAAATTCTATGTCGAAAGTTCACCGGAAATGTTTTGAGACCACCTTCATCAAAAAAAAAAAAAAAAAAAAAAAGCATTTTTAGAAAAAGTTCCGTGTGTGTGTCTGTCTGTGGACAACATAACTCAAAAAGTAAAAGTGGGTTAAAAACCACAGTTGGTATTTAAGTTTAATGTCTTTCAAGGATGCGACACAAAGATTTTGAAAAAAAAAAATAGCTCCACCCGAAACTACCCTTCATTTTTCGAAAACTTTGATTTTCTTGAAAATGGCTCTAACGATTTTGATTAAAATGTCATATGTTTAAAATATTTTTATGACAAATGAAACATATCTTGAATTTTTTGTATTCCTGTTTAGTCTGGATGAGTTTTGAATAACTCGTAAACCGTAAGAGATAGACAAAATCTTACTCTACAAGAAATGTACGTCTTGCTAAAATACACAATTTATGTCCCAACAAATTATGTTGTAGAGTGCACCATTTCGGAGATATTCCTAGTTTTGTGTGTCAGTTTCGGAAAACTTAGAACTTTCGTGCAATGTAACATCGTTGTTCATTTTTTATATGTTAAGCGTGCAAAGAGAACGGGATCTCAAAGCTTTAAAAGATTTGACTATCGCACAAAGCCTGCTGTATTCTAACATTCCCCTTTCACCTACAAGGAAATATCAATAAGATAATTTCTACTAATATTTATCGTAACTGACACGAAGAAGATATAGGAATAAGAGTTTGTAAGAATGGTTAGTACAAGAGTAGAGAAAGTCATGTGAGTGCAACACATCAGATTTTTTACGTGTGTTTTGTTCAAATACTGCCGAAAATTTAAGCAGAAAAGGGGCGTTTAAATGTAGAATACATTGCATTTAAAACCCGCTGTAGACCTAGAATGCAGAAACCTAAAAAGCGTCAATTTGATAATTTTTCAGGCATTTCTCAATCTCAGGGTCACTTAGTGAGGAATTTTTGCCTTTAAATTAACCTGGATGCCCGGAAGTTTTGATTTCCTGTAATGAGATTCACAAATGTCTATTATTTATTCCTTATTTTTTGTCTTCTGTCTTAATATTGGCTATGGCTTTAGGCGTGCACTTTTTGCAGCTCTCTGGTACATTGAGTAGGTGTAACAAATGTCTGAATGACTTCCGGGGCGACCTCTCCAGTTGTACCCTTAGGTCAACAACAACCCTGAGCAGCCTAGATGAACAATGTTTGCCTTTTCCACTCACCAGAGATGCGTTGGTTCCAATATTGTGTATACTTGGGGAGGATGGCGAATACCAGAGTCTCTCTATTATGTCGTCCACTAGCCGTAATTCAATTCATAAACCAGTATTGCTTCATAAGAAAGAACTTTGCTTTAATGTGGCTAGAACAAAATGTCAAAAACAGCTGCCAACTATAGAATAGAAGACAAACAGGGAATCAACATTAAATATATGCACATCTCAGTACAGAGAATTTAAACTCCTGAACATTCTGCTTAATTTGACGTTAAAAATCTCCCATTAGGTGAACTTCGGGATAAACAATAAAGGAAAGAAATGAGTCAGTTCTACAAAAATCAGTCTGTATTTTGGAGGAAGATGGAGGAACTACGAACTGCTTCACTTTTGTTCTCCTTTAGAAAACCAAGAAGATCTGGGACTCAAGATTGAAGAAAACGAAGACGAAATACTTAATGAGTAATAAATAGACACAGATGCAATGCAAAATGAAAGGAAAACTTAAGAACTAGGAGTCATATTTTTAATAATGCTTCTTAATTTGCTCTGTAATCAATCGACACACGCCTTTATTAATTCTAGATCTAACTTTTTAGATAGCTGAAGTGATGAAAAAATTACTTTTATGTTACGAGGGTAATAGAGCCTCTTTTATTGTTACACATAATTTTAACATAGTTTTAAGTACTTCATTCTTCAGTTTCAGAGACTACTAAATTCCAATTTTGGTATCAAACGCCACCATATTGAGTTCTCCTGAAACTTATTTCTGAAATATTTGAAAAACCAAATTCCAAAAGTACTTTATATTTTAAAATCTCATGTTAGAGACCCGTTTATCATTTTAACATTGAAGTTAACTTATTTCATTTTCGGCAGTTTTTTGCAATAATCGAAAAATTACGTGAATGAGTTTAGCGGCGCTTGATACTAGGCCCCTCATTTATTGATAGTTTATTGCTACTCAAACCAATATTAACGATCTTATCGTTCTTGAATACTTACAGAGGGAATATTGTGTTTCATTTGAAGGAAGGAGTTCATAAGTTCTTTCATTTGAGCCTTTTTTCACAATTCAATATGATGCTAAAAATACAATCTGTTATGAGATGTAATGATTCCGATCGACACAGTTTAAAAACTTACGCCCAGTTTTTCTTTTGAGCTTATTTAATACCAAATAGTTCTCGTCAACGGCTTGAAAGGTAAACATTGGTACCGGAAAGGGTCTCTTGCTGTAATCTGAAGAAGGGTCGTACATAAATAGTTCAACATTTCGCTTATCGTGTGCATAAAACAGTAACAGTATATGGATTTCAACTGAGAACTTCATGTTCCTCCATTTTTTTAGGAGAGCTCCATTTATAGTCCGCCTTTAACTGAAATGGTTATATCGGAGGTCGTTTTGTTTTGGAATATATTGCCAGAGCGTATAGAAGGAGAAGTGTGATCACTCCACTGCTCTTCCATATGATTATACAAGAGCTACCTGGCGCCTCCGTCAGGTGGCAGCAAAGACGTTAGTGCGGCTATTTGCAGCCCATTTCGCTGGCCATTGCATTGGAGTATTGTGTATGGTTGCTGTGTTTGTTACAGTGCGATGAATAGTTGTTAATTTTTATGAAACTGTGAATTTATAGAAATAATCGACATGCCTATGTGTTTCGTGCCTGGTTGTAGATCTGGATATGACAAATCTAAAGGTAAACATTTCTTTACACCTCCAAAAGATAAACTACTGTTTTATAAATGGGAGAGGGCCATACCAAGAGAGGACAAGTTACGTGTGTGATTTACATTTTTCAGAAGAGCTTTTGATAAAGTTAGACAAGTTTGTAGTTAATGGAGAAAATGTAGAGATTGCAAGGCACAGATGGAAGTTAATGCCTCATGCAGTTCCACATCTTTTTCCTAATCTTCCTAAATACTTACCACGTTCAATACACTCCCGTAAACCTCCTTCACAGCGACCATCAAAAAGGGTTGAAAGAGATACCAATTTAGAAGACAGTGGGAATCTTGCAGAAGGCTTTCAAAATACGACTGTTAATCTTCCCCTCACAGGGGATACCAGTAGACATTTTAATAATAAAGTAGGCATATTAAAGAAAAAGTTAAAGCAACAACAGCGTAATATAATTAGACTACAAAGTCAATTGAAAGTAGCCAATGCCAAGATTCAAGTACTTGAAAGGAAAGTAAATGGAAGTAGTAGCAATATCGATGAATCTGATGGAACAAAATGCCTAAGTAAAAATCAAAAAATTGTTGTTGATACAATTTTAAACGGATCAAAGGCAACTAAAAAGAAAGGCATGAGATATAATGAAGAATTTCTTTTCGATAGCCTGCTTTTAAAAATCAAGTCACCCAAAGCATACAGACATTGTTTAAATCACAATCTACTTCCCCTTCCATCAGAATCACATTTAAGAAAGTTAATCAAAGGTCTTAAATCTCCTTATGGCATTAATGTGCATGCTGTAAATGCAATATCTGAATTTTTAAAGCATAAGAATGAAAACGAACGGTGTGAGATTTTAATTTTTGACGAAGTTAAGTTAAAAGAAGTAGTTCGATTTGATTCTAATTCTTTGAAAGTGGATGGGTTTGTGGATTTGGGGGATTTAACCCCTGATAAAAGTAAAAATGAATTGGCCAATCACGTCCTGGTATTTATGTATGTCCCTTTATTGTATAATTGGGTGCAACCTGTAGCTATCTACGTAAGTAGAAACGCCACTCCCGGGGACATTTTGGCACAAATTTTAATGCAGGTTATCATTCAACTGGAAGGTTCAGGAGCTAGAATACTTGGTTTTACATCAGATGGGAGCCAGTCCAACAAGAAATTGTGGAACTGTTTGGGAGTATGTGGCAAACGTAATAATGTTAAATGTTTGGTACCCCATCCTACCGATACAAGTAGGCGACTTTGGGTATTTTCAGACTTGGTGCACATAATTAAATGCATAAGAAATAATGTGCACAAAATGCACGAAGTTTCTTACAGCAATGAAAACGTTAATTTTCTGTACTATCGACGGCTTTATGAAGCTGATACTTGTTCTCAGTTTTCGGGAATTAGAGTCTGCCTCAAGCTTACGAAAGCTCATATCAACCCAAACACATTTCAGAAAATGAATGTGAGGCTTGCTTTCCAGCTGTTTAGCCGATCTGTGGCTGATGGTATTAAATTCTTACGGGAGACACACTTTGCTGGATTCGAAGGAAGTGAAAAAACGGAACAGTTCACCAGAGAGCTAAATTGCCTCGTAGATATATTAAATGCATCACTGCCTATAAATGGGCTGTACAAAGGTTCAAACAAGGTCGATATACTTACGAGATGGAGATCACTTCTTAAAGAAGAACAGAATACTTTCGCTTCTGAAAGGACATTACAGTCTTTAAGAGTAACCATACAGAGCACACTGGAAGTAGCAGAATATTTGTGGAGAAGTGGCCTGAAATACCTACTGACAGCCAAGTTAAATCAAGACCCAATAGAAAGACACTTTGGAATTTTA
This sequence comes from Tenodera sinensis, assembly GCA_030765045.1. NCBI lineage: Eukaryota > Metazoa > Arthropoda > Insecta > Mantodea > Mantidae > Tenodera > Tenodera sinensis. The sequence goes on along the minus strand of CM060974.1, from coordinate 71,999,533 downwards.
CGGTCTTAAAGTTGCGACGATCATCCATCTACAGTCGATTTTCTCCAGTTAAATATGTTACAGTCAACTTACGTTCCAACCAAATTAGCAATATCGTCTGGAGGCAATTGTGAGTATAGGCAAGAGCTGCCTTTAACATCATTCGTTAACCAAATGAGGTTATTGGCAAAGGAAACAGAATGGGAAAACAATGTACCTGAAATTACTCAGAAAGATATAGCTAAAGAATGTCTGGTATATCATTTGAGTGGATGTATAGAAAACAACTGTTCAACGACTACAGATTGTAAAGCATGTGTTAATTTACTCCATGGCAAGTGTGCAGATTTCCCCTTCGTATCACTTTTAACTGCAATTAAAGGCCACAAAATTGGTAGAGACAATTTATGTCTTACCTACCCCTCTAAATCTGTATATAGCGTTCTTTCGCAAATAGGGTTTTAGCAGATAGACTTTCAAATGAAAGTAACTTTTGGGGCGATATATTTTTCGATTGTTGTGACAGTGTTAATCAAATTAGTGTTGCTTCTGGAATTGGGTGTTGTGAGAAACATTTACTGGATCTTGTCCCCAAAATAATTCTGCATTACATGAAGTGTCGCTTCTTTTTCCGCACCAAGGAAATAAGAAAGGAATTACAATCATCAAAGGCTGCCAAATCATCTCGGAAATTGCCAAAACTTACTAACAGCTGATTTCAACATTGGTGAGTACATTTTTAAATGAAGAACAAAATACAAGTAGCTTGTACTATTCTTGCAGCAAAGTTAACTTTTCATTTACAGGAAATTATATTTTACTTCATTCCTTTAATGTCATTTTGCATTCTAGTGGTAACATTATTGACTTGCATTTCTGTGAATGGCTGCCAGAATGTGCATGTGTGAGTTTGTCATTGTTGAACAACAATATTCTTCTCCATTGCTACTTTTCCAGTGAATCTCCTCCTAAACGCTAGTGCGTGAATTAGCATTGTACCGCACTAGCAGTTGCGCTGCCATCTGTGCGGCGGAACACATGAACTACAGCAGTGATCACACTTCTTCTACTCGCTCTTGACTATCGCGTATTTCCGATAAAACCTCAACACATAATTTTTGCTGTAATGAATTGATTTCAAAGGCGTGTAAAAATATATATTAACGATAGTGGAGAGAGAAAGTCATGTGATTTATCAGATTTATTTCAGCCTTAGCAGTTAACTGACAATAATAATGTTATGATAATAATAATGATGATGAAGATGATGATGATAATAATAATAATAATAATAATAATAATAATTAATAATAATAATAATTAATAATAATAATAATAATAATAATAATAATAATAATAATAATAATAATAATAATAATAATAATAATAATAATAATAATAATAATAATAATAATAATAATAATAATAATAATAATAATAATAATAATAATAATAATAATAATAATAATAATAATAATAATAATAATAATAATAATAATAATAATAATAATAATAATAATAACAATAATAATAGTAATAATTAGGGCTCGGAAGTTCATGCCCTAAAAATCACTGAAATATGCATGCAAATATGCTCTTAAAAACTTGAAAATATGCCAAGAAATATGCAGTATTTAATTAAAACAATTAATGTCCCTTTGCAGTATACAAGACGAGTTAGTATAAATAATAAATAAAGGAACCTTATTCTTTAGAGGTTGAAGCAAAAGTGGTCCGGCTGCTAGTATTAACTGCTAAATTGCAGTTGACAACCAACACTTTGCACAAATTTTCAACTGTAAAGGATCGTCTGTTGTCTCGCAAAACACTTTTGTAACGTGAAAAACTCTGTCCACGTCACAAGATGTTATCGGGTATATTTAAATGATGCTAACTGCTTCACACACACACACACACACACACACACACACACACACACACACACACACACACACACACACACACACACAGACACACACACACACACACAAACACACACACACACACAGAGTGAGAGAGAGTCAAGTCTCTTGGTGAGACATGGTTTTCTTTTGAGGATGTCTCGAATACCGCACATCTGTTTATAACCAGAATTTTTTGAAATTACATAATTCGCTTTCTCTTTCACTTTTTGTCCTATGCTACCAGGAACCAAACTTAGATCACATATTGTTTTTTTTTCAAAGACAGTGATTAATGCAAAGGAGATCCTACAGCTTCCAATGCCGTTATGCCTATTGGTAAGAAAGAAAAATGGGCAGATATGAAACTAAGATCCTCTTTTAACCCAGTGCCTGACAGAATATTTTGCACAGTTTCTATTGATGAAGCATCTTTCAAGTCCAATGAATTAATAACCCCTTCGGCTATTTCTATGTGCTCAGCATAATATAAAACTGCATCGATCCATGTTCCCCATCGATTAACACCGCTGCAGGAAGAAGTCAGATATTAGGTGCTGTTGATCTAAACAACTTAACTCTTTTAGGAGATTTAACAAAAATTATCTTCGTACTGGACACAAATTTATCTACCAATGGGAAAGAACCACTGCCTCAGAAATGCTACCAATATGAAAAATATTATACACATGAAAAAATAAAAACAGCATAAAAATCATTAAAATATGCAATATAGGGGCTATAGTATTGAAATAATATGCATTTATCAAAAATCAAGAAAATATGCAGTTATATGCACCATAAAATCATGTCCAAATAACTGAATATTCCGTAATTCGTGCACATAATGTAAAAGCATACATTTTTAACCCCTATGAAAAAACATGCAAATGCATGAACTTCCTAGCCCTAGTACTAGTAGTAGTAGTAGTAATAATAATAATAATAATAATAATAATAATAATAATAATAATAATAATAATAATAATAATAATAATAATAATAATAATAATAATAATAATAATAATAATAGTAATAATAATAATAATGATAATGATAGTGATAACGATAATGACAACGATAACCATAACGACAACGACAACAGTAATAGTAATAATAGTAATAATAATAATAATAATAATAATAATAATAATAATAATAATAATAATAATAATAATAATAATAATAATAATAATAATAATAATAATAATAATAATAATAATAATAGTAATAATAATAGTAATAATAATAGTAATAATAATAATAATAATAATAATAATAATAATAATAATAATAGTAATAATAATAGTAATAATAATAATAGTAATAATAATAATAGTAATAATAATAATAATAATAATAATAATAATAATAATAATAATAATAATAATAATAATAATAATAATAATAATAATAATAATAATAATAATAATAATAATAATAATAATAATAATAATAATAACAATAATAATAACAAGAATAATAACAATAATAACAATAATAATAACAATAATAGTAACAATAATAGTAACAATAATAGTAACAATAATAGTAACAATAATAATAATAATAATAATAATAATAATAATAATAATAATAATAATAATAATAATAATAATAATAATAATAATAATAATAATAATAATAATTAATAATTAATAATAATAATTAATAATAATAATAATAATAATAATAATAATAATAATAATAATAATAATAATAATAATAATAATAATAATAATAATAATAATAATAATAATAATAATAATAATAATAATAATAACAACAATAATAAATAACCTCAAGGCGCAACAGTCCTTTCCAGGCCAAAGCCCACCGCCCAGCCGCTACGTCGCCCACCTTTGTCCACTACAGGCGTTATGAGTGTGGTGCAGTACTAGAAGGTAGGACGTGGTCAGTGCCCTGATCCCTCCCGGTTTACGCAACCAGGGGCCGCTACTATTCAATCAAATAACTCCTCAGTTGGCCCACAGGGGCCTAATGAGGCTGAGGCACCCCGGACCAGGTCTCCCACGCCAGGACCGGGTAGCGAACCCGGGTCTCCTTAGTAAGCAGCAGCGCTACCACCACGTTAAGCAGCCGACCAGACGTACAAATACATATTCGTGTAATTTTCCAAAAATTGTTTTCTTGAATTCAGCGGCCTCCAAAACGTGCATTTCTCGTGAAATCTCGGTAGCTCATTTGTAGGTGGAATGTCTAGCTTCCAGCTGCATGTTACATAATGTAAATGAGTAGCACAATACTACATCCAAGGTTTAACATACGGCTCAGAAACATGGACAATGATGGCACAAGTATACAAACAGCAGAAATGAAACTCCTTAGAGCCATAGCTGGTTGTGCAAGACTAGACATGACACAAAACTATCAAATACGAGAATAATTAAAGGTAAAAGAAATGAACTAAAGCAATAGTAGAGCACAGAAACAATTGGAAATAACCCTTAAATAGAATGAAGCAAAATAGAAGTCTCAAAATAACAATTAACTATCAACCACATGGACAAAGGACATAGGACGACCGAGGAAAAGGTGGAAGGAACGAGACTTTGGAACCGAAACAGGCTACATGGCCTAAACCGTGTTTGAGAAGAAATATTAAATAAGCTTCATTCTTCATTACTAACCACACAGTGCAAGTTTATCTTATATATTTAAACGAGCAATTCTTGTATATAAATATATTCCGCGCAACTTGGAAACGACTCTAACGATTTCGATCAAATTATGTATTCAGACAGGGTTTTGCTTATTAAGTTTATCTATATAGTTGTCATTCCTGAAAAAACGCGATTTCACGCGTAACAGTCACAATTCTCTAAACCTTACTTTGGCCATACTTTCTCTGTTAATGGCCCAATTTCAACAAATAAGCCAGGATATTAAAGGTCTCGTCAAGAGCTTTCAGAAAATCTTAAGAAAGTTGACTATATTAATCAACGCGTAACAGGCACAATTAGTCGACACCTTATTTTGGGCATAATTTGTCTGTTAATGGGCCAATTCCAACAAACAAGCCAGAAAATAAAAAGTCTCGTCAAGAGCTTTCAGAAAACCTAAAGAAAGTTTACTGTATTAATCAACGCGTAACAGTCACAATTAGTCGAAGCTTTATTTTGGCCATTATTTCTCTGTTTATGGGCCAATTTCAACAAGCAAGTCAGGATATTAAAGGTCTCATCAAGAGCTTTCAGAAAACCTAAATGAAGCTGACTATATTAATCAACGCGTAACAGTCACAATTAGTCGAAGTTTTATTTTGGCCATAATTTCTCTGTTAATGGGCCAATTTCAACAAACAAGTCAGGATATTAAGGGTCTCATCAAGAGCTTTCAGAAAACCTAAATGAAGTTGACTATATTAATCAACGCGTAACAGTCACAATTAGTCGAAACCTTATTTTGGCCTTTAATTTCTCTGTTAATGAGCCAATTTCAACAAACAAGCCAGGATATTAAAAGGTCTCGTCACGGAAATGGCTCCAACAATTATAATGAAAATTTATATTTAGTTAACATTTTGCTTTACAAGTTTATCTAAATAAGTATCTTCTCCCGCCCCCCCCCCAAAAAAAAACACGATTAAAAAAAAAAGGAAAAGAAAAGCCGAGCGAAGCTCGGTTGCCCAGGTACTGAGAATAAATGAGAGCGATAAGGAAATAATCGGATGTCTGTATGTGTGCCAAATAATAACTAATTCTGCAATGGACCATTGTGTTTAAATTCTGTGCAACACAAACAGAAAATGAACGTTAATGTTGATATTTTGACGTATAGAAACATTAACGTTACATAATTGCAAGGTAATGTGAGCTAGGAATAGTGAGGTTATGTATTTTCCTAACACATCAAGATTAATGCTTCTCGTTTACCCTATACCCTGTAGATCTGACAAGTTTTGGGGTGAAACACGACCAACTCACACAACTAGTTCAACTTGATACTTTGGAAGTGAAGTCATTCGGACCTAATGTTGTTTTTTTTTTTTTTTTTTTTTTTTTTTTTTTTTTTTTTTTTTTTTTTTTTTTTTTTTTTTTTTTTTTAAAGTAAGTATTGCTGAATGTACTCCTTTAGATGCTATGGCTTGTATTTTTTTTTGTCCTTGTGATTTTGTCTTGAACTTTCATGTAAAATAATGATATTCTAAATATTATTTCTTTCAGAAAGTTTTCCAATGAGGGTTATCTTGAAGAAGCGAATAGTTTGATTTAAAGAACATTTCCCCCATTAACCTGGCACCTGCACATTAACCTCTGGGTTGAAAAGCGAGAACGCTGACCGCTACACGGTCAGATTGGTTCACAAACACCGGGCAACTGCAACTAAAACGGGAAGCAAGGCAGCACTCAATATCGTGGTTCACAACAGCTCGGGAACTGAATGGGAAGGCATATCATTAATCAGCTTATCGAGAGAAAGTGCAGGTAGATATTGTGCATTGAGAACTCACTTGTTTCTGACCAATGACATTTTTACTTCCTCCACTACGTATAATAAGTAGAGAAAGTATTCTATACCACCCAAAGAGTTGTATGTCGAGATTTCACCAAAAACGTATGTTTTAAGCCCCCCTAAATCCAAATAAATAAATTTTTAGAAAAAGGTCCATCCATGTGTGTGTGTGTGTGTGTGTGTGTGTGTGTGTGTGTGTGTGTGTGTGTGTGTGTGTGTGTTTCTGTTCGTCTGTCTGCCAGTCTGTGGATAGCATAACTCAAAAACGAAAAGTCGGTTAAAAACCAAAATTGGCATTTATGTTTAACGTCTTTCAAGGATGCGACACAAAGATTTTGAAGAAAATTGCTCCACTCAAATTTCCCTTTACGTGGAAAAGTTTTCGAAAATTTTGATTCCTCTGTTTTAAATGACTAACGATTATGATTAAAATGCCATATGTTAAAGATATTTTTATGGCAAATGAAATATCTTGCATTTTTTGGCTACAGCCCATGAAGTCCTATTTACTCTGGATGACTTTCTGGATAACTGGTAAACCGTAAGAGTTAGACCAAATCTTACTATACAAAAAATATAGATCTTGCTAAAACACACAATTTATGTCTGAATAATTTTTGGTAGAGTGAACCATTTCAGAGATGTTCCTTGCTATTTGTGCAAGTTTTGGAGAACTTATACTTCTGTGAAACGGAACATCGCTGTTCATTTTTTTATGCTAACCGTGCAAAGAGAATGGAATTTGAGTTTTAAAGGATTTGATTATCGCTCAAAGCCTACTGTATTCATATATTCCCGTTGCACGTGCAACAAAACGAGCAATGATTGCTGCAAATGTTTATCTCAATTAACACGAAGAATATAGAAGAATGCATGGAGTCTGCAATGGCTGAAAGCTCAATGTTTTTAAACCTCACACGGCTGATCACCCGTTAAGCCTTAATTAAGAAGAATAAGAGTTTGTAAGAATGGTTGGTACAAGAGTAGAGACTGTCATGTGAGTGCAACACATCGGATTTTTTCTATTGCAACTAGAGAGCGCACTAGCGGCTGTTTAATGGCATTGCAGCCTTGGTAATTTCTACAGGAGAAAGCAGAAGCTTGACCAAGCTTTCTTACCCGTTCCCGGGGCCCACAAAAGCTTCTCGCTGGTTATAAACACTCCCATTTGTATACAAGTGTTTCAACTTTCTCGTTCTGGTTATCGTTACCGTTACCACTGATTGTGAATCAGCCTAAAATTTGTGTTCTTTTCCTTTTCAAATATGCTTTTTGCAAAATAGCACCAAATATTTTAAAGCTATCTACTTACCTCAGAGAACCTATTAATGAGAATGCTGAACATTGAACAACAGAAACATGCAAATATGTGCTCTTTTGTTGCTCAAAATATCTTTCATAAAGCAGTGCTATTTTAGAGATCTACTTATAGCTCGCGCAAATGTTTTTGAACACTGGAACATTTAAATGAAAGCTTGGATGCGAGAAACTTCCCATTGTAATGAAGGCAGCTGCTCAGGTATCACTTGAAAGTTTATTTCCCATGTCTATACACAGAGTTCGTACAGTTACTGACAAATTAGTTACCATATTTCTAATAACCACTTTAGTTCACAGTGAATAAAGAGGATATTATGCAAGGAGAACATAATTGCCATAATATTCAAATTTATTAGGTTCCACTATTTATGCCCGACCTAGTGTCTAAGTTTAAAACATTTATAAAATGTTCTTAACATTCTAGACTGCATGTTATTGTTACTGGTGTTCGACATTTTCACTACTTTTTATTCGATTGTGCATACGAGAATCGATAGTAGCACCTTCAACTTTTATTGTTATGTAGGTCTTGACGAAGTGTTACAAAGATTATATTTGTTACACTGTTTAAGGGTAGACTTTCAGAAGCAAGAACACAAATTCAATTTATTATAACGGTAAACACCTATTACACTAGGGAACACGGTTTTTGTATACGAAACAAATTCTTTGCTGATTATTATGCAAAATGACTCGCTGATTCCAAAAATGCCTCTTAAAAAGCTGTATCGTGTAACGTTTTTGATATATTCTTATTATTTTATAAAAACTTAATTTAAAATAATAGCTGTTTTATTATTAAATGATATTTTAATACCTGTTAAGGAAATTCATATTGTTTGAAATAATTAGGAAATTTTTCCATCACGTCAAATTTACCACTAAACCTAATTTTAGTGTCTACTATAAAAATCATATTTAAATGGGTGTGCCCTAATGAAATTAAAATTAAGTTGACATAAAATTATTGATACAGAACTTCATAACTTATCATAAAGACCTAAATACGCTTTACTTTGTTATAATGGAAAAGATTCCTATCTTGAGAATTAATGGATTTATGGCCCTCAGGTTCACAGCCAACCCTCTTTTATCACGCTCCTCTCCATGTCTTTCATTTCATTGAGTGTTATCTTGAGTATCTACTCCACTGGGTGGAGTTGTTGCTTTATATTGGATTCTTGTTTCAGTTCATTGGCTGTGAAAGTGTAATGTACTTAGTTCGCTGTGCTAAAGAAAGGTTACAGATATGGATAAGAGCAGACGTAGGAAATGCACTAATGATCCCAATAACTCTTGTTATGTGTGTGGACAGTTCATCACTAAAACGCAGAGGAGCAATAACGAGTATTACTAAAACAGCATGTTCATTATACTTTGGTTCTGTCCTAGGCGATGAAGATAGTGATTTTACTCCCATGTTTGCTGCATATCATGCAAAACTGGTCTTAATCAATAGCTACACTGTAAACGCAAATCTTAAGCGTTTGCAGTGCCTATGTTGTGAACAGAACAATCTAGCCATATAAATGACTCTTATGCTTGTAATACAAAGACTACAGGTATTTCTAGAAAAAATATGATGTGTTGCACTCACATGACCTTCTCTACTCTTGGACTAACTATTCTTACAAACTCTTATTCCTATATCTTCCTCGTGTTAGTTGAAATAAATATTTTTACAAATTATCTTATTTCCCTGTAGGTGCAAGGGGAACATGGGAATAGAGTAGGCTTTGAGCGATAGTCACATGTTTTAAAGCGTTAAAATTCCATTCTCTTTGCACGGTTAACAGTTTTGAATAACTATGTTCCATTTCACAGAAGTATAAGTTCTCCAACACTCAAATAACAAGCAATATATCCGAAATGGTTCACTCTATAACAAATTTTATTCAAACATAAATTGTGTGTTTCAGCAAAATATACATTTTTTGTATACTACGATTTGGTCTATCTCTAACGGTTTACCAGTTACGCAAAAGTCATCCAGAGTAAATACGACTACAGAGACTATAGCCATAAAATTCAGGATATACATTTCATTTGTCATCAAAATATCCCAAACATCACATTTTAATCAAAATCGTTAAGAGCCATTTTAGAGAAAATCGAAATTTTCGAAGAATTTTCCATGTAAAGGGTAGTTTAGGGTGAAGTAATTTTCTTCAAAATCTTCGTGTCGCATCCTTGAAAGACATTAAACTTAAGCACTAAGTTTCGTATTTAACCGACTTTTAGATTTTGAGTTATGCTATCCACAGACTCACAGACAGACACACACACGGACCTTTTTCTAAAAATGGTTTGTTTTTTGGGTTTAGGGGGTCTCAAAACATATTTCTAGTGAAATCTCGACATCGAAATTTTGGGTGGAAAACAATACTTCCTCTACTTATCAGGAGAGAAAGTAAAAATGAACAACGATGCTCCATTTCACGAAAGTTTCGTTTTCCGAAACTGACACAAATAACAGGGAATATCTCCGAAATGGTTCACTTAACAAAAAAATTTATTTCAGCATAAATTGTTTTTAGCGAGATCTACATTTTTGTAGAGTATGACTTTGTCTAGCTCTTACACTTTATGAGTTATTCAAGTCATCCAGAGTAAACAGGACTACTTGGGCTAGAGCCAGAAAATTCAAAATATACATTTCATTTGTCATACAAGTATCTTAAACATGTGGCATTTGAATCAAAATCGTTAGAGCCATTTTCAAGAAAAACAAAATTTTCGCAAAATTTTCCATGTAAGGGGTAGTTTAGGGTGGGACTATTTTCTTAAAAATCTTCGTGTCGCATGTTTGAAACACATTAAACTTAAATACCAACTTTGGTTTCTAACCGACTTTCCGTGTTTGAGTTATGCTGTCCACAGACTGATAGACAAACACACACACGGCGCTTTCGCTTTCTCTAAAGATGCTTTTTTTTTTTTTTTTTTTTTTTTGGGATTTAGGGGCTCTCAAAACAGTTCTCGGTGAAATCTCGATATCAAATTTTTGAGTGGAATAAAAGAAAGTCAGTAAAGAAAGTAAAAGTATGGCCAAAAGGAAAAATAGTCGTTCCTTTAAAATAAAAATAGTCCTATCGGGCTGAAGAGGGTGAAATAAGCCCTGAAGCACCCTTGGATGAAATAAATCCCTCTAAAAAAGTCAACAATTCAGATGCTACGCAAACTTCTCAGAGAAGACTAACAATCGCGCCACTGAAGATACCCGCGGCAATTGTGGACGAAACATTTGGAAACCTAACTCCAGCAGACTACGTCATAATAGCCCGGAAATAACTTCTAGTTATATTGACCCCGGCCGTGAAAACCTACGCTCTCTCGTAGTTCATATTAATTAAATAAATAAATATGAATATTTGGTGGGAACTGAGTTTTATTTAAAACAAAAACCTTGCCCATGCCAGCTTCTTCATCTTTATCAATTATACTACTTGAAACCAAGATCCCATCGCTTAAAACATCTGCCATATTCGGGATCTCAGCATGGGGAAATTAAGCGAATGACAAGTGCAATTCTTCTAAAAAGATACAAATAGCCCAGCACCTCATTTAAAACCGCATCTAGTACAAAGAGTAACAAAAAACAGGAGGGTCAAAATAATATGTAATAAAAGTTAGTAATATTAACCCTAGCATTAGCAAGCCTTATGTTATAACTTAAAATTACCAAGGGGGAGGGGAGTACTTTGTAACCAGCACTAGTAACAAAATATGCGAGCAATTTTTGAAACATGTTTACTTTAAAATTGGGTACTGTCTTGTCATGTTTATGAAGGAAATACTTAACTGTTCCTTTTTTACTTTTTTACACGAATCACATTATATCAACAAGGCAGGCCTTGACATTTCATTCTTTCTCAAAAAGACTAATAATAAAGAACTTGAAACAAATACGCAATTTAGTAGTAGAAACAGTGATTTGCAATAACTATTGACTGCGTGCCTCTAATCAAAAAAACTAAAAGGAAAGATTTAAAAAATTATTGAAGGTGGGAATAAAGTGAGCCGATATTTCATCTAGTGCTCCTCGAATAAGTCAAACTGCCCGCCTCACTCCAAGATAGTGTAAGCGGAGTATCAGAGAGGGAGCCAGCCATCCTCCGAAGCGCCCCTACAGGATAGTTAGCAAAGGAGTCGCGCATGCGCAAGGCGAGTTTCTACCAGGCCCGGGCCACCGTGGGATATTGGATATGCCAGAGTCTTCTGGATTGGGATCTCACTAGGAGAGGCGCGGCTTAGTGGGAGGCATTAAAATGTGCTCGCGTTGTTAGTAACTATTCCAAATTTCATTCTAAATGCCTTTGTGGTTTACTTAGTTTGCTTGATTGGTTTGCCGTTACTTAATGATTTAAACAAGCTTGGGATGGCAGAAGTTTATGTCCAGGAACTTCAATTCGTTTAAAAAATACTCTTTGACATTTCTAATATGTGAGTCTGTTAACTCAGTTTTCATAAATTCAAGTTGTTATATTTACATTTGTTATTTCTTATTAAAATAAAGGCAAGCTAATCTTGCCCAGTTAAATTCTCAATTTATTTCAAGATTCCAAACCCTCCACGTTCACATTACTAACGTAATCATTACGTAACAAAATGGTAGCAGAATCGCGTGCGACGGAAAGTGTAAATTACATAAGCGAGTAAGTTTATTGATTTAACTTGCCTTTACCCTTATAAGTGAATACTTGGAAACACCGTATTCCAATTTCGCCTTACACTTATAATTCTTTGGTCATCATTTAACTACGTTTACGAAATGTCACTATCTAATCTGGAATTATTACGAAAACCCGAGCTGGAATTCTTATTGAAAGTTAAGAATATTCCATTTGACGTTCCTAAAACACATGCCGACATGGTACGCCTACTTAAGTCATTCGGATATAGAACCATCTCTAAATTTTCGTCACGGGAGTTGGAAATTGTTTTACAAGACCTTCGTTTTCAACTATAACAATTTATAAACTCTAAATTAGAACAAGTTTTCATGTCTTCTGCCATCCTACGTCGTTACAAGGCCATTATATAGATCGGTTAGAGCTGTTAATTTCATTTCCATCCCTGTCGCAACAAGTATCAGATTTAAGTCAGTTAATGCAACAGTTCAAAGAATTATTAGACATTTCTGATAGCTCCACGTTTTCGATGACAACGGAGTTTAGTAAGGGCGGGTCCGGTGTGATAGATGATCGAGTCAACGCTGCCTTTGAAACACATATACCGATAGAAACAGCGGATATCGGAATTTCCAAGTTACAAAGTCAATATTTATTATACTTTAAATCTCTAGAGGTAGAACATCCCGTTCAGAAATTGTTGAAGGATACATATTTTGTTGTAAATACTCCGGAACAGGCTCTAAAATTTTTGCAAACATTCATTTGGGTACAACAACAGTTTAATGGAACAGAAGTTCGAGATAGTGAGATATATCGTTTATTGCCAATAGTGGATGATAATTTAAAATTTTTGTTGCAAACGGCTTTAGAGGAAAATCTAAGACTTTTGCAATTTCATACTTCAGTATCAGATTTCTTTCTGCCTGCTCGCGTAAGATCAGAGTTATTAGTACGCTATTGTTATGCAGTTCAAGGGGGAAATGAACACTTATTTGGTTTCATTGCACGTGTACAGTAAATTCTCAGCAGTTTTTCAAGTTCCTGATACAGAGCAACAGATTTGCGATTTGATTATTTCATGTTTGAATGACAGTACACGTTTAAAGAGTGGTTTTCAGTCTCGACCGTCATCCTTTCGGGAGATGGAATCCTTGGCGTATTGCGTGCAACAGAATTCCAGACTGTCACTTTCAACACCTGTAACTTCGCCGCCAACACCCGAAAGTTCAAAACGGTCAACGGGGACACAGAATAGAATGGGGCGACAAACTTACAATCACTCTGAGAAGGATAATCAACGATTTACTCGTCATTGCACGTTTTGTGATCGTGCAGGGCACACTTTCGAGTTTTGTTTCAGGCGTAAGAAGCTAAATAATTCATCGACAAGGAAACAATTATCACAAAAAAAAATTTTGTTGCTTAACGACGCTGTCAATTGCCAGGATCCCATCAGCGTCGCCGGTGTGCGGGAATTTTGTCCCGCAGGAGTTTTACATGCCAGTAAATCTACTGACATAGAGCTGTCGTTTTTAAGCACACTTAAGAACCATCGGCCTGGGCCGGGTTTGAACGCGCGACCTTGGGATCAGTAAGCCAGCGTCTAACCAACTGAGCCACCCAGACCGACAACAATTATCACAGTGTGAGAATTTTTCGCTTACACCTTCACCAACATCTAAGGTATATGCTTTACCGTTTTATTCCTTACCAGTAATTAATATAACGTGCAGCAACAAGCAGACATTTGCATTATTAGACTCAGGCAGTTCATTGAATTTCATTCAGTGGAAACTTTTCCAGACCTTACCTCGAGGTAATACCTTTCAACTTAGTCCAACTACATTCTTATGTAAATCAGTCTCAGGAGAGAAAATTCCAATATTGGGCACAGTTAAATTACACGTTAAGTTGCGAGTCTTTTCTTGGACATTACCATTCGCCACTGTGGAACATTTACCGTACGAAGTACTTTTAGGCGAACCCTTTCTTCGTTCGACAGGCGCTAACTTAGATTTTGCAAACTTTACGTTGACCTTTGCATTTGCACCTCAAACATATTTCATTTTCCATTGGTTCTAATTCATTAAATTCGGTTGTCCTTGGTTTAGTATCTTCAGCTTCGATTAATTTGTTACACTTGCGCCGGGAACAACAGGAACATATTATGCGTTCTCTTAAAGAATATTCTGATGTTCTTACCGATAAGTTGGGAACAGTAAATAACTTGAAATATTCTATCCAGTTGCTGAATACTACACCGGTTCGTTCACCACCATATAAACTTACACCACCCAAAGTGGATATTTTAGATTGAAAACCCAAAATATGTTGGATCAAGGTATTATTGAGCCCTCTAATAGTCCATATTCTAGCTCATGTTTGTTACTTCCGAAACGAGATGGCGATTTTCTCTTGGTAGTTGATTACCGTACATTAAATAAGAACATTCCGCTTGATAGTATGCCCTTGCCAGACTTGCATACAGCCGCACATTATTTTCGTAATGCGAAAGTTTTTATACTCTTGATTTGAATCAGGCTCATTATCAAATACCTTTAGATGCAAAATCACGTCCATTAAATTCATTTTCCACGCCTTGGAATTTGTATCAATGTTGTAGAATTCCGTTTGGTTTATCTACGGGATCCCAAGTGTTATCCCGTTTGTTAGACACAGTTTTACACGATTGTAAGTTTCGTTTCGTGTTTAACTATTCGGACGACTTAGTTATTTATAGTCCTGATTTTGAATCACATTTGAAACATTTGCATCGGGTTTTCACTCGTTTGCGTAAGGCAGGTCTCACTGTTTGACCATCTAAAGTTCGATTTGCCACTAATCAGATTTCTTTTCTAGATCATTTGATTTCTCCAGCCGGAATTTCAATTAATCCGAATCGTACAGTCGCAGTGTCAAAATTCCGCCCACCCACCAATCAGAAAAAATCTGATGTGTTGCACTCACATGACTTTCTCTACTCTTGTACCAAGCATTCTTACAAACTCTTATTCCTGTATCTTCTTCGTGTTAGCTAAGATAAACATTTGTACAAACTATCTTATTGCTTATTTCCTTGTAGGTACAAGGGGAATATTAGAAAACAGTAGGCTTTGTGCGATAGTCAAATGTTTTAAAGTTTTCAGATTCCGTTCTCTTTGCACACTTAACATATAAAAAAATGAACAACAATGTTCCATTTCACGAAAGTTTTAAGTTTTCCGAAACTGACACACATAACAAGGAATATCTCCAAAATCGTTCACCCTACAAGAAAATTTATTGAGACATAAATTGTGTATTTTAGCAATATCTACATTTTTTGTATAGTATAATTTGGTCTATCTCTAACGATTTACCAGTTATGCAAAAGTCGTCGAGAGTAAATACGTCTACAGGGGCTATAGCCAGAAAATTCAAGATATGCATTTCATTTGCCATCAAAATATCTCAAAGATATGACATTTTAATAAAAATCGTTAGAGCCATTTTCAAGAAAATGAAAATTTTCGAAAAATTTTCCATGTAAAGGGTAGTTTAGGGTAGCGCTATTTTCTTCAAAATCTTCGTGTCACATCCTTGGAAGATATTAAACTTAAATAGCAACTTTGGTTTTTAACCAACTTTTCGTTTTTGAGCTATCCTGTCCACAGACTGACACACGCACACGGACCTTTTTATAAAAATGCTTTTTTTTTTTGGATTCAGGGGGCCTCAGAACATGTATTTCCGGTGAAATCTCGACATCGGATTTTTGGGTGGAATACAATACTTCCCCTACTTACCAGTAGAGAAAGTAATAGTTGTCATCATTTTTGGGTATGGTTGCCTTCTTTTCAAAATGTATACATAAATTTGCCGAGATTGCTGAACCATTGTATGCACTTAAGCGTAAAGTCGCACAATTTGTATGGACTCCACAACAGCAATTAGCTTTTGATCAACTTTAACATGCAGTTATGAATCCACCAGTCTTGGCTATGCCCGATTTTCAAAAGATCTTTATACTGCAAACGGACGCATCTAGGTTTGCAATTTTTGCAATCTTGCTCCAAGATTTAGCTCAGGGTCGTCAGTCCATTGTGTATTATTCTCGTACATTATCACGTACAGAACGTAGTTTGTCGGTTTATGAGTTGGAAGCTTTATTAGTATTAACGGCATGCGAAAACTTTGGTTCATTTTTAGAACATCGACGGTTTCAGCTCGAGTGTGATAACCAAGCTATTTCTTGGGTCCTTTCTCATTCACGTAAGACTGGAAAATTGGCACGTTGGGCAGTACGACTGAGTGCCTTTCAATTTGATGTAAAGCATATTAAAGGGGTTGATAATTGTTTGGCAGACGCCTTGTCTCGTTTATGTCAGGAACCTGAACGGACGACAAATGAGTTAGCTGCTCATGTCGGATTGGTGAGTCTTGTATCAAAGGATTTTCAAGTTTTCAGTTCTATTTCATCATACCAAAAGACAGCTCAGAAGTTGGGACCTATTTGGCAACAGGCTAAAGCAGCCTTTGAGCAGGAATGATATGTCTTTCTGAATGATATTCTTTTTTGTAAATTGCAGCGTTCTTCTTTGATACGCATTTTGTTGCCAAAAGCCTTAATACCGGTTGTATTGCAATATTTCCATTCTCTCATTTTGGAGCTCATGTAGGTATACCAAAGACTAAGGATAAAATTCGTCGGCTTTTTGTTTGGCATGAGATGTACCAGGACATTACACAATTTCTTCGAAATTGCCGAATTTGTTTGCAATCTAAATCGCTAGTTAACACAAAGGTTGGTCCTTTGTGTTCTCATTTAGCAACTTATCCTATGGAACGTCTTTTTCTAGATTTTGTTGGTCCTTTTCCTCGCTCAGTACAAGGAAATGCATATGTGTAGTTGTAGATAGCTTTACCAAATTTGTTTGGTTTTCCCCGGTTCGAGCTTCAACAATATATGGCGCTATTGCAGTTTTATCATCTATTTTTGCTTCATTCGGTTTTCCGGCGGTCCTAGTTACTGATAATGCTTCATACTTTAAATCACGAACTTTTCACACATTTTTGTTCGAACATGGAATTCAATTGACGCATACTTCACCATATTATCCACAGTCTTCGTTGGCAGAAAGAGTGAATCGCAATCTTAAGAGTGCGCTCATAGTATTTCATTCTCAGGATCATCGTCTGTGGGACACCCGTCTTACAGCATTACAATTGGCCTTTAATCTGGCCCAACATGAGGCAATTACTCAATCCCCAGCCTTACTCATGTATCGTTTTCATCCAGCGTGTCCACTTACAAATTTATGGAAATTACAGGAGCTTCTACCAGATCAATTCAACACACAGCAGATAAAGGATGTCTGGTTACGCACAATGCAGGCTTTACGTCATGATCGGACTTGTCGGCAGTTCCGTTGATACTTCTAGGATTCCAGTGTTATTTAAAGTCGGTGATTTAGTACTCCTTCGGAATCACGCTATAAGTAGGGCATCGAACCAATTTACCGCCAAATTATCACCACGTTTTCTAGGACCATACAAAATCTGTGAGATAAGGAATGGCGTTTCATTTCGTTTACATCATTGCGTTACCGGGCAAATTACTTTTGCCCATGCCTCACAGTTACGTCTCCTACCTCTCTCGGTTAGGTGAGACCTCAATCCAGTTGCATTTCTTCCTTTTACCAAAATTTTAAAGTGTTCTTTTTTTTTAACTCGGCGAGCTCGTCTCGCACTGGGGTTATGGTTTTTTTACTTCAGCTTTAAACATTCGGCTTCTCGTTCAAGCTGAAGACAGAAGTCGAGTGGTTACCCAGTGCCAGCGTCGTTCTCTTGCCTTTATCACTCATTTACTTCTTTTCACCTTTCTTTATCATCGTTTCATAATCACTCATCGTGTGAATGGTGGATTGAATGAATGCTCGTTTCACAATATTTATTCATCTATATGTTGTGCTGTGTATGTGTTTGTCCTGTACTCTATGGGTCCACTGTCAGTCATTTTGTTTTTGTAAAAGATTATATATCTTATATTCATTGTATTTTGACATCAATGATTATTTTGCATGCATTTAGATCTTTTATATACATCTTTGTAATAATTTATATTGAAAAGTATTTAACAATTGCCTTTAATCTTCTCTGCATTATCATTCAAGATTTAATTGTGCTTGGCAATCATGGAAAAGTTATAACTGTACAAATTTCTGCCTCCAATTTGGCGTGTTCATTGTGTAGATTTTGCATTGCTAATGTCTTTCTAAGTAGTGTGTTTGTCATCCTTTTTCATGTCCGAGTCTGGTCTTCAAGAGTGGTGGTATGCTTCTACCTGCATGCACGCTATTGTCATGGTTTGGCTGTCCTGCTGGCCAGTTTTCCTGGCGGGGCGCCATTGTGCCGATATTTCGCTCAACATTCATCGAGGACGTAAGTCATCTAGTGCTCCCTCTGGAATAAGTTAAACTGCCCGCCTTCACTCGAGGAGATTGTATGAGCGTCAGAGAGGGTGCCAAGCATGCGCCGAATTCAGCGCCACTGGACTACAGTGAGCAAATGAGTCACGCATGCGCAGGGCTAGTTTTAACCAGGCTTGGACCATCGAGGGGAAACGCCTGGTCTTCTGGGTCGAGCTCTCGCAGTGAGAGGACGTCGGCTCTTCGTGGCTTCGTAGGGAGGCATTAACATGTGCTCGCCTTATTTGTAGCCTTTTCTAAATTCTTTCTAAATACCTTTCTGGTTTACCTAACTTCGTTTGATTTGTGTTTTGCGTTAGATAATGACTTTAACAAGGTTTGTATGGCATAAGTTTATTCGCAAGACTTGCATTTCATTTCAAATACAATTTTGGGACATTACTAATATTATGTGAATCTGTCAAAAGAGTTTGCAAGTTTTCAAGGCAAGTTAAATTCAAGTTTGTTATATTGATATTTTGTTATTTCTTGTTGTTTAAATAAAGGCAAGCTAATTTTGCCCACTATGAATGTTTAATTTCTTTCCAAGATCCTAAACCCAGTACGTTCACATTACAAAGGTAACCCATTACGTTACAACACTAGCACCAGTGATTGAATTCTTTATTACAAATAGTTTTGGCAAGTCTGGTACAGAAGTTAGTGAGCCTCTTTCTCCTTTCACAGCATTTTTGAGATCTATGACATTGTCTAGACATTCACCAGATACATTTTTCTCATGTTCATTTTAAAGTACTGCTGCATTGTGAACCTCTTTGGCAAAACCAGAATTTAGAAATTGTTGGATAATTATTTTGAAGATATGGTGAATATTAGAGACTGTCAAATCTTCTTTTTGACTAAGCTACAATAAAGTCCAAACAACCGTTAAAGACAATGGTGTGAAATACATATTTAAGTCTAATAGCAACTTGTTCTGACACAATCTATAAAAACGTTATTTTCACTTTTAACTCCTTTATTTCCAAATTGAGGTGAAGTGTCCCATTCCTTTCACAAAGTTGTAGCCCATGACATTGGTTCTTCAAAACTATTTTGATTAACTAAATTATCAGCTGCTTTCTGAACAAGAGAACACACTTAACAAAGCTCTACATCTTCCATATTTATAATTGCAGATGCTAAATTAGTACGTTCTAGAATACCTGAATGTAACACAATCTTACAACTGAATTCAGTTAGTCGGTCTGGGTGGCTCAGTTGGTTAGATGCTGGCTAACTAATCCCAAGGTCGTGGGTTCAAATCCGGCCCAGGTCGATGGTTTTTAAGTGTGCTTAAAAACGACAGCTCCATGTCAGTAGATTTACTGGCATGTAAAATAACTCCTGCGGGACAACATTCCGGCACACCGGCGACGCTGATGTGATCCTGGCAATTGACAGCGTCGTTAAACTACAAAATAATTTAATTTGAATTCAGTTATTCCAATTGGTTTTCCAAATTAACTGCTCATTGTGTTTATTCCTTTCTTCGTAAATATCAATATTATTCTTGACATGAACTAAAGCACAAGAAGATACTACGAGTTCTCACATTTAATACTATGATTGAAAACAGGATGGGTTCTTACTGTGTCATAAAAGGACCTAAATTCTCTAACTCCACATGCAACACTGTTAAGTACTATGCTTGAGGGACTTGCGCGTACCCGGTAAATCTACCCATATACAGCTACATGAGCTGCTGTTTATCTATGTGGTATGGTCAACCACCTTCGCCAGTGCTTTTGCACAAGCTTGGACAACTGCTCCCTGAGTTCCTTCCAATTAAGACTCACATGGAATCTCAATGTTTCGGGTTTCCTTCTAAAAACGTAAAACATTGCGATCACCATTTTACATGGCGGAGCCAGAACTTTCTCCACCATTTTCTGCGAATCTGAGCATTTGAACCAGACGGTATTCACGTAGATATGTGACAACACCTCTTGCTGAAGGAAAGGCATTCCTACTCGAGGTATATAAACGTGTTTCGGTTAACAGTATTGTGCCTTAAAGGGTGGGAAGCCACCGTTCTACCCAATATGAAAGCCGGAAAGAATCGTCAGCTATCTTCCCTCCAGATATCACCCTATTTCCCTCACCTGTTGCATTGGCAAGCTGATGGAACGCTTGATGAATGGACGGTTGGAATTTGTTGGATATTCACCACCTGCTAATATCCAATGTGGTTTTCGATGACGCCATTCAACTGTGGACCATGTTGTGTCGATATCGCCACAAATAATGAACGGATTTATGAATAACTGTCAAACTTTTGCCATATTTTTTGACCTCAAGGAGGCATATGATAGGTCTTGGCGAGCAGCGGTTCTATGCTTCTTGGAAACATGAAACATACGGGAACGCCTGCCACTGCTCATTCAGTTGCTCATGAAGGACCGCGTTTTCCGACTAAGGTTGGCTCGGATTTTTTGTTCAGGATAACGAAGTACCTGAGGATTAGGTACTAAGTGGCACACATTTTACTTTACCACTTAGTCCTATATGGAAATTAGTTCCACTTGGAGTTTCGTCATGCTTATTTCTAGTCAACTTCGCAGTGTATTGCACTCCTCAGAGCAGAGTATTTTTGGGATGGCCCTGCAGCAATATTTAGACAATCTTTTAGAATAGAGCTCAAACAGCATCTTTCTTTTCTCAGTTAAGAAGTCAATCTGCGTTATTTTCCGGCGTCGTAGGAGACGATTTCCACCTTCGCTTCGTTTCGGCCCAGATTTATTTCCCTTCGCAGATGAAACGCATTTCCTGGGGTTGATCTTGAATAGGAATCTTCGCTGATCATCGCATACAGCACATCTAAAAGCACGAAGCACGTTCCCTGAATATCTTGCGAGTAATAAATGGCAAATCGTGGATAGCGGATCGGACAGTTCCGCGAATATATCGCGTATTGGTCCAATCCAAGCCAGACTACGGGTGTATCGTTTATTTTTCAGCACGGCCATCTGTGCTGAGAAGATTAGACACAGCCCATAATTGGGGTGCTAAAATGGCAATAGGAGCTTCTCCAACCAGCTTAGCGGTGAGCCTTTATGCCGAATCGGAAGAACCTCCTCTGCAATGTCGGCGTGACCTCCTACTAGGAAATTATGACTGTGTCCTTACGTGTATGCCGAAGCATTTGCTTTCCTTTTCAACACCATGATAAGCGAAAGATATAGGATGAACATTCTTAGTCCTAAGCCAGCGAGTGTTCGCTTCCTGGAGCTTCAAAAGAAGCTTGCTATTGAAATGCCTAACATGTTATCCAAGGAACAGATGCTCTGTTGGTTGCGGGGTATGTCTCATATAGATCTTACGATGACCACATCCCGGAAGTCCAGGATGCCTATCTCTAGTACCGCACTTGGTTTTTAGATTCTTTTCAACTTCCACTCACTGACATCTGACCTATACCGATGGATCAAAGAGCACCAGCGCTGTTGTGTGTGCTTATGTTTATGGAATTCAACCACATATATTCGGATTTCATAATAGTACTTCCAGTTATACTGCAGAGCTCTTCGCAATGCACCAAGCAGTTTTATTTGTCCACCGTCACAAACGAGGTTACTGCCTGAATTTGAGTGTTTCTCTTAGTGCACTTTAGACCTTTGATGAGCTTCACAAGTACCATCCTGTTGTACAACGTATCCAGGATGCCCTTCATGTTTTACACGCTTTTTGTGTTAACATGGACTGTGCATGGATTCCTGGCCATGTAGGTTTGCTGAGGAATGAAGTGGCAAATTTGTCAGCAACCACAAAACCCAGCATTGCCTTTTCTCTTATTACTTCAGAAGACTGGAAGTACGGAAAGGGTGTCGTGCTGGCACGAAAAGACTTCAGCTCTCCTCAGGAATAAGCTTAGTGAAGTAAAAGAATTTCCAATAAACTGGATAGCTTTCTCTCGTATATGTATCTCGTCTCGAAGAGATGATTTTGGTTCGGTTACGTATTGGCCACTGCAGTTGCACAAGTGGTTACCTTTATAAAAGGGATCCTTCTCCTCTTTGTGTGCTGTGCGACCTTTTGTCGGTCCGTGACGTGCTGATAGTGTTTCCCTAGCGTACATTCAAAACTCTCTGCAAGTGCCTATTAGTTTTGCAGCGGTCTTGACGCAGGATAAATAAACTGTTGAAGGGGTTTTGTAGTTTTTGGCAAAGATAAACTTGAATCTAAGGTATAAAACTGACGATCAAGTGTTTAAAACACTGGAGCATATTAATGAACTTGTTGAAAATGTAAACATTTAAAAACACATTTCACAAAGTACCTCACCCTGCCCCCTTGGTAATGCGAGGGTAAATGGAATGGTCCTGTACCTTCAATGCATGCTGAGGTAATTGTTTTGGAACAATGGCAAACATGTCGTCTGCACTTCTTAAGCAGCCATTAAACATATATGGAAATGCCATCATGATCTATATCTCTAAATTGCTTGTATATGCCTACCAATATCACTGATAAGGGGCTGTCCATGGCCGAACCAGAGGTTTTTTGATAATGCTTATTATGAAATATGAAAGTATTTTGTGTTATGCATAATTCTGAGTTGAGGCTATAGTTCAATTTATGATGCTGAAATACCCTGTTTGGCAGGCCAGTGATTTATTAATTGGTGTACCTTTCCTTTCGGAATGCTGGTAAACAAACAGCTATATCAAATGTTACTAAAATGTCATTTACATGTAAAAATACATTTTTTTAAACTTCTTCAACTGGTTTTGAAGTGTTCTTTACACTCAATGACTAAATCCTTCTATGGAGTTTAAGACACATTTTGGACCACCAGTGTTGCCTATACCGATGTTTTGAAGGGCAATGAGTGAATGGGATGTGCATTTACTCTGGTCGACAAAGTTTTAGATCTCGTTTTACCGCAATGATCGATTTTTACACCCGAGTATTTTGGTATTCATAAAGGTCTTTTATATATACATCGGCAAACCTTGCAGCCCTGCATTGTTTGTTTAGATCCCTTGAGCGCCCTCCAGAGCATGCGGTCGCTGTACAATTACTATCCACTGGTGCAGCCTATACAGAAATCTTCACTCACCTTTATATGGGTGCCTGGACACGCAGCAAATGGGGCTCCCTATACTACTCCGAGGTCACTGGTTTTAGCTTCTAGATATTGTAGTTCTTATATTTCTTCTGATGACTTTAGCTCACTTACATGCGCTCCTGTTGTTTTGCGTTGCATGTTTCACTGCACGGATATTCAGGGAACAGACATAGGGAAACGAAGTCAGTCCCTGTGTCCTGGAAGACTTGCTCATGCGCCTGTCATCGTGAGGAAGTGGTTAGAACCATACTGCACATCGCATACTGCCGTTTTGGCAATGAGCACCCTTTATCTTAGGACGCTGCGTCACTGTCTTTATTGTGATGATCTTCTCACAGTGCGACATGTTTTAGTTTAGTGCGAGGTGTTAGCTCTACTACGTGTATTCTTGACCCTGGCTGAGCACTCCCAGACACTTTAATGCAGTAGAGCATGTGTTCCATTTTCTTCATGTCAACAATATGGACGGTCGTGTTTGACATGCATGTGTTATCTTCTGTTTGTCTTCAGTTTATTAGCATCTGATATGTTTTGTTGTGGTATGTGTCACTTGTGAGCCTATGCTTGTTCATTAGCTTTATTTGTGACGTTTTTATCTCTTGACGGCTTTAGATTGCAGGTTTAGTGTCTGCGTTTTTATATTTCTTATTCTCTTTGGGCGCTAATGACCACAGCAGATGTGCTCCCAAAGGTCGAACTGCATGATTGAGAGGTTAAGATTCTCGAGGTGGACAGTCGCAAAATTTGTTGGATGGACACCTCTACAGTTCACACAGCTAGAGGCACATGGACAAACTCACATCCTTACCACAGTTTAAGTTCTACAAGAGGTATTATTGTGGCCATAGCCTTGGCAGTGGAAACAACGGATAGGTTGTGGAATGTTGTACAGTCGAACCACTATAACCTCATTATCTGCCTTTATCTTTGGAGAGATGTGGAGTCCATCAAATGGTAGACACCTGTACAGCATAGTCCTTCACTCATACATGGTCAAGTTCCGTAATACCCAGGTACGACTGGTGATCCTGAATCCCCTTCTCCGACATTCCATACAACCAGGGATTAATGACACCCTGGGAGGAGTTTAGGCTGTAGCGCTTCTCGGCATCTGTTCCCTGAACAGGAACACAAGAATGCGCCATAATCATAAAATTCATCACATGGGCCAAGGGCTGTTTTTGTTATAAACACTTGAATTAGTAGATTTCTACACTAGTGGAGGACCATTAGTCACAAAGTAATTGAGCACTTAGAGACAATTTCAAAATGCCAATAAAATAAAGGGAATAGCAGGAAATACTGGTGTACATTGATACTTCAGAGCAGAAGGAGATATAAAACTCATTATATTTAATAAATGAAATTTCCATTCAACGATGATTTTCAGGAGCATGTATTCCTCGTTTTACTACTGATGTAATTGTTTACAAATTTAATGAAATACATTTTAATTTCAGCACTTTCCCGTATAGCCACATTGTCTAGCTATTTGTATTTTATAGGCAGTCACAATATTCCTCTTATGTAATGCAGAATTTAGAATTCCAAATTCAGGGATAATAACATCAGAATGTACTTTGTCATCCATATAGTTGTATTTGATTTCGTTTTCCTGCTACCAAAGTAATTCCACAGCAATAATAAAAAGTAAGCTAAGAGACCTATTTACTTAATACAAACCTACAAGTAACACAAAACACTCAGCATTGAATATTTATCCTGACTTTTTGCAGAGTAAGCTAAAACAACAACAGTTCAAGATCTAGGGTATCCATAAAATTGTTTTATCCCAATATGAAATTCGAAATGAATTCAAAAATGGCTTGCTTAAGTTCCAAATGATATTGGAAACTTAATTTACCTTTGTAACTTAATCAAAGAATCTATTTGTTACCCTTCTTTTTCCATTCAATAAATATAACTTAAGGATAGTGTGCACAATTTTTAAATTAAGAAACTATATGGAACATATTATATGCTTTTCTCCATTTATGAATTTTACAAAACTTATACAAGTTCTACACTAACAGAGAACTTTGACTCCACAAAACTACGTCTTTTATGAGGCGTAAAAATATTGAAATACTTCATACTTCCCTTTATACTCTGCAATTGTCTACTGTTTAGAGTATTTTACTTACAAACATTATACTAAAGTGTATTTGCTCTGGTCAATCAATGTGTCTTTTTAAATATAATCAGTAAAAGCCTTGTTACAAGTATTACACCTGCGTGACTTTATAGCTTCATGAACCAATGTTTTAAAATTTGATAACTCAGTAAAGGAGTTGTTAGAAATGTTACGCTTGTGCGGCTTTAATGTCCTCATGAACCAATTTGTGCTTATTTACATATATTAAGCAAGTAAAAGTCTTATTACAAGTGTCACACTTGTGTAACTTTATACCCTCGTGCATCAATTTGTGGTTTTTCAAACTTGATAAACGAGTATAAGCCTTGTCACAAATGTTACACTTGTGTGGCTTGATGCCTTCATGAACCAATTTGTGTCTTTTCAAATTTGATAAGTCCGAAACAGCCTTGCCACAAACGTTACACCTGTGTGGCTTTATACTCTCATGAATCCATTTGTGTTTTCTCAAATTTGATAACCTAGTAAAAGCCTTATTGCAAATGTTACAATTATGTGACTTTATGCCCTCATGAATCAGTTTGTGTTTTTTCAAATGTGATACCTGAGTAAAAGCTTTGTTACAAATGTTACACTTATGTGGCTTTATACCTTCATGAATCAATTGGTGTCTTTTCAAATGTGACTGAGTAAAAGCCTTCTCACAAATGTTACATTTATGTGGCTTTATGCCGCCATGTAGGAATGTGTGTCTCTTCAAACTTGATGATTGAGTAAAACCCTGTTTACAAATGTCACACTTGTGAGGCTTTATACACTCATGAATCAATTTGTGTCTTTTCAAACTTGATAACTCAGTAAAAGCCTTGCTACAAATATCACAATTATGTGGCTTTGTACCCTCATGAATCAATTTGTGGTTTTTTAAATGTGATAACTGAGTAAAAGCCTTGCTGCAGATGTTACATTTGTGTGTTCTTTTTGCATCATCAATCAATTGGCGACTTTTCGATGACAACTCATTCAAAAAGTTGTGCCGAAAGTCACAAGCATTTGCTTGTTTACTATCAAAAACCAATCTATCTTTTTCTAATTGGGACGAATCTTTAAGAAACTTCTTAGAAGCCTCAAAGTTGTGGGAATTTGTGTAATTGTGACTCAAGATGGACTTACAGTTCTTTTTGATATCTTGTTCATTTTTGTTACTCTGCTGAAGGAACTTCCTTTGTTTCAAACAGAAAGCCGTGCTGACAACTGTCCCAGCATCAGAAACTTCTGAGCAATTACTTGTTTCTGTTGAAGGACTATCTTTGTTCGTGTTGAACTTTCTGTGATTTCCTGTGGCTTCACTGGAGGGTAAATCTGATGTATAAGTGGAAACACCTTCCTTGTACAAACTGAAATATAAAAGTAACATTACCAGTAATTACTGGAACAGATTGATGATAAACTTACGAATTAAAAGGAACATAGGTGTTTATTGTTATGAGCACATGAAGACAGAATAAGTTCATGAAAATGACTTAGATTTGGATATTGTTATGGGCTCCATTGCAGGTCATATGGGATTACTAATTTGAAACACTGTAGTAAATGTAAGGGACTATTGAGTCTGTCTGTTTTAGAATGTTTTCTTGCCTAAAAATGTAAGTGTAACAAGTGGTATATTTGTGCCAATGTAGGTAATGTGGGATGATTACGTAAGTTGTTTTTTTAGTCATTATTTCACGTAAAATGTCTATTTTCTGTCTCTGCGATATACAGGCATACGAACTAAGGATATAATCAGTTGAATTACCTACAACATGCTGTGCTCCTTACTTGTGCTAGGTATATTCTCAAAATATATGTATACTCTTTATTTACTTCAAGTGAAACAGCAGTGACAAGAAATAGCATCACTTGTTTACTCACATTATACAACCATAATAATAGTGGACATAAGTTAATAGCCTTCTGACCAAAATTGTCAACTGTTTCAAGTCTTATAACATAAAACTGAATACAGCTGACAAAACTTTCCATAGACATGATGACACACAGATTCTAGGTGTAACAAGCATCTCTGCTAACAATTACAGTCATAATATATCATCAAAGTAAACAAAATTAGTTATGTAATAGGCAGTCTATAAAGGTAATGCATGACGAAATAATGAAATAAGTATATTAGCCACATACTTAATCATGAACTTCCAAATGGTATTGTTACTGATGACTGACATGGTTAAACACAAAAGTAAACATGAGTGATGAGAGAGCAACAAACATAACACATTTTCTGTTCCTGAATACCTTCCCCTTGTCTAAGACGGATGCCCCCTAGAACTTACAAGCCAGTGCCTATGGTCAGACACCTGTCGGGGAGCAGAGGAACCTCTGGACTGGACACAGTGAAGACCTGGAAGCAGGTGGTCCACCAAGCACCCGGTATGATAGTGAGAAAGAGATGATATGAAACGCAGGTGAACTCAATGATTGGAAAGGTGATAATGGCACTCAGGGTGGAACGAATGGCAGGCAAAACCAAGGAACACCCGCTCAGACACCACTTCGTCCACCACAAATACCACATGCCGGTCCCTAGGATCGAACCCAGGTCACCTAGGTGGTAGGCGAGTGGTCCAACCGCTCAGCCATGGCACAAATGTAACAATATAGTGAAATACACAAGTGGTATTACTGGAGTATCGACAATGTTCATCAGTAGTTACTCTGACAAAACACAGGAGTTCTTGAGTTGGACAGTTTGCAGCACTAGACTCCAGTGCTCAAGATAAAGTGTGTGAGCAGCACCATGTTCACATATAATACTGAATGATACTATAGAGAAATATTAATTAAAAGAAAGATATCACTTTAGGCTGTTAAACTGCATCAAGGCAGTAGCACAAACAGACCTAAAGGTACACATTTATGGACTTCAGGACATTTGTTGTTTCACTTAGTAAGAGTTCACTGGAGTGCTTTGAAAAACAGTAGTATACAAAATAAAGCCTAAAAGTTATGTTAATGCCAAAATGGTTTTAACTTAATGACCAAAGTGCTAAACAAAGTGAAAGAAAAGGTAACATCTGAGAGAGTACAAAAACAAGCATGGTGGTGTCATACAAATAGATGGGAGGAATTAAGAATCCAGAAGTCCATAACGTGATTAGTTTCCTATAAGGGAAGCCTAACCTCTAAATATTTATTATATTGTGACTTTGGTGGATGTAGAGGAAAGGAGACAGATGTAGTCGAGATAAAGAAACACTTTTATTTCCGTAAACAGTAACTTTTTTACACTCGTTGCAACAGCAAGAAAGTCTTTTCCGATTCACCAACTGCACGGCTCCGAATTAGTCACATAAACTGTCCCTTCTCACGCTTTACCGCTATTTATATCTCCCCGGCACTATTCTCGAAACTTCAGGAAAGCGGTGAAATACAAAGTAGAAAGTTCCAGAAGTCTCTATCCCTTTCTCTCTTTCGGCAAGCGCCCCAACAATGCGGCCATTCTCTGTCTCTTCCCTTCGGCTCCTTTGCGGTAGTGCCGACAATAATGCGATGGGCGACACTGATCCCTCCTCAAGGCTCGTCGTGCCGAACAGCACCATCGTAACGGGCCAGACGATCCAGGTGTACCACCAACATATTTCCCCGGGGCACCCTCTGGATGCGGTAGACCACGTCGTTAATCCTCTTCACCACTCGGTACACTCCTTGCCACCGTTGTTGAAGTTTTGGGCAGCGTCCCTTGGTCCGGGTAGGGCGGTACAACCAGACCATGTCACCTTCCTGGAATCCTCGGCTGTTGGCTTGCCTGTCGTACGGGGAATTCATGCGGTCGCTCGCCATCTGGATGTTCTGACGAGCCATCTCGTGCATGTCGTGGAGATGGTCTACTAGATTCTCCACATACTCGGTTGCCGGCTGTTTCGCTTCCGGGGGGCTCCCAAAAGCCAGGTCACAAGGGAGGCGTAGCTCTCGGCCGAATATTATGCTTGCGGGTGTCATCCCGGTGGTGTCGTGTGTCGACGAACGGTAGGCCAGCAAGAACAGTGGTACCTTGAGGTCCCAGTCTGGCTGATGGCTGGCCACGACCTTCCTCAGGTGCTCCACTCGGGTCTTGATGTATCTCTCGGCCATGCCGTCCGACTGTGGATGTAGGGTGTTGTGCGGGTCTTGTTCAGCCCAAGTCTTTCCAATGCCTCCTTCATTAGATGCGACTCAAAATTGGTGCCCTGGTCGCTGTGGAGCTCTAAAGGGACCCCAAAACGGCAGAACAACTGTTCCACGAGGCAGTCTGTAATCGCCTTCACCTCTTGGTTCGGGATGGCATACACCTCCGGCCACTTGGTGAAGAAGTCCACAGCTACCATCAGGTACTTGTTGCCTCGATCGGACACTGGGAATGGTCCAGCTATGTCGACGGCGATGCGTTCGAAGGGCGCTCCAACGTTGTACTGCTGCATGCGACCCCGGCTCCTAGTCTGGGGGCCGCAACTCGCCGCGCACACGTGACATTGACGGCACCAGTTCTCAGCGTCCGCTCGGAGCCTCAGCCAGTAGTAGCGCCGTCGGAGTTTGTCGATCGTCCGGTTTGCTCCTAGGTGTCCACCCGAGGTACCGGCGTTCACTTCCTCCAAGACTTCCGGGACCTTACTTCGGGGAAGTACCAACTGCTCTTTCTGGGTCTTCCCATCCGGTGATTCCAATACCCGGAACAGCACGCCCTCTTTGGTCTTCAACGAGTCCCATTGGGCCCAGTACGACTTGTATGTAGCGCTTCTGGGTGCGATGTCCTCCCAGGTTGGTCTCGTCCCTGCCTGCACTTCTCTCAAGAGTGGCCCCAGGTCGTCGTCCGCCAGCTGCTCCCTCCTCAGGCCCGCGCTATCCCATCCATCCGCAGGCACTGCCGTGACCACTCTGACAGCTGCGGTACGCTCCTTCTCTTCCACTCTTGCGCATTGGCCGCACTCTTCTGGGCAGGGTCTTCGGGACATGGCGTCTGCGTTACCGTGGCTCTTCTTTCGGCGATGTTCGGAGGTGAAGTCGTACTCCTGCAACCTCTGGACCCAACGGGCTGTCTGGCCCTCCAGGTTTCTAAAGCTAAGTAGCCAGGTTAGGGCGGAGTGGTCTGTCCTCAGGTGGAATGGCTCACCGTACAGGTACTTGTGGAAGTGCTCCAAGGTCTTCACTACCGCCAGTAGCTCTCGTCGGGTGACACAGTAGTTCTTCTCTGCCTTAGACAACGTCTTGCTGTAGTAGGCTATCACCCGATCGTGGCCGTTCTGGACTTGGGATAGGAGGCCTCCAATGCAACGGTCGCTGGCATCGGTGTCCACAATGAAGGCGTCGCCTGGTTGTGGGAATCCCAAAATAGGAGCCCTGCAGAGCGTCCTCTTCAGCTGCCGGAAAGCGCCTTCGGCGTCTTCCGTCCACATATAAGGTCGATGTTCTTCCGTCAGGCGAGTGAGGGGTTTGGCGATGCTGGAGAAACCCTTTATGAAGCGGCGGTTATAACTGCACAATCCAAGGAAACTGCGCAGTTCTCGCTTATCCTTTGGGCGAGGCCAATCTCTCACGGCCTGTGTCTTCTCCGGATCCGTGGCCACTCCGGTTGGTGAGACTATGTGGTCCAAGTAGTTGACTTCCCTGCGGAAGAGCTGGCACTTCTTGGCGTTCAGCTTCAAGCCGGTCGCCTGCAGTCTCTGTAGCACCTTGGCCAGTTTGTCAAGATGGTCTTCGAATGTCTTGCCGACGATGATGGTGTCGTCCAGGTATAACAGGCAGGCGTCATAAGTCAATCCTCTCATTACTGACTCCATGAGGCGTTGGAAGGTAGCTGGTGCGTTGCAGAGACCAGAGGGCATAACTGTGAACTGCCAAAGCCCTTGGCCTGTTGAGAATGCGGTCTTCTCCTTGTCTCTCGGTCTAGAGCCACCTGCCAGTAACCCGATTTCAGGTCCAGGGTTGAGAACCACTGCGCACCAGCAAGCGTGTCCAGGGTGTCGTCAATCCGGGGTAAAGGGAAGCAGTCCTTCCTGGTGACAGCGTTCAGCTTCCTGTAATCTACACAGAAGCGTAGCTCGCCATTCTTCTTCACCAGAACTACAGGGGAACACCAAGGACTGTCAGACTCTTCGATCACTCCCTTGGTTCTCATGTCCTCCAGCATGGTTCTCCAGGGCCTCCCAGATGTCCTTGGGCGCCGCCGCTGTCTGGACTACGTTCAGCACCTCTGCGGCTCGTCTCTGGAGCCTGGCTATCAGCTGCGCGGCCTCTTCTTCTGGCGACCATCTGTTGTGCTTGGCCACTGTGTCGAATTGACGGCGGAAGACCTCAAACGTTGACGTGCCATCGTACTTTGGTGGTTTGACGCGCGTCGATGTTGTGTCGCGTGCCGGAGCCTCGGCCTTGTAGTTCTTGAGCTTTTCACTAAGCATCCCTTCCACCATTGCATTTAGCTCCTTGGCGCTACCGTCGACCCTGTCTTCGAGAACGCTAAGCCGTTCCCCGACATTCTCCAGTCAGTTGCTCGTCAATTTTCGCCCATAGCTCCGTCTTCATCTCTTTCAGCTCGGCAGCGAGGTTGTCGTTTGCCGTCTTCATCTCTACTTTCAGCTCTTGTAAAAAGCTCACCAATGTAGCCTCCATCGTCATATCCCACTTCTGACACCAGTGTGACATTGGTAGGTGTAGAGGAAAGGAGACAGATGTAGTCGAGATAAATAAACACTTTTATTTCCGTAAACAGTAACTTTTTACACTCGTTGCAACAGCAAGAAAGTCTTTTCCGATTCACCAACAGCATGGCTCCGAATTAGTCACATAAACTGTCCCTTCTCACGCTTTACCGCTATTTATATCTCCCACGCACTATTCTCGAAACTTCAGGAAAGCGGTGAAATACAAAGCAGAAAGTTCCAGAAGTCTCTATCCCTTTCTCTCTTTCGGCAAGCGCCCCAACAATGCGGACATTCTCTGTCTCTTCCCTTCGGCTCCTTTGCGATAGTGCCGACAATAATGCGATGGGCGACAATATTGCTTCATTGTCAATAGCTTCAGTTCTTACATTATTCTCGGTATATAGTTTGAATCATTGGTTCGTTAGCTGCAACATTTCGAATGTGATAACTATGTGTTTAATCTTAATTCGAAACTATACTAAACCTGAAATTATATTCAAAAATTCAAGATAAAAGTACTCTTGTAGACATTCTGTTTCTGAATCATTAACATTTTACTATGGTTGTTATAAAAGATGTTAGTAGACAACAAAACCAATGAGGACAGGCTCTGTATGCAATACGTATTGTATTAATGTAACTTGTATCATTGTCCTCATATTGTTATAAGGAAGAATTTAACAGAGAATATAAGCACACTAATGGCACTATGCTCATTGTTTTAATATAGAATACATAAAAAGGCAGAGCAATTTAACTATCAAAAGACTGTGAAACCTTTTTTGTAAAAGGCTTAACATTTCAAATCAGAAATTTAATAATTTGTCATTTATCAATTTAGGTTTTTTATTGCAGGTTTTGCTAAGGTAACATAATTAAATAAATCCAGAGGTCAAATTATTGAAACAACTAAAATGACCCACAGATCCAATGGTGAAGGAAAGTATATTATTTTTTAAGAATAAAAACTGCACAATTTTAAAATACTGGCAATTTATTCTGTCAACAAATTTGTTTACTTTCAGTAGTTGGTAATATGATAGGAAATAATGTCACCTAATGTCTGTGGCAATTGCAAGCACAATAAAGTAACACTGAAGATGTGAATGAATACTTCATGTAATCTTGGTCTGTCTTTTTAACATTCAAAACTTACCAAAGGTAAGTGAAGCTTAGTCCCTATAGGTTTATTATATTTGTTGATTTATATTGCTTCACTATCTATAGCTTCAGCTTTTTCATTGATTAAAGTAAATAAAATTGACAAAGATATAAATGTTGGTATACAGTAACAACAAAAGAGCACTAGATTGTTGAATTTCTTAACAATGCTGACAATTGTGGGGACCCAAGAAAGGAACAAAAAAATAAGAACCTTTTTAGGGAAGATTAAAGAAGATGGATCAGGAAAGTAAGGAATAAAATATCGAAAAGATGCAAGGCAGAAGGGGAAAAGAGTCACAGGTTTAGGATACAATTCAAGAACTGTACAACAATGAAAAAGGTTAATATTTGCTGGAGCTCTAACTGATACAGGAATATGAGCCTAAAAGAGCAATATAGGAATTATGCATGTTTGTAACTTTTAAGGAAACTAGAATAACTGTTTCCTCAAAATAAACAAAACATGCGAATTTGCTAAATTAATCCAAAAGGGATAAAATTATAAAATATAAAAAATCTGGAATTTATCAATTTAGCTGTTTGTATTGTGACAGAGTTTAAATTGGAAAAACTAACCGGCATTTGAAATCCAGAATTAAGGATTGTTTTAGAAATATTAAATATAAAAGGATTGATAAGTGTGCTGCTACAGATCATTTTTGGTCATTTAATGATGAAACATGTCCAGAGATTAAACTATCAGAACAATTCAACAGACATTTAATGGTCAAGGTAAAGATATTCATTGTCAAAAATAAGAACGTTATGAATCATAAAATACTGTTGATCAACTGTATTAACAGGCTTGTTTGTTCTGAGAGGTTGGTAATACATAAATATATGTATAAGTAACTAGTAACTAGTAAATAGTAACTACATATAGATATAATATTAAGTAATTGAGTATCTGTAGCTACAGTAATTTGTTATAAACGAGAGCACTTAAGATATCATGGAACCATCAACTAACATGTTTGTCTAATATTTCAAGAACTTGCAGCAAATACTAATATAGGTAAAGCCTTAAGGCTAAATAATTATATTCAAGATTTGTTCTAGTATGTTCAGCTCTGCTATTTAGTCTCTAATATGCACACTTATTTCATGCACTGCAGCACAGGCAGCAAAACACACACTCATTATCTAAATATTATACAAAACAAATTCCTTCTGAAAGTGACCAACGCCACCTGGTATGTCAGAAAGAAGCCACTTTATCTTGAGCTTGGAATTCTCCCTCTGCTAGAATTCTTCAACTCCTTTTCAACAAACTGGCAATAGATCCTGGAGCTCACACATTCAGCATTGGCATCAGAATTAATAACAGAACCACACTTAAAAGAACATTACCACACCAACTATACAGTAACTAAGAAGAAACTAATTTCACATAACTTGGTCCTCAGTTACATACCTTTACACATTTATTATTAATGCTCACAGCTATTTCTTTTACCTGCTGACAATAATCCTGGAATAATTATATGGTATAAATTTGCAAATCTGTTACACGTTGTACCTAATGCAGATACTTTCACAATTAATTCATGCTGGAGGAGCCTCATGCCAGTAATATTATCACTGACCCGCATAACAATGTAGTTCAGTAAATAATTAAATTACAGAAAGTAAGAATACAAAATGTATCTGGAGAGTCCCTTATGTACAGTGATCAAACAACTACTACACTATGTTCAGTGAACAGTTCCATATCTAACACTAACAGGGAATAAGAAAATGTGTCTGGTGATCGTTACTTATACAACATGATCAAATAACTGTGTTATACTCACTATGTTCAGTGAACAGTTCCATATCTAACACTAACAGGGAATAAGAAAATGTGTCTGGTGATCGTTACTTATACAACATGATCAAATAACTGTGTTATACTCACTATGTTCAGTGAACAGCTCCATATCTAACATTAACAGGGAATATGACAATGTGTCTGGTGATAGTTACTTATACAACTTGATCAAATAACTGTGTTATACTCACTATGTTCAGTGAACAGCTCCATATCTAACATTAACAGGGAATATGACAAATGTGGTGATAGTTACTTGCACGACTTGATCAAATAACTGTGTTATAGTCATTATGTCCACTGAACAGTTCCATATCTAACACAAACAGGGAATATGACATGTCTGGTGATAGTTACTTATACAACCTGATCAAATAACTGTTATACTCATTATGTTCAGTGAACAGTTCCATATCTAACACAAACAGGGAATATGACGTGTCTGGTGATAGTTACTTATACAACTTGATCAAATAACTGTGTTATACTCACTATGTTCAGTGAACAGTTCCATTTCTAACACTAACAGGGAATATGACAAAGCGTGTGGTGATAGTTACTTATACAAGCTGATCAAGTAACTGTTATACTCATTATGTTCAGTGAACAGTTCCATATCTAACACTAACAGGGAATATGACAAAGTGTCTGGTGATAGTTACTTATACAACCTGATCAAATAACTGTTATACTCATTATGTTCATTGAACAGTTCCACATCTAACACTAATAGGGAATATAATAATATATGTGGGGAATGTTAGTGATACAAGTTAATTGAAGCAATTCCACTGTGATCATTAAGTATGAAATATATTTCCATATGGAACACCAAAAGGGAAGATGAGGAGAATTTCATAGAAATAATCTCTTGTACAAGGATTCAACCAGACGACTTACCTTGATGGTTTTGTGGAGTAGAAGTCTTCATGTGTTTCATCCTGTAACATAACAGTTCACTTGTAAATCAATGATCTGCTTTAACCCTTTTGCTCTTATCTTCAAAAGGAGGAGCAGAAACAACATGGAAATTTGGTATATAATTTACAGAGTAGAAATTACTTCACATCAAAACAATCCAACCATGATAAATGACAGTCTTCCATTAAAACAGCTAAAGCTTTGTTGTGCAAAGTAAAGACATCCATATCTATGGATTTCTAAAGATTCTTTCCTTCTGTAGTACTTAAAAATAAATTTTACATTCATTGCCCTTAGGTAGAAGTACGAAAAACGATGATGTGCTCATGGTTGCTAAATTACAAATTTTATTTGGAATTCCAGCTCATGTTTTTTATTAATCTAGATACCTAAGAAAGATATTGTAAATTCACATATCATCGAAAATGTTTCAACAGATTCAACAAAGTGTTTAAGGATTATAATATAACACTGGCTCCACAAAACCGGTATAGTGGGAGAAATTTACTCAATCACCATCCAAAAATAGTGCTCCAAGTATTAAATTATCAGGAATCTAACATGCCAACTGTGAGGACTGCCACAATGTCTGTCTGTGTGTGTGTGTCTGTGTGTGTGTGTCTGTGTGTGTGTGTCTGTGTGTGTGTCTGTGTGTGTGTGTCTGTGTGTGTGTCTGTCTGTGTGTCTGTGTGTGTGTAACTTGGAAACCAGAATGAAGGAACACATCAGGAGTATCAAAAGCAAAGGGACAGATATATCAGCCATAGCTCACCACTTTTGTACATGTGATCATATCAACCTAGTTATCAAGGTTTTAAAACTAACACAAAATTATTGGGGGTCAACAGTGTGGGAAAAATGTTAATATCATTAATAAAGATCAGCTAATGAATTTTGACATACCAATCATAGACAATTCTTACAAATGACCATTAGGAAGCGCAGCAGGGCAGGCAACAAGAGAAGGGGTCAACAGTTACCTGACGTTGAATTAATTGGCCAACAGCTGATTGATCGTGAGTGCCCTCTGAAATTAGTCTTGTGATTAATTTTTTTATTAACGTCTTCCAATGTAGTGTCATATCGGACAGTGAATAAATGAAATTGGTGAAATTATACTCAAATAAGCCTAAGATCCATAGAGTTTTCAGTTACCCAACAGTTGTCTTCTAAGGATGAGGGAAAACCTGAGAAAAAGCCTTATCTGGATAACTCACCCTAAGCGAGATTCAAACTCGTGACCTCTTGGATGTGAGGAAGATAGGCTACCACCACACTATAGAGGCGTGCCTGTGATTAATGTTATTAGAAGTTGGAGGAAAATATGGACATATTTTTAAATTAATGTGCTTCAGTGTTTTAAACACTTCATTATCATCAGCTCTATATAACTTATGCACATATTCCTTTCTTGTTTTATTCTTATTTTAATTATGTTTGAGGGTTATAATGGTAGAGAAAGTTTTACCATTAATGGTAGTATTTGCATATGTTATTGATAAAAACAGATATTGTAGAGCAGATAGAAGGTATGATCTACTTCACAACATGCAGAGTTAATGTCGTATAATTAGATTAAGATTTAACACAGTTCTTATTATCTAAATTAAAGACATGTGGTTACACTTATCTTGAAACTCCCCTAATGCCTTGTCAAAACAGACAGTGGCCTACTAAGTGGAAATTCATCTAACCTGATGTGTTTCAAAAACTTAAATGCCCTCTAGCTTGATACCAAAAAATTATCAATATATATTCCTGATAAGTAAATACTCCATTATAACTCCAGAATCATGCCTTAAAACTATTTGCTGTTATGCTGGCTACCCTTCATCAAATATGATTTGAAGCTTTCCTGGTGACAAACATATTCAAGTTGTTCTCGGGCTTTGAGCCAGGTGTAGTGATGAAGAGTCATCGACGTTTCGGGAGTGTGCATTTCTCCCATTATCAAGATGATGAATGACTAGCAAGAGTGAAGGAACCAGTATATGTACTGTCGGCCACTATGTACCAAGTAGAAAACACCCAGTGGAGGTGGTTCAACGCTGCAGTGGAATATGTGTTTTCTGAGCTGCTAGACTTCCAAATTTAAGGCTGGTTTCCAGGAGGGACTAAACTGCAATCCAGCATCGCAGTTCAGTGTGCTCTTCTCAGAGGAGATGGATAGAGCCTCCTTAACCCTAAGTTCCCATAAACTGCTACATTTTGCCACAATGGTTGTTTCTTTGAAGTTAGCTCTGTGGTCTTTTTCAAAGCAGTGCTCCGCCAGCCCTGACTTGTCAGCTGCATTAAGCATATGTATCGTTTGTGCTCCTTGACTCTGGTGGAAATGCTCCCGCCGGTTTGCCCTATGTACGGCGTTCCACATTCACAGGGGATACAGTATATCCCTGGAACATTAAGGTCCAGTTTGTCCTTTACCGATCTCACTAGGTGTTTGATCTTCAAAAGCGGTTTGTGGATGGTTCTGATGTTGTTTTGCAAGAATTCTACTGATTCTGCCGGATAGATTGCCAGTATATGGGATGCAGGCAGTGGCGGTCAGCTTGTCTGGTGTTAGTTGAGGTTGTGGTTTTCCTCTTTTGGCCTTGGAGATTGAGGCTTCAATATCGTCTATGGAGTAGCCATTTTGGCGGAATGTGTGCCTCAGGTGCTGTAGTTCTTCCTTCAGGTGGCTGGGATTGGAGACAGACACAGCTCTGTGGGCCAGAGTGTTAAGAACTCCAACGCGTTGTGAGTTGTGATGGAAACTGCGAGCATTCAAATAGACGTCAGTATGTGTTGGTTTGCAGTACACTGCATGTCCCAGAGTACCGTTGTTGTTTCTGGAGACCAGAATGTACAAAAATCGCAGCGTTCCGTCCTTCTCCACTTCCATGGTGAACTGAATTTTGGGTCAGAGGCTGTTGAGGTGTGTGTGGAAGGTCTGCAGTGTCTAGTCCATGTAGCCATATAACGAATGTGTCACCAACGTAACAGTAGAAATGAGATGGCTTGAGTGGGGCTGTGGCAAGTATTTCATGTTCCAGGTATTCCATGTAGAAATTTGCTACCGCTGGTGACAACGGACATGATGATGGGAGAGATGTACACTCGCGAAGCATCGATGGCTCTTCATCATTACACCTTGCTCGAAGCCCAAGAACAACTTGAATATACCCTTCATAAGTATACACCCTTTCTTTTTGAGGCAGAATAAAATCCTGATAATTACATATCAATGTTGCATATTTAAGAAAACAAGAAAAGAGTAAATGTGGTGAACTTTTACCTTATCATCATTAATACATGAATCTTCTCTCTCTGACCACCAATCTTCTTCTCTAATATCTATTTTGGTTTCAATTTCACTTTCTTTGATTAGTTCATTAAATCTCATTAGATGGTGCTCTTCATTCTGTGAACGATTTGTGCAATCTTCTTCAGGTTCCAGTTTGAGATCACTGCTACATGTAACCGTTTCAATCTTAACCTTGTTTACAAGGTCTTTGGTATCTCTCTCATTCTCGGAACAAAAGTCCAGGAAACAAGATTCTTCTTTGCTATCCATTTTATTATAGTTGGTGCATTTGAACAGTTCTGTTCTTAAACTTCAGTAGAAGCCTGTGTGGAAAGGAACACATTATTAGTAATATCCATGAGTTTCCAGATAATTCAAACTACATTACATATGAACATGCAACCTGAAGTAGTACAAAATGACAGTAATTTAAGTGCCATTTCTAACATTGAAAGATCCATAGCTTCCGTACTTATGGTTATGTTAACCTGAATCTAATGTGTGTTGTGACAGAACATGCTGTAAATTATATTATTCTAAAAACAATTTTATAATCTTGAACACACAAGACTTTATGATGCTGAGTGTGTATGGTTTAAGGGCCTATTGACAATTAGGTTGTTTTGGGCTAAACACAATGATGATTACAAAGTTAATATTGAACTGATATACAATTCCATGCCATTCTTGCCAACTTCATTTTTTAGTAATTTTAGCATACTACAGTCCATAAATTAATTATATGGTCAACAAGAGCACAGTACAGTTTCATTCCCACAAAACAGCCATCACTTATAAAGCTACTATAGTTGATAATTGTTACTCTTAACGTCAGTGTTGTGGTCCTGTACAATTACTCAAATAAGTATTCATATAACTACTTGTTTTAAGCGCAACAGCAAACAGATACTATAGTGGCGGCTACACATTTTAGAGGAGTATGGGAGAACTACCTCATGCCATGGTCTTCTTAATCAGCGCTGAACTACCGGTGACCATTGCAGCTCAGAACAATTGTATGCTGCATCCACTATCTACAAGCTTTCCATGTGCAGCTTACGATAGAAGCACTGTAAACATTGCTGGGTAATTCAGAGACTGTCTAAACAGTCAGCACGGATCATGCCATTTGAAGAAATGGCTTATTCAAGACAACATACTGCAATATGAAATAGATAACCTTATGAATCTCACAGGAATTTGCATCACTCAAAAATAGGTTCACATTTACCATTAGGTTCTACCAACAGACTTAGGGCTTAGCCATGGGTAATCCACTATCACCATTCCTGGAAGATTTTTTCATGAGGAACTTGGAAACACACATAACAACCTCTTTTACACACATGCACAAAGTATGGTACAGGTATGTAGTACCAAACTAGTTCATCAACGATTCTCTCAAATTACTCAACTTGCAAAACAGAGGCATACAGTTCACTATTGAACAAAAAGGCTCATTACCTTTCTTGGATTTAAAAGTAATTTGATGCCAAAATAAGATCAGTTTTAGCATCTACGGAAAGCCCACACATTCAGAAAACTACATAAAAAGTAACAGCTTCAACCCAGTTCCACACCAGCATGCTGTCCTAAATAGTTTAACCCACAGATTGCTTTATATCCCCCTTATCAGAAGGAGAATACAAACACAAAGTCAGCACAGCAACTAAACATGGCTTCAACATACAAGTTACTGGCAAAAAACAGGAACACATCATAGAGAGCACAAAACTCACCCAACAAAAAAAGCAAAATAGTTTTCAAAAATGCAGCATCAACTTGGCTCCACAACATAATTTCAGCAGAGAAATTATTATGCAGCAAGTCAAAGGCCCAAGTACTACAGAACAAACAAGCAGGAATCTACCAAATTAATTTCCCAGATTGGGACCAAATTTACATACGAAAAACTAAGAGGAATTTAAAAACCAGATTGTAAAAGCACATGTGATGCATCAAATACAAACAGATGGATAAATCTGCAGTTGCATACCATGTTTGGACAACAAATCACATAATACTAAAAATAACACTTTTAAAAGTCACAAAGCATGCTACAGAGTTGGATACTTGGAGGATTATTCTAATCATAAAAAGCAAACTTCGCTTAATGAGTTTTAAATTGCTGCCACCAAAACCATGATGGAAGTTCATCAATCTACCACCAGATAAAATATGACACATGTTAACTCAACCACAAACATCCACAAGAGCCAGTCTGATGATCGGAGCAAGTAGCTCTTGAAACCAGTCAAGACATATACATGTATACAATGTTAAGTGTTTCAACAGTGACTCAATTTTACAATAATGAACTGAGAAGTTTAGTTTTTATCATAAGTGTTGTGTAGCAAACTGTGCAGTTACATAAGAGGTGGAATCAGGACTGAAAAATTCAATGCCATAGCTGGGATTTGAAC
This sequence comes from Tenodera sinensis, assembly GCA_030765045.1. NCBI lineage: Eukaryota > Metazoa > Arthropoda > Insecta > Mantodea > Mantidae > Tenodera > Tenodera sinensis. The sequence continues at coordinate 71,957,336 of CM060974.1, read as the reverse complement.
CACAGATCTTCCACTTATCGAGCGGCTGCTCTAACCACTAAGTTACCGTATCCAGTACCAGGAAAGTATCAATGAATTGGGAAATTTAATTTCATACTGGCAAGTTGGCCATGGTGCCTTAGTGGTTAGAGCAGCCGCTCGATAAGCAGAAAACCCATAGTTCATATCCTGGCAATGACATTGAACTTTTCAGTCCTGATTCCACCTCTTAAAACATTGACCACACATGGCTTGTGTGTTTAAAAACATCAGCATTAGGTTTGTTGGCATCAATAAATAATAGTTACCAAGTGCAGTTGTTGTTCGTGTCAAGGACAGCTAGAACAGCTGTGTGTTGTAAGCTCACAAATTTACATCATCTCCTCCAACATGCTTTTCAGATCATCCTTGTTTGATGTCCAATGTTTTAGCAGATATTTTCCAGTACGCACCAAAAATTCTCAATGAGAAAGCTATGTGGTGACCACAGAGGTGTTTTTATCCATTTTGGAGTGTTGTATTGCAATAAAAGCTGTGTTTAGGGTTGTACCTTTGCTTGAACATATGATCACCTGCAGGACCTATAGACAATGTATAAACCAGATACCATGGAATGGTATGAACCAGCCTTAGTTTGCATGTCCGAATGTCTCTACTTGACTGCTTATCATAGGTTCACACCCGGTCCACACTGACGGTTTTTAAGTATAAAAAAAACAGCCTGTCAGTAGATTTACTGGCATATAAAAGAACTGCTCAACTCTGTAGCATGTCTGCCCCACATCCAAGAGGTCACCGGTTCAAATCTCGCTTATGGTGAGTTATCCGGGTAAAGCTTTTTCTGAGGTTTCCTGTTATCCTGAGTGGTGAGTGGGGTTTAAGTGCCTGTCGACTAGGTCATGTGGACCTGAAGTAAAATTTTAGTCTAAAAAACTCATAAACTAATGGGTTTAAAAGGTGAAAGCTAAAACTATAATAAGACAATAAACAGGTAAAACGTTAAAATGAGAATATTAAACCCATTGCAGTCTAGTTATGCAGTCTATTTATACACCACTAAAGATATTATTTTTATTTAGTTTAAATGAGTTCTCAAGAGTTATTTTCACCATGTATATCATCACTGTTATCTGATTATGTGAACACATTTTCTCTTAAAACTACAATGTTGTGTATTTCATTAATTTACAATAAGCTGCAAATGTCTGCAGTGCCATTAAAAGCATATTAGTTTTTTTTTCCTTGTTACGTTTCCCTCCCAACTTCCAGTGATATAATAAACTGTTGATACAGGTTTGTATTATTACATCATACAAAGAATATGCCAGTGTAAGCGATTCTACTGCCTGAAAATATGACCCTAAAGTCATGCAATCTATTTATAGACCACTAGGGTACAAGTGTTATGTCATGTCAAAACACAGAAACTCTTACGTGATGCAACGCTGGCGAGATTGTTACTTCTGTGATGGTATGCAGGTATCTGCCATGTGTCTTATTTGTGCTACACAGCTTTTCTGTTTGAAACAGGGTGAACTGGTGTTCATCAGTATTCCATATTGTGTTCTTTGAAGCAACAATAACATGTGAGCACATGGATTCCTGAAGTACATATGCCTTATAGCTATTAGTTTTTGGGATAGGTTTGCAATTCTGTGCTAACAAAAGATGTAAACCATAATATGCAAGTCCACTGGTTATTTCTTTCTTGCTTTTGGTTATTTTTAGATTGCATTCAGAGATATACCATGTAACAATTATGACATATGACATTATGACATATTCAAATCATCCTGGTTGCTATAAGTGATAACTTATCCAATGAAATTCATGATGTTTGTGATACAGTTGATGTGATTCTTCTTCCTGATCTAGACAGTCTAACTAATGAAGATGAAGCACTACAGGTATAGCAAATGTGAATGATGTTCCCAGCCCAGTTGAAATACATTTCACTGCCTATGAAAAGAATCACGAATGTCTCTAGTTTTGAAAAGTCAACCAAAAAAGGAAAACTCCAAGAACGACCAACGTAATACAAAACATATGCTTCCATGAACACAAAAATTCCAGAAAATTTCCATGCTTCAAATGAAAGATGGGAAGAAATGAAAAAAGATTGAAGGAATGCATGTGACTTGATATTCTGCAAAACATGTGATCTCTGTTAGATGTTTTGACCCTTACCACAGTTGATAATATGCTTTCACCACACCAAATGTTTCAGTTAATAAGTGATTTCACTTTAAATGGTCTGTAATTGCTTTAAGAAATAAAGCTCAATCATAAAATATGTGATCTTGATGGAAATATATCCGTTCATCATAAACAGTGTTTTGATACTGTTAACGCACAGCAGTCAATTTACAGACCAGCTGATTTTGGGATACTTGGTAAATAAAATGGCAACTAAATTACACTGTTGAACTATTGTATGCTAAGTTAATACAATACATATGTTTTTGTTAATTTTTTAAGAAATTAAGTTGGGCGTTAATGGATTAAAACACTAAACAGTTAAAATGCTAAATTGTAACAATAAATTTTGAGAGGTAGAACTGGAACTTAAAAATTCAATGCCACAACTGGGATTTGAACCACAGACCTTCCGCTTACCGGGTGGCTGCTCTACCACTGAGCTATTGTGACAAACTGCCAGAATGGCATTAAATTCTCAAACCAGTTCGTATTTCTCCTGGTAAACCACAAAGGCAGTCTCACATCAGAGACAAATTATCCCAATGGTGACTTACTATTGTAAGTACTTTATATCCCAGGATTAAATAACCTTCAGATGGTAATTATTATTTATTTATGCCAACAAACTTACTGTTGGTGTTTTTAAACACACAAACCGTGTGTGGGCAAAGTTTGAGAGGTAGAACTGGAATTAAGTTCCAGTTCCAAACATTACCACTCCCAAAGCCACAAAAGTAGCAGGAGTATTGAGTTCCCTAAACCACAAGCATAGCAGAAGAGGAGAGGAGCAGTTGTGGCCAAAGTGAAGAAACAATTGGTCATAGCTGAAACATCAGTATTGCTAAAACCCAATGATTACCAAATCAGAGATTTTGCTCCATCACTCATTTAGTGACCTTTTTATCAGGTTCTATTAATAAAAACCAATTATCAGTGGTAATGTTTCTATTACTACAGTAAATACATTTACAGAGGTAAATGACTGCTTGTGTTGGTTTTGAAAAAGCCTTTCCTTCCTCAGCTGAAACTGTCATACACAACCCTAAGCCACAAAGCATAGTTGAGTGCTTGAGAAAGACAAGCCCTAATGCATGGTCCAGAGAGTGACGGCTCTCAGCCACAAAGCGTAGCCAACAGAATAAGAGTCCTAAGCCATACACCATGGGCTGGGGAATTCTTTTGGCTGCAACTCCAAAGCAATGAGAAAGTATAGCCACAGGATCTGTGTAGCTGGACTCCAAGGTAGCAGATTTCACTCTCCCTTCAGTTAGCTTTACCAGAACCTGGTAGGAAATTGCTAAAAGATAAACTGACCTTTGCAAGTACTCTGAAAAGAAACAATAAACAAATTCTGCTAGAATTTCTGTCCAATAAAAACAGAGAAAGGATATTAAGATTATCCTTTGTACCCAAAAGCGTAAAATCAGAAATATTTCCCTAATTTCTGGAAAACTACAAATTTGCCAGTGAGCGATCTAATACACCACAGATAGTCTCCTCTTACAATTCTACAAAATGTGGAACCACTACATTAGATATGAAATATAGCAGCTATTCATCAAACCGTGGAACCAGAAGTTATTCACTGATGATAATTTCTTATCTTACTTCTGTCAGCTGTTGAAATGTATATGTGGTATTTAATGAGAAACACAGCCAGATAAATAGATTTGACTTCACAAAGCATGACATTGCCGAAGAATCAGTTAACAAAGCAGCTACAAATTCCTTATTAGACAAATAACTTAACTATCTGCGCAGACATAGGACACCAACATGAATCACAAATGTTGGCCACAATCTTTACATACTGGAAAAGTGCAAGAATTGTCACTACCATCCCTAAATGTGTCAAGTGTGGGGCAGCAAATTATTTGAAATGTTCTAGAAAATTATGGAAAGTTTGTGTGAAAGTTTGTATGTTATTCCTTTGGATTCAAATTGCATATGCAGGTCAAACAGAGGTTTGTGAGAAGCACTTGTACTGACAAATCTTGGATAGGTGCAAAATTATCCTGTGGTTTAAGAAAATGAAGTTGTCACACATTTAAGTAACCTTACTTATACAGCAGAAACTAACATTTTAAGAGGGTAGGAAGTGAGAGCTGCCAAAGTAGCAAAAGGTCACTAAATGAGTGATGGAGCAAAATCTCTGATTTGGTAATCATTGGGTTTTAGCAACACTGATGTTTCAGCTATGACCAATTGTTTCTTCACTTTGGCCACAACTGCTCCTCTCCTCTTCTGCTATGCTTGTGGCTTAGGGAACTCAATATTCCTGCTACTTTTGTGGCTTTGGGAGTGGTAATGTTTGGAACACTTCCATGATGCCTCGGGTGAAATTTGTGTTATGGCTCCTGAGTCTTGGCATTAGTAGCTTATTTCAAGCATATACCTTCATAACTACATATACTGGGAGAGCAAAAATCCTCCAAATGGGCTGTGTGGTGTTTGGCCTCTTGGCATCTTTACCACTATAACAGAAAGGTGAGGACAAAACCAGACAACATATTTAAAACTACTTTTAAAGGCTTTACTGGCGGACTTTATGAAAGGAGATGCTGAAACTGGCCACTTTCATCCATACATTTTAGTACCTCTTTAGGAAACTATCCATCACTTGCCGTAGTTCATGATGAGAAATCCTGATTATTTTCTGGTGAATATTATGTTTTAGTTCTTCCAGGATGTGTGAGATTATCTTGTACACTTTATGCTTTAAGTTACCCCAGAGATGAGAATCGCACTGGCTTAGGTTAGGGGACCACAAATCTCTACTATTAATTCTGTCCTGAAACACATTTTTCAACTGTTCTCAATAAAAGATTGCCCGTATATATCATCTGCTGATGGAACCCTTCATGGCAAAAAATTTGGTGCATGGTATGCCATTAGCAGAGAAAGATTTCTCAGAGCTCCAATAAGCAATTTCAATCAAATGAGCCCATTGTCGATGGACTCTTAAGCCTAATTCACTATAAAATTTAGTGACATTTGCAGGAAATGGTGGAGAAACTTGAAATATGGTGCACATAGTTGCTTGTCATTCAGGAAACTGGCTAGAATAAATATCTTCATCAGAGACTGTAAATGGAGTATTCATAATGTGATGTTTTTCTGCCTGTATTGGTTATTGTTCCCTTATTAGTACGCAGCTACAGAGAATTTACAATGCAGCACAAACACAGTTGTCAACTGGTTTATATTCAACCACAAGGTATGAGTGAACTGGAGGTTACTCAAGTGAAGGAGAATTGATGGTAAGAATGAAATTGTGAAAATTAACAAATCCAAATATGGATGCACGAAGTACAATAGAGGATGCCTTTTGGAAGGACAAAGTGTGTTTGGTGGTGTGGAGCATGGGGACAAAAACCACCAGTTGAACAAAGTAATCAGGAAACTCTCCAACAATAAAGGACTGGAATTTCCAAGGAACAACAATAATCAGCAACTTATAAAAAAACCTATGACGCTATGGATCATGAGGACTTGATTCACCTCAAAGTTAACTATTTGCTTCAACATGTATCAATTGCGAGGAACAAGTAAACACACTTGCAAAAACACCACGGAAATGTGTGCAGCAGAAATTCCACCTTTGCAGCACCATTTGGCTGCATTTGGACTGCTGACATTGGCAACACCTGGACAGGTAAGGGAAGGGATTAACAGAAGAGAAACATTCACCTAATGCCTCAGGTGGACTGTATTTCCTCCTTCACTGTGGTTTTGTGAATTTTTCCCTGGTTGTGTCACATAAATGGATATTACAGACACATATATGTATAATAAATGTCATGTCATGAGTGACAACTATTGCTTGTAAAGTGTATTGTTACAAGCTCTACAATAAATGAGTGCTGTATAATGCTATATGGGCAAAATAAGCAATGTTAAGCGTTTTAGCAATCACACAATCTAACTATCCATGTGTATTCCCAAGTAAATCAAGTGGTAATCATTCATAGAAGAATGCATATCTGGAACCTGGAACCACGTAACTGTGTACTTACTTTATAAACTATATGCACAACAAAGATTTAAATAATCAATATGCATATGACACAATAAAGAAAAGCATATATAATCTGTTCGAGAGCCTGGAAATCATCCACCCTGCTGTAACACACTTTCTTATGTATATCAATCACACAGTGTAAACAAACAACACTGCTTTGTTACAACAGCACATGTGATCAAATTACATAAGCTTTTAAAGCTTGTGTTAATAAATAGAAAATGATTATCCGGGCTTGTGCGCTGTTGTATCTTCTAGAAATTTTGTTCGAAGCTGTGTAGAACATCTGCAGTGGTGTTACCATAGTACTCTGCTAGTCTCGGCGACAACTAATATGGAGCCTTTTGGTTTTGCAGGTTTTATATGCTTAGCATGTGTGGGTCGTTGACAGTTGGTCTGGTCCTTTTTTATGCTTCAGCTGCGGCGTAAGCTGGGCTAAGTTGGGGGCTGCATTCATTGTCCATTGTCACTGACATCAGCTATGAAAGCTTACATAATTTCATCAATTGATTCTTCATAAACTACACGAACAACAAAGATTATGTAAATAATGGAAATGCATATAACACATTACAGAAAAGCATATATGATCTGTTCAGAAACCTGGAAACTGTCCAACCTCACTTTGTAACACAGTTTCTAATGTGCAATATTAATCACAATGTAAATAAACAACACCGTTTTGTTACAACTGCACACTTGGTCAGGGAAGTGCCAATACATAAGTAGTAGAACTGAAGTTCACAAAAATATTGATGTATTCCAGTTCTTCTTCCTCCAAACTTACTCATTATCAAGTTACATATCACCTGTTACTTAAATCCATGTTTTCCCTGGAATTGGGCTACAGCTTTACAGATACTATGAAAGGAGAATGGACGTATTGCTTTTATAAAACTATCCCTTGATTATAGGTTGGAGCTTATATACCTCAACCATGGGCTAAGCTTTAAATGGACATCAAAGCTTTGAATATGATTTCCAACAATGTGGATTCCAAAGGCTAGTACAGGATTGTTTCAAAGACAATTCTGTGATTAAGTTTGCTATTGAAGTAGAAAGGATATTCCTGGGAGGGTCCAGATCCCCAGAACATTACAGGAAGTATCATTATGTTAGTATGTAAGCACCTCTCATTAAAAGACTGGCCAAGGTATATATCCATTTCACAGAAATTGTGCAGCCAACTGTACTCTGAAACACAATATATGGAAGCAGAGCTGTTTGTTATACCAAACTAAATGCTGAACTGTTAATTAGAGTAGGCTGGATCACTGTAGCCTCACTGCAGTACATTCACCTAAAATGAACAAGTGACCTCTACCAGCTTATCTATCATCTTCAGTGTATTCTTAGATACTGTGAGACAATGACGTGCAGAGTATGCAAACATTCTATGAGCAGAGTACACAGGCGTTTGATGGGTGAAGAAAACAAGAAGTCTCTGCTGGAATTCACAATAGATCATGGCATAACAAATGAAATACACCTGTGGTATGTCTGTAATTATGTAGTTCCTGCTAGCTGGAACAGAGGGCACAATGAGTTTTATGTGTGGAAGCTATTGAACCATCTGCCAAATGAGGAACTTCTTTAAATAACAACCTCTCACTGTGGTGATGAATATACTTCTATATCCTATGGTACATACTACCCAATCCTAGACAAAACCATAATCATGAATGAACTCAAATGTTCATCTAGCACCATCCAAGTATTGGGCAATATGCATAAATTGGGCCCTATAAAATCAAAGACCATTTGGAAAGTTCGTTGTTTTTCTTTTGCCTATTAATGTTCTTCAATGTAATGCTGTATCAGGCTATGAATGAATGAAAGAAATGATACTCAAATGAGCCCAACGCCCGCACAGCTTAAAGTTACCTGAGATTTCTCTTTTCAGGACAAGGGAAAAATCTCTGGTAAATACCTTATGTGGATAACTCGCCCTAATAAAGATTCAAATATGTGACACCTTGGTTGTACAGGAAACACGCTACCACTACACTACAGAGGCACCCCCCTTTGGAGACCTAGTAACAGTAGCAGAAATAGACAAGCCAAAAACTTATGCTTAGAAAATGACAACATGACAGGGCAATGGGTGTTTGGTAGTGTACAATGTGAGGAATGCCCTAACTTCTTCCTAAAAATTGTTTTTACCCAGCACAACAATACTATCTAAATGCTGGAGGTCATATGATACACTTCAGGATAAAAGCTTCTAATACCACTAAGTAAACCATACCATTGAATTTGAACTATGGCAAAGTGCAGCAAGAGAACATATGACGACTGGCTGTACAACTCTTCCCCATTCACATCCATACAATTGAAATAAACGAAAGTGCTCCAGGTCTCCATCCCTACTTCTGTTGAAGAAAGATGCACTTCACAGGTTACTTAGCAGAATACGTATTTAAACACACATTCCCCATGGAGCACAGATTACACCATTTCCTAAAGACGAGCCACCACATATTTACAGTCATTATGCGTTCTTCAAAGCTCATTTGTTATAGTTCTTCAGAAATTTCCAAAGATTTATACAGAAACAATACAAAGCAAGATTGTTACATACAACTGAGCTTTATACTTGATTAATTATTTTTTAAGTTCAATGTAAATTATCTATACTGTTAATAATGAAATGTAAAGGTAGTGCTGTGTTTTGCACCTGGATAAAAATCGTACATGAGACATTTAAGATTGGCCATTGACCTCCATTGTTCAAAATATTCAAACATTTACACTCAAACAACAGCAAAGTCAGTGTTATACTTGTTTCATATCTGAGTCGTTAATAATGAAGATAGAGAATAACAAATATATTGTGTTTTGTGCCACAAGGAACACTTACAATAGGTCACTTGACTTCCATCGCTCACAACTTTTTAAACTTTTAAATGGAAACAATAAACACTGAAACTAATATTATACTCGTTTCCTTAGGAGAACATTCTTAATGGTGAAATACATAGTGTTAAGCTTTCTGCTTGCATTAAAACACTAAAAACCCCGAAATTACTGTTATGCCTACTTCCTCTTGGTTCGTTCAACAGATTTCCTCTGGCTCTGTTTATTCTTCAAATATCGACAGCTCTTGCTTTCAGACAGCTGAGCCACAAACTGCTCTCTACCGACCAAAGAGTGGGGCTGGTTTCAAGGTAAGTATCAAACATTTAGTAATAACTGAACAACTCGCGCCAGAATACTTAACTGAAAGTGGTGCAACATATGTTGGTATTCAAAAGGCCAAAACCTGTTCATTGGCACTATTTTAGCTGTTTTTTCCACAAGGTTGCCTGCCTGACATTGCGCACAACCGTTATTATAGGTGCACGTCTACAGCAAGATTACCCCATACCTCTGCTTTTGGTAGATTTTGTCGAGCTTTTTTAACTACTGTATTCATGTTACATAGGTCTTTTACCTTTATCTTTTATCTTTATCTTTTTCTGTTTATTTATTTTATCTTTTACCTTTATCTTTTATCTTTCTTTTTTGTTTATTTATTTTATATTACTGCTTTTAATATTATTAGATTTATATTATATATATTATATTTAATTCTATTATATTATTATATTAATATTATTTTATTAATATTAAGTATTAAAATATAAATATTTATTTATAAATTTATAAATTTATATTAAAATATTATAAATATTTAATTATATTTAATACTATTATATTATTATATTTATATTATTTTTATTAATTGTCGTTCTTTTTTATTTATTGATTTTATTTATTTATTTTTTTATTTTTATTTTTTTTTTTATTTTCGAGTGGAGAAAAAATCCATTTACGGAGCCCCATGCGCTGGGATGGCACAGAGGGGGGACTGTAGGCTTCGCCCTAGGGCACTACCCACTAAAACAACTCCACCGGAAGCATAGGATATACGCAGAAAGGAAAAGGTGAAAGAGGGTGCCAGGACGCAAGTGTTATAGTAAGAAGGAAGTAATGGGTATAGGTCAAGTGGATAGGGGTTTTGGACGTGGCGTACTTCACACCACCGGGAATACCTTCCTGATGTCGTCCACCAGTTCATGGAAGGGGTCCACCCTTCGGTTCCGTACATCTTGCCGCCATAGGTACTCGGCAAGGTGGATGTCTACTTGGTTTCGGCGAATACCCACCCTGGATAGGCGATGCCGAAGAGACCGCCATCGGGACTCGATATTGTTGGTGTGGGCACGCGTCACTGGATCCACGAAATGTTGGCTGTGGTTTACTGTTAGATGGGCAGCAAAACCCCCAGCCATCAACCCAGCGTATCCTGCCCAACAGTCTGTGTGGATTGTGCTGGCGAGTTCCACGTGCTCCCCAATCAAATTAAAGAGGGTGGCACCATCTCTTTGGTTGTTGGGGCACACAGTCATGCGCACCTCATTCGTCACGACGTCTATCATGCCCAGGACCCAGTTACCTTCTACAATACGACCCCGATGGTATTTTCTTCGGCCGATCTTGCACCCGTCGATTTGCACGACGTGGCCGGCACCGCCTATTTTACCCCTGCTGACATACTTGTCGTCCATTGACGACATACACACCTCTCTACAATAGCTGAACCAGTCAGCTATTGTTGCGTCACTGATAACGCTATCGCCCAATGAACACTGCACCGTAGTTCGCTCGTACGATAACCCATTCGCAAAACTGTACGTCAGCAGCAGTACCTGGGCTGGTGGTATTTTAGTATTTGCGAACCACGTACCTTTTGCTACGGACTCGCAAAATTGTTCTGGGTGACCCCTCCTGCAGGAAAAATATTGGAATTTTCTTCCACTTTTATTCACGGGGTGTAGCACGGCATCGCATTCCCTGCATAGCATGCGTGTCCGTAACAGTCCTTCATCATACAAAAACTGCATGCATGTCTCTTCGTCTGACAACACAGGCGCCAAATCTAAAATGCTTACGAAACGAGCCATTGCTTCTTCCTTGTACCAAGCACAATAGCATAATGACGACTCCCGCAAAAACATTCAAACTTACTGTTGGCAACAAAGTCCTAGGGACATTTTGCTGTTGGCAGCGTTGCATTAACACAGCAACTTCGGCAACTTTCGTGACCATTCGTACACACTGCCGAATGGGACTTTGCCGAAATTCTGACCAACTCATCGCGGGAACGTTTCTAAAGATTATCCATTATTGCGTATTTGCTAAAACGCTTCCATCCATTTTCGCGGATAGTCAACACTATATTGATTTGAGGTATTACACAAGCATTACCAATAAACATTTGGGAACAATAATTTATACTCACAACATGGTATTTATACACATGTACATGTGTTTGTAATATCCACTTAATTGACGCATGGCGCACTCTTTTCGGAAACGAAAGGTATGGTGGGAGTGTGTCTCCTATCTAACCAGGTTCGAAACAAAAGTTCTTTGATTGTTCTAGGTGTTCAACGAAGCAACTTCGCGTTCTACAATATTAATTTACTCGTTATTTACGAAGGTACCACCATGCGCTAACGTAACTGTTTGTGAAGAAATTTGGATTTTAGCAAATACGCAATTGTCCAATATGACCTTACAGTGGACACCTTATATCACATCAAGCAGTATAAATAAAAAGAGCCTAATAATAACCAAGAAAGTACACACGTAACAATATGGTTCCACAGATTAAATATTAGAAATGTAATTGCATGTCTCCATCAGTAAAACACAGTGTACAGAGGAGGACATTACCATTTACTTTTCGCAACATGCAAAGTTAAATATCAGAGGAAACTTGTGATTACATCAGATGAAAGTATCATGAAAGTATAATGCCTCATTTTACTTACAGTGACGAAATATGTTCTGAAACAGTCTCAGCGCAATTCACTCTCGTTTGGCCATAGAATATGAAAGAATGACTATCACGAATATTTTGGCTCACGTAACATACGCAAAAAAAAAAAAAAAAAAACCATGAGAACTAAACTTAGTGGCATTACAACATGAGTTAAGATTAGAAATCACTGTCAATTACATGACCTCAAAGTAAACTTATGAATACTTAATTCTACCTATAGAAAAGTGGGGCAGGTCTTTCATTCTAAGACTACTCTCCGAAAACCGAAGATTTCTCATACGATGGCTGCTCTTAGCTTACACGCAGTGTTGCCAATTTAGCTTTTTTCCCGCTAAATCTAGCCTTTTTAAAGTTCGTGTTAGCGGCAAAAAACTATTATTCCCGCTTAGCGAGCATTTTAGCTTTTTTGCATTAATAGGGCATTTATAAAAAATAGGCAGTATTAGGACACCCCTGAAGAAAATGAATCCATGGAAGTATATGACTACTTTGTTAGAAGCACGAGATAAGAGCGATGAGGGAGCTGGGTTCCGTTATCGTAACACAACTCTCTATTAAAACGTAAACTATGGTGGATAATAAAGAGGATGGAAAATACTCTTCAAACCGGACTTGAGATAACGAATAAACAATAACATCTTATTCAGCATACACCGGAGAGATTTCTCTAGCCTACTTCCCTCAAAGTAATTGCGTGTGGTACAGATACTGGTGGTTCCGGGACTTGAGCTAGGCTACTCGCTATTTATTAACTGCGTTTATGCTTCTCACTTCTGCTTATACTGGCAGTAAACTTTGAGTGTATGTGTATGTTATTTAAAACACGTGTCTGTTTATCCCATGCAGACTTCTTGCTGATGGTATTTGTTTGTTCCTCTTTCCTCCTCCTAGCATAACAGATGCAGGTGGCCTGTGTTTGGTTCAAGAAATTATATAATTATTTACAGTAACTTAAAACCTAAAGAAACTTTTCAGTTGCGTTGTTCCCGTCCCCTTCATTACGCACTCTCATCTCGGTGTGCTACAAGTGCAAGTAGGTAGTGCATTGAAAACGGGTGTAGTCGGTTCATGTATAGTGATTCTGTGATTGATAATATTTAGTCATTGTGTTAACTGTTATTCTACACTTTTATTGTTACAAACTACTTCGTATTCATGTGAAATGCCTCCAAAATATCAACAGCATTTTCGAAAGGAGTGGCTTAGTGGCCCCGCTTTTAAGGACTGGCTTTTAGAAGTGCCGAGTGATAAAGATAAAGATAAATGCAAATTATGTAAGGCTATCTTTAACGCAAAACGCAGTGATCTTTTGCAGCATGCTATTGTCGGCGCCAACCAAGAAAGGGATTGACAGTTTGCAGTGAGGGAGAAGCGACGTTGCCGCTTATCGCGACCATGACCACGTGGAGACCGCGATATGATTATGTGTACGAAGAAGATTGCACTGCAGCTGAAATGTTGAGCGCATATTATTTATTTTCGTATGCAAAGACAACAATAAAATATTGAATCTGCATTCAAATGGCAGAATTGCAATTTTATATGTCTAAATATTTGCGTTAACAAAAGAAACATACCTGTGAAATATTGATGCTTATTCTAATGGGAAAATGCCGCTAATATCCGAATTACTTGCATCACTGTTGTATTTGCTGCTACTGCAATTTAGACCCTGACGCCTGATTTCCCTCTTTATCGTACTTCTCTTTCCCAATTTTAACTATAGTATTCCTACCGATTCCTACAGCACGCGAGGTTCTATCAATTACCTTAGAAACTGGAATAAGAGGTCCCCCGTTCAATTTCTCCTCTTCGAAATATTCTCTAACAGAGCATATTATTTCCCGCGCTTGTCCTTTAATTGGCATACCTTTACCAAACACAGTTTTATTCGGTTCTCGAGTACGTTCAATTTTTCGTTTGGCAGCACTATCTTTGTCACTATTTTTTGACACTGTTAAACAATAATTAAAAGCATTAGCACAAATGCAAAAGCTCGCAACACAAGGATAGATGCACAGACTCAGACACACGTAAACACAAGACAAATAACCGTATATTAGAATAACACAAACGAACTTGTCAACATAAAGGCAATCTCTTAACTGATGCAAGCATTCACAAGCATTGCATTGCAAGTTCGGGCTGCAGCCTGCAGCACTATTTGTTTATATGCAGCGATAACAGAATATAACAGAAGCACTTCATGTTACTGCTGGGTTCATCAGCCACCTGCTAATCACGTGTTACGTGCGTGTTACATATCGGCAACAAGGTCCTTGTGTGTACCGTTTCTATGGGAACGCCATTATAACGCCTTAGCTCTAATTGGTTATTCTTTTCGTTGCTATGGCAACAGCTAAGACGCATTCATCCCCTCCCGTTCATTTATGCGTTTCCGCCACGTGCTTCACATCTGTCAATCCCCTTCTTATTTGGCGCCGAGTATAAAACTAAAAAGCATTTAGCATCATCTAGTGCATTTAGCTCTTCAAGAAGGTTGGACCAATTTCTTAGCTTAAGTAGAGATTCTGAGAAGTTACGAAATGCCGAAGCTTCTCTCTCACTTTTTGTTGCGTGTCATTCATCACTATTAAGTATTGACGACCTTGGTGAACTTTGCAAATCTATGTTTAGTGACAGTCCAACTGAGGCAAATATTCAGTTGCACAGGACAAAATGTAGTGCGTTGGTGAACTTTGTTTTAGGTCCCCATTTTGAGAAAGTATTGCGAGAAGATATAGGGACTGGAGTGTATAGTATACTTATTGACGAGTCAAACGACATCAATGTTACCAAAATTTTGGGAATTGCAATAGTGTATTTTAGTCTTAGAAACGGTGGGTTAATTTCTACATGTCAAGCTTTTGCTGAGCTACAATCTTGCGACTCTGAGTCAATCGCTGCCTGTGTTTTGAAAACATTGCGTGAGAAAGGGTTAAATATAAAGAATTTAAAGGGTATCGGTGTTGATAATGCTGCTGTTGTGACAGGCGTCAACAACGGAGTTTGCACTAGGTTGCGCCACGAATGTCCACGCTGCGTGTGCCATTCTTTGCAGCTGGCAATCTCTTCCGCTGCTCAATATCTTCCAAGAAACCTGGATTTTCTCATACACGAAACCTGCAATTGGTTTACCCACTCGGCTTTACGTCAGAGTGAATATAAGGCTTTGTATGCTGCTATTAACGATGGCCATCAACCTCACAGAATTGTACAAGTGTGTCAGACCCGGTGGCTTTCAATAGAAAGTGCTGTTGTCAGATTACTTCCAATGGCTTGAACTTAAGACTATGTTTAGCATAGCCAAATCAAGAGAGAGAGACTATTCTGCCTCACTCTTGCATGCTATGTATGTTGATGAAAAAAATCATGCATTTCTCCTATTCATTCCACCAATACTAAGCGACGTTCAAAGGGTTAATAAATCATTTGAATCGCAAGATCCGTGTAAATTTTTGGAGGATTTAGTACTTTTGGTAGAGAGTATAGCAAGAAAATTTATACCTCCAACTTGCAAAGAAGATTTCCTTATTGATAACCTTGAGAATTATGTGGACTGGCATGCGTATTTAGGCTATGAAGTGGAGGAGAAACTTCGGGGTTTAAAATTACCTCCTGACGACGAAAAGGATTTGAGGAAACGGTGTATCACTTTTTTGTTGAAGTTACATTGTGAACTGCAGGCAAGACTTCCCAATAATGTAAACATTTTAAGAAAACTATCCATCTTGTCGGTTGAAAATTCTTTGCGAGTAGTGAAAGAGTCCCTTATTCCACTCATGAAATATTTAAATATTCCTCCTGAAAAAATCACCAAAGCAGAATTTCAATGGCAGAACTTAATTACTGTAACCTGGAAGGAAACTTCACAGACAATGCGTTTCTGGCATGAGGTGGCAAGCTACAAAGATGCATCGGGTGTTAATCCCTTTCAAGAGCTAGCTGACGTTGGAGTATCTTTGCTGGTACTACCTTGGTCCAATTCCGAGATAGAGAGGCTTTTTAGCATGATGAACATAATAAAAACCAAATTACGTAACAGAATGGGAACACAAATGTTACATTCAATTACAGCAATCAGGTCAGGACTTCGTCGGATGGGCAAGTGTTGTAAAAATTATTAGTTTCCCCCCGAAGTATTAAATAAAATAGGGACATTGGCTTCGTATAGTAGTAGTTCGGGTGATGACACACCAAGTACTTCACAAACACCAGAGGAACATACTACTTCAATTCTCTTCCCTGAAATTCACGAAATCGACCCTGATGATGCAGAGGAAGTGCAGCTCCGCTTCTAAATGAGGTAATGTAGTAATGCCATTCGTTATTAACATAAAGCTAAATGAAGTAGTGGTATTTATTGCGTAGAATAGATTAAATTGCGTTCAGCGAGTTCAGAAGTAGCCATGGAGGTCGGTGAACATTGAACATGTCAATAACGTACGTAACACTACTTCGTTATAGAATATTGATAACTAATAATTACAGCTAAATAAATCGTTAGCTTTTTTCCTAGCTTTTTTCTCAGTTCATATTTAGGCTTTTTGGCTTATTTTGAACGACGATCTAGCTTATCTCCTTGATTATGGGTTGGCGACACTGCCGAACACTTACCCAGGTATTAATTCTAGAGCTATCTTTCTTGGAAATCCAAACAAATATTCTACAAGGCAGGAGTATTTGAAAGCAATATCTCTAACTTTACTGTCGTAACAGCTACAAAGAAGAGCAATGCTATCAAACTTATCTAGTGGTGTGAAAGGTCTTCTGACAAAATGTAAACCTGTAGAACCCATATGAGAATTCTCAAATACACCACTATTGGTGTATTTGTATTGAAAAGGAAAGGATTTGGACCCTGTAATAAAGACAAAAAGAACTGCGAAACTAAATATGCATGTGGTAAATACTACAGTCCTCTCTGTTTGAACAAACGTCGAAATTATTTGTTACAGTTGCATACTCACGGAAAACAAAACTAATAGATGATTCTGAGCACAACGCTTCACGGCCGCATGGATTACACGGCTTCTCTTTCTAAGCTGGCGTCAGAATTTGTACACCTTCAGACATCCTGACTTGTGTTGAAAATTACATTTTATCTATTTCCGATGTCGCTGTATCTGAAGATATAACTGAATTGTTGCAGAGATCAGGTACATAAACTATTTACTTAGCAGGTAGTATCAACAAACTAATATATTCTTGGCAATTAATTGTTCGTCCCACATAGTCGTATTGTGCGGGAGAATACTGCGCAATTCTTAACCTAATTTCATTAATACTAGTTTTATGAGACTTCACTTAGTGAGGCTGAATGTGAAAGGGTTTTGTAATCTACTATTTGTTTTATTGGTTAACGTTGTGTGTCTGCTAAAACACTTGACATCGCTATTCGTACATCGTATTCCACAAGTTGTAATAATACACAATTGACAATAATCCACACTCAGGATATGGTAGTTATACTGATATATGTATGTAGTTCTAGATAGAGATGTGTGCCTGAAAAAGTGAAGCCACTTAAAAAGTAGGGTGGGTGGCGCCACCGACTGTAACATAAGTTGGTAATTGCCTATAAAATCGGCATCTTTAGTAAATAAATGTTTATATACCAGTATAATATATGTTAGAATGATTGATTAATGTATTTACGCTGAAATTGTTATTGCTGATTACGAGTTTCAAAGCTTTTATTTAGTGGTCAAGCTTCGTTTTCGTTTTGCCCATGTTAGGTTGGGTTTAGTGTGTGTATATGAGTGTGATAACAGGGTCCTGTGTTATCGAAATATTGCCTGTGTTAGGTTAGGTTTAGTGTGTGTATATGAGTGTGGTAACAGGATCCTGTGTTATCGAAATATTGCCTGTGTTAGGTTAGGTTTAGTGTGTGTATATGAGTGTGGTAACAGGATCCTGTGTTATCGAAATATTGCCCATGTTAGTTTGGGTTTAGTGTGTGTATATGAGTGTGGTAACAGGATCCTGTGTTATCGAAATATTGCCCGTGTTAAGTTAGGTTAGTGTGTCTATATGAGTGTTACAACAGGATCCTGTGTTATCGAAATATTGCCCGTGTTAGGTTAGGTTAGTGTGTGTATATGAGTGTGACAACAGGATCCTGTGTTATCGAAATATTGCCCGTGTTAGGCTAGGTTTAGTATGTGTATATGAGTGTGATAACAGGATCCTCTGTTATCGAAATATTGCTTGTGTTAGGTTAGGTTTAGTATGTGTACATATATGAGTGTGATAACAGGATCCTGTGTGATCGAAATATTGCCCGTGTTAGGTTAGATTTAGTATGTGGATATGAGTGTGATAACAGGATCCTGTGTTATCGAAATATTGCCCGTGTTAGGTTAGGTTTAGTGTGTGTATATGAATAGGGTAACAGCTCCCTGTGTTGTTGAAATATTTACAATTTGAGCAGTGTTTATGCAACAATTTCAACTTAAATGCATTAATCAGTCATTCTAGCATATATTATACTCGTTTATAAACATTTATTTGTTAAATATCCGCCGCATAAGTGAAATAAAAACCGCTGCATCTTGGGTACAGAATTTGCTCATAAATCAAAAACGAAGCTTGACCGGCAAATAAAACTTTCAAAATCTTAATCAGCAATAAAAACTGCATCCATTGCACTGTTTGATTCATTTTCTCGAAGGCTGATTTTGTAAACATTTACCAATTTATTGGTGTACCCCAGAGGTCTATTCTCAGTGTAACACTTTTTGCCATTGCCATTAATGGCATTGCTAGTGTTGTTCATAGTGGAATCCCAATGTTCACTATACCGGGCAGGCTGAAGTCATTTTAACCTGTTTGAGAATAGGTCACACACGCATGGACACCTTTTGGGTGTTGATCAGGTGCCTGTCTGTTCCAACTGCAGCATTCAAGTTTCTGTGACCCATGTCCCCCTTGACTGTCCACCATACACTTGTGGGTGCTAGTTCTTTGGCCTGAGTTGAACTCTAAAGTCATCTTAAGCGATGACCCGGTATCTGTGAATACATTGTGAGGTTTGTCACCAGTATTGGCTTCGGTGAACAGGTTTAACTTGTATTTTATTTCATGGTGAATTCATTTTGAACTTTTAGGACATTCTATCTTGTTTTCATGTTTTAACTGCTTACCTTTCTGGATCAGTTTTTAAGTTTTAACTGTTGTAACTTAGCTTTTTAGATCAGTTTTACGTTTTAACTGTTTTAACATTTGTCTATTTTAATTTTCCTGTTTTAACATTTTAATTCTGTGAGTTCTACATATTGTAGAGTTTTCCCATTCTTTATCTATTTGACTTGGGGCCCTAATGACCTAGCTGTCAATGGGCCCTTAAACCCTACTCACTCACTCCATAAATTTAGCTTAGCAATGTTTTTCCTGATGACCTTGTGCAGGACATTAGGACAAAGTCATGATATTGTATTGTCCTCAGCCTTTGACACGTGTGGAAACTCTCAAGTCAATCAGAGGACTCAAATTGGTGAAAATTGTGTTACATTGATAAATTTAGCAAGGTCACCTTTTTATCCTGATGATCCTGGTCAGGACATTAAAACAAAGACATGGTATTGTCATTGGTCCTTGACACGTGTGAAAATTTTCAAGTCACACGAGTCTTAAGTTGGGGAAAATTATGTCAAACGATTCCATTATAAGTATACAGGAGAAGGTAATATAAAGCGTGTAGAAAGCACTTGCAGTTAAGTGCTGCTCTTAGAATAGTTGTTCCTGTTCCATTTGATACCCACAGCACTAATAAATTTGTGCATGCTCCCTTTTGCATAGCAGTGAGAAACAGCACTCCTTAAAGAGCCATTATTTCAGAAGCAGAAGTATTTCTGCACTCACCATCACTTGTGCAATTCACAGGTTATTACTTGTTATTTATCTATCTGTTCATGTTTGCAACAACAGAATTACCTCAGTATCAAAGGCGGTGCCATGGCAGAGAGGTTAGCACGCTCGCCTACCACCTAGGCGGCTCAGGTTCGATCCCAGGGACCCGCATGTGGTATTCATGGTAGACGAAGCGGCGTCAGGGCTGGTTTTCTCTGAGTGCTCCGGTTTCCCTCGCCATCTCATTCCACCGGTGCTCCATCTTAATTCCACGTATCATCAGTGTCACCGCCTGCGGTGCCGTAGTAGTAAAAGCGGGCGTTAAACACAACAACATCTCAGTATCAAAAAAGTTGATAAAACTTTAAGTTTCTCTATCGTTGGAATTGGACCATGTAAGACTTTGATTACATTGTTATGTTTTGTTTTCCCTGGCACTGGTAATGGAATACTTATCCATAACCTTTCCTGGTTATTCTCAATATAAAACTGGCAGTCATTGTTGGCTATTCCTCTCACTTTATTCCAGTCATCGCACAATTGTTCAGATTCTGTAGCCTTGAGTATCACTGTCGAAGACATGATATCACATGATCCTAGAAGAATATAATAATGATCATCATCATAATAGCATACACAAGTTTTGCAATTGCTTGGTTGCTACAGGTTTTTACAAAAGTTTATCACTGATTTCTGCAGGTTTGCACATGTTAGGACTTGGTATCTGTCACATACATATATCACCACACAGTTCACACACACACACACACACACACACACACACACACACACACACAGGTGTCACCCGGTACATGGAAAGTCTTGTTCCTACATATCTTGTGGTGATATTCATCGATGTTGTGAAGTGTCTAAGCTTCTGATTCTTGCCAGTCCAGGTCCGGTTTACCATGGCTTCCGTTATGAAGAATTCTGGCCAGATATCTTCTCTTTTCCTAGTTCTCTCATCTAGCACCTGTCAAAGTAAGGTTGAGTCTTGTCCATAGATCTCCTATCAAGAAGGTCTCTCTCACTAATGGATGGACCAATCTCAATAGAGTGCACTTCCACACTCCCAGTGTTGCCTTCAAGAAGTGCACTTTTACTTCCTCCAGCATGAGTAAATGACTCGTGTGGAGTTTGTCCCATGTTACTTCAAGGCCATATGTAAGTATAGGTATTATTTTGGTGTCGAAGAGTGTCATCGAAGATTTC
The DNA here is from genome assembly GCA_030765045.1 of Tenodera sinensis. Lineage (NCBI taxonomy): Eukaryota > Metazoa > Arthropoda > Insecta > Mantodea > Mantidae > Tenodera > Tenodera sinensis. The sequence continues at coordinate 71,936,244 of CM060974.1, read as the reverse complement.
AGGGATATTTTTGTCAGTTCTCTGATGCCATGTATCGCTTTTGTGGCTGCTGTTGCCCTTTGTCTTGTGTGGATTCCTTGTAGTCTGTAAGGTTACGCCGAAGTATTTAACTTGATTGGTTGTTTGCAGGAGCTCATTCTTCACATTGATTTTGTCCTCCTGGGATACTTAGCCTCCTTTTCTGTTCTGTTTTCTCCTTATTTATTTGTAGTTCATTCTTGTCCGCTCATCTCTCCAGCGCAGATACTGCAGTTTGCAGTTCCATTTTACAATGATTTCCCATTGCTATGTCATCGACGTGGTTGTAGATCTTTACCTCTGGAGCAACTTCTTTATGTTGTAAGTGGCCACGTTGAATAATAATGGGATGAGGGGGTCTGTCTCCCTGGAGAACTTGTTCGTTTGAATAATGATTGCTGACGTGCTTATGTTGTCTGAGATCTGCATGCTGTTACTTTTTAGAATGCTACTGATTGGGCATTTTGGTCCTTGTTTATATTGACTGTGGATTCTAGTTTCGAGATAATGTTGTTTATGTTTAGTCCGTCTAATGCTTTTGAGAAGTCAACGAATGTCACTTGCAGTTTGCCTCATGGGAGCCGTAGAGCATTTTCTATGTCGTCCAATAGGCTCTTGATGGCTTGTGTTGTATTTCTTGCTTTTGTAGAGCTGTATTGTTACTCAGGGATTTTGCTATCTATTTCTTCGCTGATTTTTTGAGCAATGAGTCATGTCATCAATTTCATGTGGTTATTTTCTAAAGCGATCCCCCTGTAGTAGTTGGGGTCTCTTGGGTTTCCTTTGCCTTTGTAAAGTACATTTATTGTTGAGGTTTTCCACAATGTTGGGATATTGCTTTCTTGCAAGCAAAGGTTCAGCAGTTCTGTAAACGTTGGGAATCGGATCTCGGCTGACAACTTGATGTGTTCGTTGAAAATGCTGTCCGCGCCACATGGTTTCCTGTTCTTTAGTCTTGATGTCGCAGCGTTTACCTCTTTCTCCATGAAGGGGCGGAGGGGACCTTTAGGATCTGTGATTTTTGTTGCCCCATTACTAAACACTTCAGAGCATGTCTAGCACCATTGTTGTATGTTTGGCACACTAGTGAAATTATTAAAAGAAAGGTAAATTGGTGACATTGTATGCTGCCACATGCCCGCATCAAGGTTAAGACTTTACCTGAAGTTATAATCAGCTGTGTACAAGCAAAACTCAGGGAAATATTTTATATTACTAATAATGTGTGTCTTTTTCCACAGACTTGCTACTGAAGTTTAAGGACAGAACTGTTCAAATGCAGCAACTATAGTAAAATTGATATCAAAACAGAAACTGAGGAAGAAGCTGAGGGTTCCCACCTTCATTCACTGGATCAGAGAGAACTTTCTTCAGAAGTTCCTGTACTGGGATATAATAAATGTGAAACTGAAATAAAAGAAGAACAATGGTGGTTACAAACAAGTTCAACAGAAACTCCATGCAGTTATAGTGACATGAAGGTAAGCTTTGTAGAGAAAGTACATCAGAATTTTTTATTTGATGTAATCATTGCCTATACAGAAATTCAGGCTGTGAGCGATACAAACTGGATGTACAGATAGCTCAAGCTAGGAAGTTGCCTGGTTCGCACAGAGTCAGAGTCCCCCACTTCTGCTCACCTCTACGTGACCAAAGGGTGTACATCCTTTCCAAAATCAGTCGGTGCATTACGTCGTGAGACAAAGAAAGAAAAAGGTATTGGTGAACCATTATTTGAAACTCCCAATAAGATAAGAAAAAGGAACAAGGCAAAAGGGGTAGTAAGAAAGGTGATAAACAGTTTCTGCCTAATGGAAAAAGAACAAAAAGAAATATCTTTCTGCAACATTCTCACCATTATTAGGTATATGAGATTATGTTCAGTCAATTACATGACGGATTCAGCAAGTTTATAAAATTTTTAACACTATTAATTTGATGCTAGTTTTAGTATATATCCGCGTATGCTTTCATTTTATATTTTCCCACATTAAATAGTTCCTGTATTGTTAGGGAAGCGATATTTAGCCATTCTCCCTTCACTTTTAATATTAAACATATATGATTCTTTTATTTATACATATTAAATTTAAATGTGAAACTTACATTTATGACGTTTTTAAACAAACTTAAGTTTCTTAACAATGAAAAATAGCAACACGTTTTTGTTACTCAACTAATTCTTATCAACACCAAAAATAAATTACATTTCCAATAAATATTTACATAAATAATTTCCTTTTGGAGTCTTACAATATATTCTGTCTCATACACATAGAGTAATTGTTGTCTCTGGTTCTTTACTCATTTACTTCCTTATGCTTGTTTTGAGTTCCATAGAGTTTAAACTCTAGTTATTTGAATATAGATTTTTGTTGTTTAATGATGCCTTGCTTACTTCAAATCAAATGATGAGCTGTTCAAATGTTTTATTGACAACATTTCTTATATGCTGATGTGACGTTTCAGACAGAAGTACACTAGTATAATCTGAAAAGAGGCATAGCTATGGAACCGTTGCTAAGATTTTACAAGGAAGTCATTCACAAATATTAAAAATAGAAAAGCCTGACCATAGAACCTTGGGGATATCTTTAGTAGCAATCCCTGGTTTAGAATCATAACCATATTTCCTGGTTTTCTGGATTCTGTTTGATATGTTATATTATCTGAATCAATTTATAGAAATCTCATTGAAACCTTAAAATGTTAACTTTTCAGTGAGAGGTTGTGATGTATACCATAAAATACTTCTGCTTGAACACAATATATTCCCAATGGTAGTTTTTTTTACACAAGGCTGCTACTGCTTCAGAAATTAGCATATGTGCACCATTTTCAGTTGAAATGCTATTTGTAAATCCAAACTGGGATAATGCAAGAATGATGTTTAATCCATTTATTGTATAAAACTTTCCATTACTTTAGGAAAAGGCTGTTAAGAATAAGATATAGTTGGAAGTCAGGGTATTGTCTACCTTTTTGTATAAAGCCTTAACAATTGTTTTTCATTTCTTATGGAAATATCCCTGACAAACGAGAATGATTACATATATGACTAAGACGCTTACTCAACTCCAGTAGGATGTTTTAACCATTTGCTACCTGTCTCATCCTAACCAAGAGAGGTTTTGCTTTTTAACAAGGTAGTATCTTCTATCACTCTGGGAATTGTGGGGTCTATTTAAAATTTACAGTTAATTTTGTGATGTGTTTTTCTTTAGAATTTAAAATGCATTTCAGTTTGGGTAGGATCTGTTTGTTTTCGTTTTGTTACATTAAGGAAGCATGTGTTAAAGGAATTAGCTATGGCACAATAATTGCTGTGGTCTTTGTTAGATAATAGCTCTACATATAGTTAGTGAAGAGTGCCATAATGAATAACTTTTGAGTGGTGAACCATTAATTCCTTGTCTTGACATTTAATTAAAGCTTTAACTAACTATTCTCTCACCTTTCACTTATAATATAGTGCATGTGATTTTGATAATTTAACTGAATCTATTAGCCAGCATGTTATTCAAAATGTATGTACGTTTATGTTGATTATTATTATTAATTTTATTATTATTATTATTATTATTATTATTATTATTATTATTATCATTATCATTATCATTATCATTATCATTATCATTATCATTATCATTATCATTATCATTATCATTATCATTATCATTATCATTATCATTATCATTATCATTATCATTATCATTATCATTATCATTATCATTATCATCATCATCATCATCATTATTGTCATTATTGTTATCATCATTACCATTATTGTTATGATAAGCTATGTGTGTGTAGTAATGTGGCAAGTTGCATTTGATTTGAACAAGTATATCTACTCCTGGGACTCGAACCATGGAGTATGTTGTCCTCAGTGAATGTTCTTACTCTGATCTGATCTGGCAAGATGTCCATGCAAGTATTAAAGCTTCTATTAAGTATCACTATAAACTTTCAAGATTGTTTCAACTACAGAGGTATAGTACCTCAAAGGTGACCTGTATGGTTACATGTGCTTTATAATTACCAGTATAGTGCTTAAGTTTTCACCTTATTTGTTACACATGACTATTGTAGTAGAACTAATTAATTATTAAAACACAAAACGATGCAAAGAAATGATCAATTGGTTTTAAGGTAAAGTTAATATCTGAGATTTCCTTCAACATTTCCCTTGATACTTGAAAAAGATGTGAAGTTAAATGCTCATACAGATACGTCAACAAGATACCTGAGTGATAATAGCATTGGTATAAATGTACAAACAATTTTGGTTGCAGTCCAGGATGTGACAATGAATTTCTCCAGTCTTTTCAAGAGTTATGTTTATTGGTAATTGAATGGTACTGCTGTGTGGTTAGATTTGAACAATGGTTGATGGTAGTTATTGTTTTTTATGCCAACCAGCCTAATGCTGGTGTTTTTAAACACACAAGCCGTGTGTGGGCAATGTTTAAGAGCTGGAATCAGGATTGAAATATTCAATGTTATAGCCGGGATTTGAAGTACGGATCTTCCCGCCTTCTTGTAAGTTACCCTTGGGGGATTTGTCTCTGACATGAGATTCCCTTGTGCTCTACCAGGAAAGTACAAATCAGTTGGGGAATTTTATATCATACTGGCAAGTTGGCCATGGTAACTTTGCAGTTAAAGCAGCCGCTCGATAAGGCGGAGATCCATGGTGCAAATCCCGATTGTGGCATTGAATTTTTCAGTCCTGATTCTGCCTCTTAATGTTTGATGGATTCCAAGAAGCTGATATTTAAAGTTATACATATTTTAAGGTGTACATATGTCTCTCTGTCTATAGACCTGTTCCTGAAATTAAGAATAGCAACATCAGATCCAGCAACAATTTTAAAATGGATACCAAACTAAAATTTATAGAAGAGGAATCTCTCCCAGATGATGCAGCCCTTCAGAATGAGACAGAAATCTTTCCCAAGGCTGTTACAATGAAGCAAACCAGTGATGTGATTTTGGAGGATCATTGTGGTGTGCCAGTCAAAACAGAAATTAAATCAGAGGCTCCTTTCATCAAACCTCTTGTAATTCGGATCAAATCTGAAGCTATTGTATGCTGCGACAATTTGGAGATAGACAGAAAAGCAGTAATTAATGAAGAGGCTCTGGTTTCAGTCTTCGGCTCACAGAGCGAGGAAGAACTTCTTTCAGAGGATTCTGTAACAAAGTTAGGAAAGTTCAACAGTGGTCATGAAATGGATTACAAAATGGAAATTAAAGAAGAAGCTTTGTGGCTGGAGACAGAAACTTCAGACATGTGTGATGATATTAAGGTAAGTTTTGTAGAACTCAACTACAATTAAACTTTTTCTAGGGCCAATAATACCTTTGAATTATGTAATGCAAAATTCATAAACCTTTAAGGTCATTTGTGATTGTGTAAGGTGTTACATCAGATGGGACTAATGAACAGTTGACAGTAATGGAGATACAGTTCTCCAAAATTGTGATACTTGATGATGTTTTTATTGAAATCATTCCAAGATATTCAGTGATACTTAACACCCTCTGATCAGCTATACTTGAAACAGATCTAGGTATTCAGATTAATCTACGGTTTATGTTTGTGCTTTACACAACAAACCATCGTTCCTTGCTCAAAAAATTATAAAGTTAACTGGCAAATATTTTAATGAGTGAGTAACTGGATTCATGTATATTGACTGTAATAGTATCAACTATCAGAAACAGTAGTGTATTTATCTACAAAATGTCCAAAGTAATTTATTTTTATGCCGGTTTACTGAGCCTAAAGATTTGTTCTGTAATGCAACCAAAATTCAACAGTTGTATTACATTACAAGCAAACAGTTATTACTAGCAAGTCAGCTCTCTGTTTCAAGCTCTCTGTTTGTAGCTGACTTAATACATGGCACTTAGCAAAACCGTTAACAGGAGACAAGTGTTGGACACTGTTAGTGCACTACTGCACACACACATTGTTCTTTCTGTGTCAAGCTCTTTAATTTAGCTTAACCTAATACACGCCACACAGTGAATTTAGTATGGGAATAAGCGATTACTTTTGGGTGTTTTATTAGTAGATTAGACCTGTACTGGTCTACAGATAAAATGCTATAATGTCCACTTTTTTGGAAATGCATGTCAACAACCTTTGTTCTGAAGTTGTTGCCAGATACGTACGCACATCAATGTCAGAAAATATATTCCTTTTAGGCCTTTAATCTACAGAGGCTGTGAAGAGAAATATATAGCACAAAATATTAAGGCTTATTTGCACTAAAAGATTCAAAGATTCTTTAATATTGATATATGAGAAAACTAGGATAAATCTTATGTAATTAGTCTAATAGTCAAAGTACATATTTTTAAAATATATCGGAAGGTCTCGTACTGTATGTCCTGATTCAGTGAAGGTGAAGGAATTATCAAAATGTGTTGAATGTTTCCTCGTAATAAACTGTATCTGATTGCACATGTGTAGAGGATTATATTAATGCTTGAAGCCTCTTGTCATATAATATTACCAAGTACAGGAAACACTGTAAGAAAAACAATTATTTAAATAAGTTTATAAGACATTGGCTCACTGAAAAAAACAAAGCAAATCATTACTTTCTTCCAGGTAATTCTACAGTATATTTACTAAATTAGAATAATTTTCCTGAAAAACATACATGTCTTATTGTATCCTTGTGTGTGTTTGAGATGATCTCTGCACTCTTTTGTTATGTTGAAATGTTTGAATGATGTTCTGTGCACTACTGAATCACAATATTACTCATCCAATAACCTGCCTCATTCACAAGATTTAGGCACTTTCGTCAGTGAAATTAATGCCACACACAAGTAACTGGAGCCAAACACATAAGACTTTTGCAGTATGACTGTTATATAGCCAATTATTGGCTTTGCCTCAGTGTCAGTTTTTGCATAAAAGCTGTTATAGCATGACACATATGCACAATGGTATGCTCTCTACCCTGTAAATGTGTATTTAAGTTATCAAGATGTTTGATCAGGTCTGCAAGGAAGGCTAAATTACCTACCTGTTTAAAATGCGTAGACATTCACAGGCAGCGCAGAAATCATAAGATGAAGCATCTTTCAGGCTCTTTTGCTGTGGTCTGCTGGTGATCAGACGTTTTGTCTACAGCTGCGGTAGACATCCTTAGTGTCGCTGTCAAGGTCTCGCAGAAGCTATCGCCACGTGTGTGTTACTCTATACAATGTGCATTGGCTGAGAGTGGGCAGAGGCAAGGTGATTGTTGGGTGGAGTTTTGTCTCTCGTGTGATTGCCTCGCTCTGCTTTCCTGTCTCTTACAATGTTTTTCATTTTTTATGATTGGATGCCAGTTGCTGTTTAATCTTAATGCCTCTTCCTGTTTATTAAAATTGTTATGTTGCTTATAGATTTCAATAACTTCTCACTGTAATGGGGTATGTAGTTGATGCCATGATGCACATATCCTGGACTTAACTGCATGTTCAACAACTGCCTCAATCACATGTTCAAGGACCACGGACTTATCTGTTTGGTCCACAAAACAGCTTCTTTTGTGCTGCCTGAGCCTGATCTTAACGCTTCACTCATAGTAAAAATGTAAATGTTGTTGTTAGCTAATGCTGGATTTCTGACAATGAAGTCATTAATCCTCTTGCTCTCCAATATTTTTCACTGATGGATGGGGCACTAGAAGTGGCCGGGCATATTTGTAGGTGGTCTCGATCCATTTCCTCTTGCAGATCACATAGAGGACAGAGTGGTGAAGAATATATCCCAATGTAAATGTAAACTGAGTCACAACAACAAGGAATAGTGTATACCCCAACTGATGACAGAGCTGTGTGGGAATTCTTGGCTGATCATAGTATACTCCTTAATTGTCTGGTGGACTCGAAGACCATCTTTATGCTATGGTACTGTAGTATGTGTTTGGTTCAATTGGTGACTTTTTCATGTATGGTAGGAACACAATGCCCTTACTTGTGAGTTGGTTTAGCTTCTGGTTGAGTCACAGGAGGCCGGCAAGCTCTTGTCACTTCTTGCATTGAACTTGGCCACTTCTTTTGTTGTTGTTAACGTCCTCCAACGTAATGTCTTGGCCACTTAGAAAAAACATTAGTTTCTAATGGCTATTACATTCACCACAAATCCTTTGCTATGCAATACTTTTAACTCAGTCTGTATATATGATTATGTAGAACTAAACATTTGACTTATTCTGTTACAGGACGGGGACTTCCCTTCAGTAAATTCTTTAAGGTAAGTTGGTTTAAAATTCATGAATTGTTTATATTTTAGAAGTGTTTTTTGTTATTTGGTTATTCTTTTGTGATGCCATAGAAACATAATTAAATTGTGTCATGAGAACCCTTCAATCCAAGGTATTAGCTCCTGGCTTGTTAAGACCAATTTCTTATAAATATATTTTCTTGCCAATTGTAATCAAAATACTAACTACTTGCAAAGCCATTTTTAATAGTTGCTATTAAAGCTAATCTGTAAATTATTGTAATTCTCAGTGCATGTAACAAATATTGCTTGTGAGGCCACATACATTAGTCTGTTATTACCACTAATGCTTTTTATTTGAATTTATTTAATGATATGTGAATTAATAAAGTTATTTCTGTAGTAATGAAGAACATCCTTGCTTTGCATAAGAATTTACGGATATACTTGTCATTTATTGTTGACCATGTACCTTTTGTTAGTAAACAGGGATTGTGTTTTCAATTTAGTCCTCTAATTATTGTACTTTGGTAATAATGCCAACTCCTCCAACTTTCAGATTATGTACAGGAGGAGTTTCCAGTATTGTCACTGATAGATCACCATTGATTGCTGCTCAAGTATCAGGAACAGACACAAGCTTCTATCTGGGAAAGGATAATCGTGAATATCTACATCAGAAAAGTAATGTCACAGGAATGCCAAGTGTAGAAGAACATGTTCTCTTAGAACAGTCTGCTAAATGCAGTGAGGGAAAGGAAATGTACCTGAAGCGTTTACACTTCAAACAAAAGACTTTGATTCCTAAGAACAAAAGACCACACAAATGTAACATTTGCGATAAGTGCTTTACTCACTTCTCACGTTTGAAAACACACTATTTGATTCATGAAGGTAAAAATCCACACCAGTGTAAAACTTGTGACGAGAGCTTTACTCACTTGTCAAGTTTAAAAACACATTGTTTGATCCATGAAGTTATAAAACCACACCAGTGTAAAACTTGTCACAAGAGCTTTACTGAGCTGTCAAATTTGAAAAGACACTATTTGATTCATGAAGGTAAAAAACCACACCAGTGTAAAACTTGTGACAAGAGGTTTAGTCAGTTGTCAAATTTGAAAACACACTATTTGATTCACGAAGATAAAAAACCACACCAGTGTAAAACTTGTGACAAGAGCTTTACTCACTTGTCAAGTTTTAACAGACACAATTTGATTCATGAAGGTAAAAAACCACACCAGTGTAAAGCTTGTGACAAGAGCTTTACTCACTTGTCAAGTTTGAACAGACACTATTTGATTCATGAAGGCAAACAACCACACCAGTGTAAAAGTTGTGACAAGAGCTTTACTCGGTTGTCAAGTTTGAAAACACACTATTTGATTCATGAAGGTAACAAACCACACCAGTGTAAAACTTGTGACAAGAGTTTTACTGAGCTGTCAAATTTGAAAAGACACTATTTGATTCATGAAGGTAAAAAACCACACCAGTGTAAAATTTGTGACAAGAGCTTTACTGAGCTGTCAAATTTGAAAAGACACTATTTGATTCATGAAGGTAAAAAACCACACCAGTGTAAAAGTTGTAACAAGAGCTTTACTCGCTCGTCAGCTTTGAAAAGCCACTATTTGATTCATGAAGGTAAAAACCCACACCAGTGTAAAACTTGTGACAAGAGCTTTACTCACTTGTCAAGTTTAAAAACACATTGTTTGATCCATGAAGGTAAAAAACCACACCACTGTAAAACTTGTGACAAGAGCTTTAGTGAGCTGTCAAATTTGAAAAGACACTATTTGATTCATGAAGGTAAAAAACCACACCAGTGTAAAACTTGTGACAAGAGTTTTAGTCAGTTGTCAAATTTGAAAACACACTATTTGATTCATGAAGATAAAAAACCACACCAGTGTAAAACTTGTGGCAAGAGCTTTACTCACTTGTCAAGTTTGAACAGACACTATTTGATGCATGAAGGTAAAAAACCACACCACTGTAAAACTTGTGACAAGAGCTTTACTGAGCTGTCAAATTTGAAAAGACACTATTTGATTCATGAAGGTAAAAAACCACACCAGTGTAAAACTTGTGACAAGAGTTTTAGTCAGTTGTCAAATCTGAAAACACACTATTTGATTCATGAAGGTAAAAAACCACACCAGTGTAAAAGTTGTAACAAGAGCTTTACTCGCTTGTCAGCTTTGAAAAGCCACTATTTGATTCATGAAGGTAAAAAACCACACCACTGTAAAACTTGTGACAAGAGCTTTACTGAGCTGTCAAATTTGAAAAGACACTATTTGATTCATGAAGGTAAAAAACCACACCAGTGTAAAACTTGTGACAAGAGTTTTAGTCAGTTGTCAAATCTGAAAACACACTATTTGATTCATGAAGGTAAAAAACCACACCAGTGTAAAAGTTGTAACAAGAGCTTTACTCGCTTGTCAGCTTTGAAAAGCCACTATTTGATTCATGAAGGTAAAAAACCACACTAGTGTAAACCTTGTGACAAGAGCTTTACTGTGTTGTCACATTTGAAAGGACATAGTTAGTTGAGGAGTGTAAGAAGGGTTTTGATGAACCATATTACTTTACTAGAACCAGTTCCTCTCGGCAGCCTGAGAAGACGTGTCAAGGAGACATTAACATTTCTACCCCGAGGCGGTAGATGTTCTGTGTGGAAGTATCTTAGGGTTAGCATGTCTGCCTCTCATTTAAGAACTAAACAATAATCTGCGTAAGAGGATACGATAGCAACTTCAAATGTTAAGTATGCAAATACCTCATTCGTGTAATTGTTTAATTAAATAACAGCCACCTTTTGCTAAACAGGAAAATCTATTATAAAGAACATGACTTTAACAGCTGAAACAGGCTAAATGCCCTAAGACGTGAAGAAGAAGACAGCAGAAGAGGAAAATTATTAATGTTCAATAACTGCAAAATTAACAAGATATCTTTTACAGTAACCAGTAGATGTTCAAAATGTGCTCTGTGAGAATCAACGCAGGCATCACATCTTTTGTCCTACCCTCGTTAGAGCTTCTGTGTTCTGTCCAATCTCTAGGGCTGCAGCTTCAAACACACATGTGCAAAGATCATTAAGTATTGCGCTTCACATGTGTTGCAATTGGTTTTGCCCTAAGCAAGAAGCATATCTAAATACTCTTGATTTGTAAAGACTGTCATTGTTCTGAATGCATTTAGCACACCTGAAGCATTGCCAGAACCTGCTGTTGTGCACGGATGTCGCAGGGGATAGTTGTGCTGTCAACATTCGCTCACCATCTGCTTTTCTGGTGCGCTAATGTTGCGGGGTTGCCAAGCATATGCCCACGACTTTATTCCAGTAGACACACTGAAATCCAGCCCTTTCATATCATTTTGTGATTAAACAAATTATTTTAGCAACATATGGTAAAGACATAAATAATGTATCCCCTGAAGCTCTACCTCACTGTTCTAGTTGCAGAAGTAAATGGTGACATTCGCAATCACAGTTTTGACCAGTTTTAATTTTTATGTATGAAACCATGCAGTATAGAGGAAAATGGTACAGGAACTTATGTTTCTGTTTAACGTCAGGAAGTTGCCTTTGAAGTCTGCACACTCATACCCCTAACACCTTGTATATTCAGAAAAGAGCAATTTTGCAATTGCTTTAGAACAAAGTTTTCTTGGTTGATTCTAAAGTAAGAACAAATTAGAAACTAAAAACTTCACTTATCTTAGTAATGTTGCAGGTTCTTTTTGTAACATTAATAGGATAAGTGAAGTTTTTAGTTTCTAATTTGTTCTTACTTTAGAATCTTGTTGCTTCACTGTTAATAGCTTCATTTTCCTTAATTTTCTTGGATGAGTTTAAGGTAAAGCGATTTTTGTCAACTTGGTGTCAGCAATCTATACAATTAGTTTTATAAATCAATTCTTAGATTGTTCTTTTTAGAAATAATCATTGCTTATAATGTCACTTTGCAAGAATGCTACTGTGTAAAAATCCTAAATTCCCAGTGGAATTGTTTTTCTTTTTGAGACGATAGGGAAAAAGCGGTTAAGCGCTTTTAGTTTAATTTTGATGTAAAGAACAATTTTTGTTTAGCACAAATTAATACGGTTATCTGCAACAAATACTATAAATTTTGACAGTAAAATAATGATTTAATATTATATGATTGCAAACGTTCAACATGTGCCCCACCCCCCCCCCCCCCCGCCCCTGGAAAAAGTCTGCCGACACTCGTGATTTTAGTTTTGACGCTAATTCGTCCGTAAGCCACACTCATTCACTCTGCTCTTATTAAACAACCAAACAATATATTGTTTGCGTTATCCGCAATGACTTCGCCCCCTATATTTCGGATAAACGGGGTTTATTATTATTATTATTATTATTATTATTATTATTATTATTATTATTATTATTATTATATTACTATTATTATGGTTGTTATTTTGATTGCGAGCCGCCATTGCATTTTCTGTTTTCTTTATTTGCCCATTAATATTTTTAGAATTCAACGTATAGTCCAGAGCAATAAGATTCACGTAAATAGAATTTACTCTTATATTTACAAGGTAAATTTAAGTACATACCTTATCCATGAGCTAATGATTACATTGTTTTGTTCAATACACAAAAAAGTATTAATTATACTCATAATCTGTAATACTGAAGTCAGTGAGTGAGGTTTAAGGGCCCAAAGTCAAGAGATAAAACCGGGGAAACTCATCACTCTTTAGGATGCACCGTTAAAATGGGGAAGTTAAAACCGATAAAAAGTAAAAGCTGTTATAACTTAAAACTGATCATGAAACAGTAAGCTGTCCAAACAAGCTACGAAATAAAATAAAAGTTAAACATGCTTGCCAAAGACAATTTGAGCAACACACCACAGCACTGAATTTACAGTTTCTGGGTCGTCATCCAAAATTGACTGCAGAGTAAAACCCAGGCCATGGGACTGGTGCTCACTAGCGTATCACGAACACTGGAATCCCTGCAAGAGGGCTGTCAGGGTTGTACGGTGTCCTTGACCGGGATGTCGCGTGTTTGGGCGAACGCTGGGGTGCATTACTGTGTTCTCCACCGATTCCTTCCCCTTCATTACTCATTTTCCTCTCTTGTAATCATTCAGGTTTGGTTGGTAGCGCAGTACGTTCCGGCGAATGCGGACAGATGGCATAGTTGCTTGCGCTCTTGAACCTCTTCCCTGCCCCTCCCTGTAAGTTGCTCCCCGAGCCGCAAACTCGCGTCGTCGCCCTCTACCTGGGTGGAGGACACGTTTCGACCGTGCGCCAGCTGTCACTGTTAGGAGCTTCTATGCGTCGCTGGGCTTCGTGGGCTCCGCTCTCTGATAAGCCTTCGGTCTCACTTCGCCTCATTCCTTCCCCCCTGGGGAGTGTTAGTCCGCAATAGACCCATGTCGAGGTCGAGGTGTCCCCACTAAGTTGCACACACATATACACGATGTCTTTGTCCGCAATTGACTGTCAGCTAACGCTTCCCAAGACTGCTGCCACATAGCAAATAGATGGTGACGGAAATGGCGCTGCACATCTACATACGACAACGTGCAGGAAGCGACTTGCAGACTTAGAAGCTGCATCCGCCTCCACGTTGCCCGGAATACCTACATGGCCTGATACCCATGTAAAAACAAACTGGTATCCTCGAGAGAGAAGTTGTGAGACGAGTGTCTCAATGTCAGGAATGAATACTGCAGCGCTCATAGAGCCGAAAGAGGTGACATCACTTTCAGGGACGGAGCTGAAAATAAAAAGCACAAAATATAAAATGGCAAACATATCGGCGATAAAAACAGAGCAGTTGCCCGGAAGCCGGAACTTGTGAGCTTCACCGTTATTCACAAAGCATCTTGTAGCATGCCCCACCTGAGACCGTCGGTTAATACCGGTAACGGTCCATAAGTTTGGTAAAAAAATTGGCGAAACACCGAGAGGGGTGACTACCTTCGCACAGCCCGAACCGTGCACGCTGGAGTTGCCGTGGTGGACAGCGGACAAACGTATCGCTCTACGGTAGTCTGAGAGCATGTGGGTTGAGCAGTTCGCGAAACTTATACCACTGGGTCGAGATATAACGGTGAACGAGGTCCGGACGCAAAAACAGATGTAAAAGAATGACCTGGATGAGCGGTCAACCGTACCACGTAGGAGCAAAGCAAATACGAGTGTCGGACAGACAATGGAGGTTCACTAGAGCCCCAGCAGCAAGACGGATACCACTGTGATGAACACTGCCTAAAAGGTGCACTTTAGAGACGGAAGCTACGCCACAGATGAAACTGCCATAACCCATTTTCGACTGTTTAAGATTTAAAAAGGAACTGAGAAAGTTTTTGCTAGCACATTCTATTTACAGCATAAAGGAATACTATACTATAAGTTCTTTCAACCCTAGTTTAACCCTATTATAATGATTGTATTCAGGTGTTGCAAAAAAAATTGTATGAAATTGCATGGTTGTATGACGTGTTCTATGTCCTTGAGCCTGGCTCCTTCTAGGATCCAAAGAACAAGATAATACAGTACAATACAATCGGACCAGTGAGCAATGCAAGCTCAATATGACGGTGGGATCTAATATTCCAGAAAAGCTCGGAGCACACGAAGCGAAGCGGATCATCACTGGAAGCACAAAGATGACGAATATCGTGATTCCAGGTGAGTTTGCTGTCTGAATATAAACTGGAAACGAGGTACTAAGATTGAGAAGCTAATCATGAAGAAGAGTAAGACGATGAAGCAGCCCTTGTGATGATAATTTGTCTTTTATAGGCAACAGGTTGTAGTGGTTTATTATTATTATTTTTATTTTTATTATTATTATTATTATTATTATTATTATTATTATTATTATTATTATTATTATTATTATTATTATTATTATTATTATTATTATTATTATTATTATTATGATTATTATTATTATTATTGTTGTTTATTATCTATTGTTGATGTTACTGTGTTACTATTATTATTAGTATTACTATTATGATTATTATTATTATTTTATTACTACTACCATAGCGGATAGAAGAGATAGTGTGAGCTCTTCGGGAGTTACTATGGTTCGCTCGCAAGATGGCACTGGTGTCGCGGTCGCTTCACTTTAGTTCACGAATGCATGGTGAAAATGGGTTTCATATTATCGATTAGCATTTTAAATACCTAAAATCGTAAGCACGAATATTTGAAATACTGTTTTGAAACGTCTTTCCTTGACACATAATATAGGATGCTATTTTACAATAATGGGTATTATAATTAATGAAAAACAATGGGAAATATCTGCTTACATGATTTTATGCTGAAAAATTAAACCATAATACAAATTATGTATGTTATGTATATAAAATATCGAAACTCGCGTGGAATTAGATATTGGAGATCTTGGAGAGTTTACGTGTTGATTTTGCTGACTTCGATGACGTCATTTCTCTACTGATTTCCTTGGTACGAAAAAAGAAGCGACACTTCATGTAATGTAGTGTTAACTTTCCAACTAAATCCAGTTTGTGTTCCACGCAGCATCCTATTCCACTGGGTCCTAATATGATTTCGTCTATGTTATCTAAGCACTCGTAAAATATATCACCCCACAAACTTTCAGGCGAGCACATTTGCTTCTCTAAAATAGCCTCGACTTGCAAAAGAATATTAACCACACATTCAGAGGGGTAGGTTAAATACCGACAATTTTTTAGGGTGCCATTGTCTTTTATTGTAGTGAAAGTGGAAGCTAATGTGTCAGAGGGTAGATCGGTGGACAGAGTAGAGGCGCAGGTTTCACAACTAAGTTTTTCGAGCATCTTTTTTACTATATAACCCCCTAAGTTGTATACTAAGCATCTTTTAGAAATATTGTCCTTATAGAGTTCGGGAACTTCACTTTCCCAGTCAAGTATTTTAGTTTTGTTCTTTATTTTGTTTCCAACAAAATCCAACAGCTCACGGTTTTTTTGCTCAGTTCGTTTTGCCAATATACGAATTTGATTCATAAAAGATGTAAGTGGTGGCTCCACTTTATTCTCGCAATTAGCAGCATTTGACAGTGCAAGTTTTACAGGGACATACACAGCCTGTAGCATATGTGAATGTAAAAAGTCAACTGTGGAAAGATGGTCATCACAGCTCAAAGAACGCATAATTCCAAAGTGCCGTTCAAGGGGGTCTTGTTGAATTTTGCTGTTAAGACGTATGCAAATCCTCTATTCCATAAATACTCGGACACTTCCAAAGTACTTTTTAAGGTGACTCTAAGAGATTCCATTGTTCTAGTTGAGCAGAATGTGTTATTTTCAGACGTTATTATGCGAAAGAAATCTTTTAGTACTCTGTGAGATTGCGAATTTTTATAGAGTGCTTTAATTGGAACTGTGGAGTTTAATGCATCTACAAGATTATTTACATCTCTTGTGAATAGTTCAGTATTTTCGCTTCCCTTAAATTTTTCAAAATTAATTTTCCTGAAGAAGTCAATGCCATTTGCAGTGCTGTTACTGAACTGAAAACACAGTCTTACATTCATTTTCTGTAAAGAGGAGGGGTCTATGTGGGATGAGGTAAATTTCGGGTAAACTCTAAGACCAGCAAATTTAGGAGAAGTGTCAGCTTCATAAATATATCTATAAAAATTATATTGGATGCTTTTATTTCTGTATAAGACATCCCCCTTATCATGAAAATAATTTCTCATGCATTTTATTATGTGGACGCAATCTGAAAAAGCCCATATTCTTCTTTTGTCATCAAGTGGGTCCTGGATATTGCATTGTGCATTTTCACATGTTGCTCCTATTCCTAAATTTTTCCATACTTTTTTGTTTGATTGACTTCCATCACTAGTGAAACCAACAATTCTTGTCCCTGAGTTTTCTAACTGGATAATCACTTCTATAAGGAGCTTAGCTAGTATATCACCGGGTGTAGCATTTCTACTTGCGTAAATCGCTACTGGTTGACTCCAATTATGTAATAAGGGAACAAACATAAAAACTAAAGCATGGTTAGCCATAGAATTTTTCTGATTGTCAGGAGTGTGGTCACCTAGATTCACGAATCCGTCCACTTTTAGTGAGCTAGCATTGAACCTAACTTCTCTTAATTTGACTTCATCAAATAGTACAACTCCAAGCTTGACTGAATGTAGTAGAAATCGCATTTAGAGCATTACTATTTATACCATATATGCGCTTTATCCCTTTAGATAATTTCCTTAAATGGGCTTCAGAAGGCAAGGGCAACAATTCATGTGTTAAGCAAAGTCTATAACCTTTAGGGCTTTTGATTTTAAATAGCAAGCTTTCTAATAGAAATTCATTGGTGTAACACATCCCCTTTGAGTTCGTCTGACATTTTTAAGTATTGTATCTAAAACCAGCTTTTGTTTTTTACTTAAACAATTTAAATTGCGTTTATGTTCGCAACAATTAGTAGCGAATTTCTTTCCTACTATTTTTAATTTAGCCCTCTCTTTAGATAGCAGGATTTTAGTTCTAACTAAATTTCTATTGAGGTTTGTAATTCTTTTCTTCAGTGTAGCAATTTCATTATTGACACTTGTGTTTGTGATCTTGGAGGAATTAGAACTGTTTTCTGTGAATTCCTCATTGTTGAAGGACGGTGCGCTTGAAATAAGAACTGGTTGACTGGATCCTGCATCTGGTAATTTACTGATTGTTGAATATTGCTTTTTCAGTAATTTTGTCTCTGTTTTGTGGAGATTTTCGGGATTTATGCATTGTATGTAGTTAAGTAGCTGGGTAAATTAGGAAATATACAGGGAATTGCTCCTGGCTTTAACCGCCATTTAATTCTAGGGATTTCAACTAATTTTCCATGCACAACGAATGAATCAACTTTCACTAAGAAGTCCTCTAGAAAATGTTTGTCACAAATACTAGATTTAACAGATAAATTAGTGTCTTTCCTAGGAAAGACTTTTCCCATTTGTAAAACAGATTTTTATCTTTAGGAGGAGTAAAAAAAGTCTAGCTTCTGAACGGTTTCTGTATCCTGAACGACACACGGGTACAAAACAAGTTGGCATTTTTAATCAATTACTGATGTTGCTTGAAACTTACGTTTTGAAGAACACACACATTTATGCACAAACTTAGAAGCAATTTCACAAGTTATGTACCTAATTACTCACAACACACAATGCATTCGTATAAAATTGTCTATACTTTCGAATCACATTATAGGCAGTTCGGCCGCATTTTAAGTCGACTGCGATCGCCACGCCATAGTTTCGGTCAGTTGCCACGGGACCACGGATCATGCAGTGAACTAGCGAGAAAGCTCACACTTTCTTTTCTATCCGCTTTGGTAATAGTAATAGTAATCGTAATAATATAATAATAATAATAATAATAATAATAATAATAATAATAATAATAATAATAATAATAATAATAATAATAATAATAATAATAATAATAATAATAATAATAATAATAATAATAATAATAATAATAATAATAATAATAATAATAATAATTAATAATAATAATGATGATGATGATAATGATAATGATAATAGTAATACTAATAATAATAATAATAATAATAATAATAATAATAATAATAATAATAATAATAATAATAATAATAATAATAATAATAATAATAATAAATAATAATAATAATAATGATGATGATGATGATGATGATAATGATAATAATAATAATAATAATAATAATAATAATAATAATAATAATAATAATAATAATAATAATAATAATAATAATAATAATAATAATAATAATAATAATAATAATAATAATAATAATAATAATAATAATAATAATAATAATAATAATAATAATAATAATAATAATAATAATAATAATAATAATAATAATAATAATAATAATAAATAATGATGACGATGACGATAAAATGCACTAATACACAATATACCAATACACTAATAATGATCTACAAGTGCATAACTTGGTGGTTTTGCGCACGATGCACTAATACCGCAAATTCACGCTGTCCTTGTCACTCCTGCCTCTGATTGACTGAACAGAAATAACGCATTCTGAAAGTAACGCAAGGTTGGAAAGAACGCACTTTGAAACTAGCTATAATCGCTCTACCCTTAGATCCGCACTTGCTGTAAACACAAGCCATCCAACGAACTCGCAATACGCCGAAACCAAAGCACACCATAAAATATAGTACCTTAAATATCGGCGATTATCTGTGAGTTTTCAAGATGTACGATAACCCTGGTAAAGACTACTTAAAAGTAACGCGATATTTCTAATATTCCTGAATAAATATCGTTCTGTTGCAACATAAATACGAAGTATGAGTCCACGTGGTGTTTGTTCTGTGTTAGTCGCAGGTGATAACATCAGGTTTACGCGGAGTGATACAAGGGGCGGATCTAAGGCTGGATGGAGTATAGCTATTTCCACATGGTTTTGATATGGGAATACGCTCATCATTGTCCTATTCTGATGAAACATAATCTCCCAAACATTCTGTTAACACCACGTTTGAAAATATATTCAAATAGTTCTTAATATGTTATTTACTCGCTTCATTTGGTTTTAATTATATATTAACGGGTAACAAATTAATCTCTATCATCAGTTTGTTAGATATCCTTACCAAAGCATTGAATAGTTTAGTAATGTTCTTGTGACAGTATTATCAGTACTATTGAGTAAGCTAATTATTAGGGCAAGGCAATTAATGATTTTGCATGTTTTCCTTATGAAGTTTGAAACATTACTTGCATATACAGAAAGGTATGGCACTGACTAACGAGTTAAATAAAAGCAATTTATTAGGGCATTTTTGTGTATTTTCTTACTTTTTTTACGGATAAGTCATGTGTTGGCAATTTTTAGGTCATTTTGAGCATTTTTAACACTTTTCCGGAAGGTTGGGAGATTATTTGTATTTAATTCATTTTTTAAAATCAAAATTCAGTATTTTTCGTTGTCAATACAATTTCTTGGATTTAAGTAAATGCTATGCTAAGTCCTACCCCTATTTTTCACGGAACGTGCACTATGTACTGGCCCACTTCTAGGAATTCAATTTTTTAGAGCTTAAGCTACCACGTACTCCTATTTTTCAAGGAAGGTGGTTAATGGACATGCCCAGACTCCCAAGGAAATTCCTATATCCAGGTAAACCGCCATTGTTGTACTGTTAAGCGAGATGATCAGTTGTACCTAGAACCTGTACGAGCACCATAAGTTCAAAATGCCTAAAGCGAAGGGAAGTAATAGTGTTAAATTGAAGGCATTTGTTTCAAAATATGGAGAAAATATTTTTTCCACGAAGGGTCATATATTATTCTGGAAGATCTGTGATATGAGAGTGGCTGATGAGATAACGTTTACATTAGAACAACATATGTCAAGAGAGAAGCATAAACGTGGCCTGCAATGACTTGAAAATAAACCTAGTGTAAGCTTACAGCAGATGCTTCTGGACGAAACTCGTTCAACATTTTCGCCATTTTGTGAGAAATTATGTGAAGCATTTTTATCGGCCAATATTCCACTTCACAAGCTGAATCATCCTAAGCTGTGCGCTTTCTTAGAAGAGGAGACAGGAAAATTAATTCCAGATCCCAGAACATTGAGAAGAACCTACGTGGATCGGTGCTACAACAAAACGTTGCAACAAATAAGACAAAGAATTGGAGAAAAGAATATATTCGTATCCATCAACGAGACAACAGACTGTAGGCCGTTAGGTAGCGAATGTTATTGTTGGAGTGCTAGCAGCACACAGCCCCAGAGAGCAATTTCTATTACATTGTGAGCAGCTGGACAAAGTGCAGCTTAGTATTTGACCATGCATTGAGAATACTTTGGCCTAATGGGATTCAAAATTCCAATGTATTTCTTTTTATAACAGACGCAGCACCCTACATGATGAAAGCTGCTGCTTCTTTAAGTGCACTCTACCCAAAAATGGTGCATGTTACATGTTTAGCGCACGCATTACACCGGGTTGCGGAAGAAGTACGTGCAAATTTTCCTGAAGTGGATAAATTAATTGGATGCGTCAAGGAAGTATTCTTAAAAGCCCCCTCTCGAGTTGTAGCATTCAAAGCAGAAGTTCCAGAAATTCAACTGCCCTTTTCACCCGTTTTGACTAGATGGCGAACATAGCTCGAGGCTTGTAGTTACTATTGCAAGAATTTTGACGTTGTGAGGAAAGTAGTTGATTCTTTTGAGTCTGTGTCAATCAAAAAGGCGCGAGAACTGCTGGCTGATAAAGAAATTGCGGGTAAACTTTCTTACACAAACACCAATTTTGGATTATTTTCTGATGCAATAACTTCTCTGGAAAAATCCCAAGTGACATTAATGGAGCAGCTACAAATAGTGGATAAAGTGGTGAATGATTTGAGCCTTGCACATGGTAAAGTGGGTAATGCAGTGGCAATGAAAACAAAGAAGTGTATAGACAAGAACAGGGGGTACAAAGCTTGTGTTCAATTGGCAGTGCTGTCAGTTTTCTCTTGCCGACTGTGAGTTAAATCCAGGAGATATTGCTTGCTTTCAGTATGCTCCAATTGTTTCCGTTGAAGTAGAGAGGAGCTTTTCCATTTATAACTTAGTACTAGCAGACAATAGACAGTCATTTTTGTTTGAGAATCTCCGTCAATTTTGGATTGTTAACTGCAACTCAAAATTGTTATAAAAGTGAACTGAAATGGAATTTCTTCAATAAAAGATACTCTAGCATGTACATTTATAATTTTCTTTTAATATTTTGATTTTATGTTATATTTTATGTAACTTAGTAACAAAGTGAGTGCTTAATGTAGTAATAATAAAAATAAATAGAATTTTTATTGGCAATGCTTTATTTTTTGGTAACTTTAACATATTTGGGGTCATCTTTTTGGGTCATTTTTTGTTGTTGTAATTTTTAGGTCATAAATTGCATTTCTTACCAAATTATAGGTCATTAAATGCCTGGCCCTACTAATTATTATTGATAAATTATTAAATGTGCAGTGCAAGCCTAGTTTGAGCAATTTTAAGCATATTGGAGCAAAATAATTTATTTTTATTTATCTCCTCTGCTTATCTTGGCACTGAGCTCAAAGTTACCCCAAAACACAAACTCAATTCTTAATCGTTGCTTTTCACACAAACTAACAAACTTTTAATCACGTCACAACAGCCATAGAGCAATAAGCTAACTACAACTCTATGGCTACAGTCAACTGTGTCGCACGGCGCTGAGCGTTTCATAACTGTTCTATGCCAACGCGACAATATCCTCAGCATTGAAGTGCTTACACACTTCCTTTTACCTTCAAATGTATATAGAATGTATTTCCTTACCTTGTAAAGTGACGGTGTACCAAGATAAAAGGCGTCTCTCACATTGTAATGTTCATACGAGAGAGAAAACAGGCGCAGAGCAATTCCCTCAATGGAAAGTAAGACAATGTTTAACTATATGCTGAATGGTGTGGCTATCCCACATCCTGTTCCTCTTCTCGCTTGTCCTAAGAGCACTCCTGATGAATCACACAGCCATACAATTCCTCTCAAATAATGATCTCAAACGCATATTGACTCATTCAAAAATTTGAAGCTTTCTCGTTTATTATTTTCCTTTATATTCCAAATACCTAAATATTTCTGCGTAGTGTATATCACAAATTACAAACTTGTCGTTGTTTCAGATTTGCCACTTCAGAACTTCTTGTGCAAGAGACGCCCAGGGAACAAAACATGAAGCTTTGAACGACGGACTAACTTTTGCAGCTTCTACAGGGAACCTGTCCCTTGCAAAGGAGTACCTAGAATGTGGCGCGGATCCAAACACCGTCATTCATTCTGCGGTTCAACATGGACATACAAAGATGGTGCAGTTGCTCCTGAACAGTGGTGCTGATAAAGATTTAGTCAGGAAGAAAGACAAGTACACACCTCTTCACGTAGCAGTACAACACGGACACCTGGAGTTGGTTCGTCTGCTTCTGAGTGAAGGCGCTACTACGGATGTGAGAACAAGTGACGGATGTACACTGCTGTATCAGGCTTCATGGTCTGGTAATGAACAGATTGCTTGGTTATTGGTCGACAGTGGAGCCAACCCAAACCTGAAGTGTGACGGCGCCGCTGCACATAGCCGTTGAAAATAACTTTATTGGACTCACAAGAATCCTGCTAGAACATGGTGCTGATGTAAACATCAGAGGGGTCGATAACTGTACAGCGCTATACACAGCTGCCAAGATTGACCATGAAGATATGGTACATCTCTTGTTAAAGCATAATGCTGGTGCTGATCTAAAATGTAACAACGGTGCGGCACCATTGTATATTGCTTCTCAGAAGAACCATGTCAAGGCTGCAAGGGCTCTTCTAGAACATGGTGCTGATGTAAACATCAGAGCCCGCCTCTGTAGCGTGATGGTTAGCGTGTCTGTCTCACGTTCAGGAGGTCGCGAGTTCGAATCTCGCTTAGGGTAAGTTATCCGGGTAAGGATTTTTTCCGAGGTTTTCCCTACTATTTATCTCCTCTGCTTATCTTGGCACTGAGCTCAAAGTTACCCCAAAACACAAACTCAATTCTTAATCGTTGCTTTTCACACAAACTAACAAACTTTTAATCACGTCACAACAGCCATAGAGCAATAAGCTAACTACAACTCTATGGCTACAGTCAACTGTGTCGCACGGCGCTGAGCGTTTCATAACTGTTCTATGCCAACGCGACAATATCCTCAGCATTGAAGTGCTTACACACTTCCTTTTACCTTCAAATGTATATAGAATGTATTTCCTTACCTTGTAAAGTGACGGTGTACCAAGATAAAAGGCGTCTCTCACATTGTAATGTTCATACGAGAGAGAAAACAGGCGCAGAGCAATTCCCTCAATGGAAAGTAAGACAATGTTTAACTAGATGCTGAATGGTGTGGCTATCCCACATCCTGTTCCTCTTCTCGCTTGTCCTAAGAGCACTCCTGATGAATCACACAGCCATACAATTCCTCTCAAATAATGATCTCAAACGCATATTGACTCATTCAAAAATTTGAAGCTTTCTCGTTTATTATTTTCCTTTATATTCCAAATACCTAAATATTTCTGCGTAGTGTATATCACAAATTACAAACTTGTCGTTGTTTCAGATTTGCCACTTCAGAACCTCTTGTGCAGGAGACGCCCAGGGAACAAAACATGAAGCTTTGAACGACGGACTAACTTTTGCAGCTTCTAGAGGAAACCTGTCCCTTGCAAAGGAGTACCTAGAATGTGGCGCGGATCCAAACACCGTCATTCATTCTGCGGTTCAACATGGACATACAAAGATGGTGCAGTTGCTCCTGAATAGAGGTGCTGATAAAGATTTAGTCAGGAAGAAAGACAAGTACACACCTCTTCACGTAGCAGTACAACACGGACACCTGGAGTTGGTTCGTCTGCTTCTGAGTGAAGGCGCTACTACGGATGTGAGAACAAGTGACGGATGTACACCGCTGTATCAGGCTTCATGGTTTGGTAATGAATAGATTGCTCGGTTATTGGTCGACAGCGCAGCCAACCCAAATCTGAAGTGTGACAATAGCTCGGCACCGTTGCACATAGCCGTCAAAAAGGACTTTATTGGACTCACAAGAATCCTTCTAGAACATGGTGCTGATGTGAACATCAGAGGAGTCGATAACTGCACAGCGCTTAACTCAGCTGCCAAGATTGACCATGAAGATATGGTACATCTCTTGATGAAGTACAATGCTAACGCTGAGCTAAAATGTAACGGCGGTTGGGCGCCACTACACATTGCTTCTTATAAGAACCATATCAAGGCTGCAAGAGCCCTGCTAGAACATGGTGCTGATGTGAATTTAAGAAGAAGTAATAACTGTACAGCGCTATCCACAGCTGCCTACCGTGGCCATGAAGAGATGATAGATCTCTTGATGAAGTACAATGCTAACACTGAACTAAAATGTAACGACGGTTATGCGCCACTACACATTGCTTCTTATAAGAACCATATCAATGCTGCAAGAGCCCTGCTAGAACATGGTGCTGATGTGAATTTAAGAAGAAGTGATAACTGTACAGCGTTATCCACAGCTGCCTACCGTGGCCATGAAGAGATGATAGATCTCTTGATGAAGTACAATGCTAGCACTGGGCTAACATGTAACAACGGTTATACGCCACTACACATTGCTTCTGAGAAGAACCATGTCAAGTCTGCAAGAGCCCTGCTAGAACATGGTGCTGATATAAATTTAAGAAGAAGTGATAACTGTACAGCGCTAGCAATTGCCGCCGACTTTAATCATGAGGAAATGGTACGTCTCTTGAAGGTCCATAATGCTAACGCGGATTTGAAATGCTAGAACGCCTGACTTGTTCTAAGAGAAGGAGGAGAAAGAGAGGGAGAAGGAGCATGAAGCTGAAGAGGAGTTTAGTTTACCAGCTTTTTATGGATACTTCAGAGCAATTACGAAAGTAAAACAGCTGCAAATAGTGTGGAGGTTAATTATATCAGTTAACCTTAGAGTCAGTGCAGAATTGTTAAGGGGAGGCATCTGACTCATTCTCGAAATATTGTACATATCAACTTATAATTCTTCAACTAATTTTTTTCTCAAAGATGTGTAATTTTGTTTTCTTTTTCGAACTGTGAAGTGTAATTAATTATCTTACATTAATACCTGAGCTCAATATTAAATTTACAATCTCTTATTAAGCATTTTAATTATTTGCTTGTCGTGAACTTGACAACAGGTTCAATAGAGCTGATTATCAATATCCAATTTCAACAAAGAACATCTTTAAGAGACAAGCTTGATATTTGCAATCTTACTTGTGACTATTATGTACAATGTGTAACAGAAATAGCTAAACCTCAGTTAAGAAAATAAGTATGAAGTTTGCTTTATTGATTAAGAAATTATAGGTTCAAGGGTTAGGTATATGTACCATGTGACGTTAGTGTTTATATATATAATTATATCAGAATTTTGTACGAATTGCCAGCTTGTAAAGGGCCTTTCGTGTTATTTGTTTTTGTGTAATTCCTCAGAAATAAATTAATTAATAAACAAATAAGAGCCTATAATAATAAAATGTGGCCACTAATTTACTTAAACCGTTACTTACATTCCAGATCCTTAGTCTTATTTAAATTTCAAAAATACTTACCACAAAACTCTACAAGTTGTAAAAACCTAGATACTACAGACCAAAAATATAATATACAACAAAATTAAAGCAGAATTTTATGCAACATACACAAATTAAACATGCTCAAATTTATAACTTATCACATCTAATCTCTATACTACCATTTCCTCTAATACCTGAAACAATCACAATACTAACTAATAATTAATTTAATATATACATATATAACGTATTAATATAATTCAATAAAATACTCATAATTCAACAACCAAAATGAAAAAAAAGCCTCAAATTAAAATTCCAAAATTACCTAGTTACATTTTTCCAAATTTTATATATTATTAAACATATAATTTCATTTAAAATATTAATTAATGTATTAAACTTATTCCTAATTCATCGAACCAAAGCAACCAACAAGGTTTCCATTTAATATACAAAAAATCAGTCAATTTGTCAAAATAATTCAAATAAATAAATGAGTTAACATTAAATCAATTACATTGGGAAATATTTTAATTAATAATTTCCCAAAATTCATCAAATCAATAAAAAAACAAAATCTTCAATTCAAATTACCAAAATAATACCAACTTAAAATTTGCGAAATTCTTTTAAATAATTTAATAGCATAATATTTAAATATTATGTACAAATAAATATTAATTTAATATCAACCAATAAACAGCAAAATTTGAATTTTAAATACCAACCTAATATCTAATAAAAATTTTCCAAATACTCGTATTTACACAATGTTATAATTTAAAATTCATATAAATTTCATTCAAAAATACTAAATTAATTTTATAAACATTTTTCATAATTCATCAGCCAGATTAAACAATTTTTCTAAAATTAAAACATCAAATATTGTAATGGAATGGGGTTTTTAAGCCATAATTTCAATGTTATTTAGGCAAGTTAATGACTCGGGGGTAGTGAACTCAGTTGGTTAGGGCAGGAAAGGTACACACACAAAATAATCGGGAAATACCACTAGGCATGGACGTCGCGAAGGATGAGGGGGGCAACGGGCAGCCGCGGCCCCTCTTGGAAATTAATGAATTTAATGTGCAGTCAGTTACTGGATATTAGACTATTGTTTCAATTTTGACGTAAAGAACAATTTTTACTTAGCACAAATTAATATGGTTATCTGCAGCAAATACTATAACTTTTGACAACAGAATATTGAATTCATATTGTTTGATTGCAAACTTGCAACATGCGGTCCTCCCCTGAAAAAAGGTCTGCCGACGCCCATGTCACTAGGACTATAAAGCAGATTCATTAAAAACTAATTATATTAACAAAACTTGCATATTGCATGAAATACCTGAATTACATATTGATTCGCACTCACACAAAGAAGACCTCTGGCGATGCTACCGGCTCAGGGGCCTGAGCTAAACTCACATGCTTCAGTCCAGGAAGGATCAAAGTTTCCCTTACTCCCACCCCTTTTTACTCACCGTTCCTTTTTACATAGCCAAGCACGTCTTATCCTGAGGCAACCCTCTTACCATCTAAGACAGAGGTGGGAAGGAGTGAGTGAGTGAGTGTGTTGGGTTTAAGGGCCCGTCGACAACTTGGTCATTAGGGCCCCGAGTCAAAAAGTAAAATTACGTACGGTCAAGTGTTAAAACATCACCCATTAAGGTTAAAATAGATAAAAACAGATAAACCACTATTAAAACGTTTCGTTTAAAATGCTAAAAACAGAAACTTAAAATTGCTACAAAGTAAAAAACAATAAAACGTTTAAAAAAAACTAAAAATATGGCATTCTAAAAGGCTAAAAACTCTGAAATAAAATAACCTTACACTTGCTTCATAAAATCAATTGTGGAACAAAACCGCAGCACTGTATTTACAGATACTGGGTCGTTGCCTAAAACTGACGACAGTGTAAGGCCCAGGCCAACGGACTGGCGCTCACGAGCGTATCGCGGACAATCAAGAAGGACATGTGCGACGGAGATTGGAGTATTACACGTCGTACAGACAGGCTCCGGATCACCACGCAAAAGGTGTCCATGCGTGGCTCGGGTATGGCCTATCCTCAGGCGGGTTAAAACCACTTCTTCTCGCCTGGAATCCCTGCTGCTGGTCTGCCAAGGTTGTACCGTGTCCTTGATTGTCCGTAACTGAGTGCCAGATAACGCTTCCCAAGATTCCTGCCAGAGAGCAAATAGATGGCGACGGAAATATTTCTGCAGATCTATATAGGGGAGCGTACGGGTGGAATACTCCGGAAGGCGACATGCAGACTTTGCAGCCGCATCCGCCGCCTCGTTACCCGGAATACCCACATGGCCTGGGATCCACGTAAAAACAAACTGGTATCCGCGAGACAGTAGCTGAGAAATCAACGTCTGGATTTTAACAACCAATGCCGAGGTGCCGATAAACTGTTGCAGGGCCTGGAGAGCGCTAAAAGAATCGGAACAAACGATAAAACTTCCAGGACCTGAAATGGAGATAAAAAGGAGGAAATAAAATATGGCAAACATCTCGGCGGTAAATACTGAACTGGCGTCCGGTAGGCGGTACGTATGAGCGTCACCGTTGTATATAAAGGCGCAACCCGTCGCACTACCCATCTGGGACCCATCGGTAAATACCGGACAGGAAGTCCGGTATCGGCCCAGTAGTTCCGTGAATAGTTGGTGAAACACGGAATGAGGGGTAGCTGTCTTAACACAGCCCGACAGCTCCAGGTCAAAGCGTGCGCACTGGAGCTGCCAGGGAGGACATTGGCCACGTGAATGCCGCTCTACGGCTGGCAGTCGAAGGGCATGTGCAGTAAGCAGTTCACGAAACCGGATGCCACTTGGACGGGAGATGGTTGTATTTCGCATATAACGGTGCGCGAGGTCTGGACGCAACACGGGTGGAAACGAAGGGTGACCTGGATGGGCGGCCAGCCTTGCCACGTAAGAACAAAGTAAAAAAGAGCGTCGAACAGACAGTGGAGGTTCGCCAGAATCAGCATACAGACAATCGATTCTGCTGGTGCGGAAAGCCCCAGTAGCGAGACCGATACCAGTGTGATATACTGTGTCTAAAAGCCGGAGTTTAGACGCAGACGCCGCGCCGTAAATAAAACAGTCGTAGTCTAATTTGGACCGAACCAGAGAGCCATACAACCTCAACATGACGGTGCGATCGCCGCCCCAAGATGCCCCAGATAAGACCCTGAGCACCCGAAGCGAACGATCGCAGGAAGCACGAAGATGGCGGATATGGTGCTCCCATGTGAGTTTACTGTCGAGGTGTAGGCCCAAGAACTTAAGGTGCGGTACAAAAGGAAGACGTGTGTCGCGCAGATGAAGATCAGGAGGAGGGTGTACTCCTCGCAGTCGGTGAAAGTGAAGACACTGTGTTTTCGTAGGGGACAGCCGAAAGCCGGTGCGTAAAGCCCACTCGGCGATGGAGGTTATGGTCAGCTGCAGTTGACGCTCGATGTGCTCCAAACTATAAGAGCGATAGTAGACCGCAAAGTCGTCAACATACAGCGACATCGGGATACCGCTACGAACAACACTAGTGATGCCATTAATCGTAACTGCGAAAAGTGTGACACTAAGGATAGATCCCTGGGGTACACCATTCTCCTGGATCTTCTCTTGAGACAGCGTGTTGCCTATACGGACACGAAAACGGCGAATGAGTAAAAAGTTAAAAAGAAAAACGGCTAAGTGACCGCGCAAACCATAACCGTGTAGAGTACGGAGAATGCCATAGCGCCAAGTAGTATCGTAGGCCTTCTCCAGATCAAAGAAGACACCCACGACATGCTGCTTCAGGAGAAACGCATTCTGTATGTATGCCTCCATGCGCGTCAGGTTGTCGACACTGGAGCGATAGCGACGAAATCCGCACTGAACATTGCTCAGCAGGTTATTCATCTCTAGCCACCACACTAAGCGAGTGTTAATCATCCGTTCCAAGGTCTTGCAGACGACACTCGTCAGGCAAATAGGGCGGTAGCTAGAGGGAAGTGTCCGGTCTTTTCCTGGTCGAGGGATAGGGATGACTATACCCTCTCGCCAGGAAGACGGAAAAACCTGCTGATGCCAGATGCGGTTATACATGCTCAACATGAAGGAAAGAGCTGCAGGTGGAAGATGAAGCAGCATTTGGCAGTGGATGTCATCAGGACCGGGAGAAGAATTCTTCGCTAGGGACAAGGAATGCGCCAGCTCCGCTTCGGTAAATGGTGCGTTGTACGGTTCACTTTGGGTACCGTTAAAACTAAGGCCTATCTGCTCCGCAGATTCCTTGATAGCTAAAAACGCTCTATCATAGCTTTGGGTTTGGCTAGTACAGGCGAAACACTCGGCAAGGGCGTCTGCGATGTCCTGCTCGCTGGTGAAACGGGAGCCCTGTACGGCAAGGCCGGGGATGATCGTCCGGCGACACTTACCGTACATTCGCCGAACAGCAGTCCACACCTTTTGCGCCGAACTTCGACGGGAAAGAGAAGATACATACTTTTCCCACGATTTGCGTTTTGCGTCTCGAAGTATAAATCTCGCCCTAGCACGAGCACGCTTAAAAGCGACAAAGTTCGCCTGCGTAGGATGTAGTGTAAAGACACGCAATGCACGCTTGCGTGCTTTAGTAGCCAAACGGCATTCCTCGGACCACCAAGGCACAGGAACGTGACGAGGTGTAGTGGAACCACGAGGAATGCTGGAATCTGCTGCACTAAGGATAGAGCAAGTAAAATACTCCACTATGTCGTCAATGGTGGTAAAACCATCGTCGGTAAGGTGAATGAGGGAACGAAACTTCCCCCAGTCAGCCTTGGAAATAATCCAGTGAGGAAAGCGTGTTGGCACAGAATTGTGGCCCGATAGGTGAATGCTAATGGGGTAATGATCACTGCCAAATAAGTCGGAAAGTACCGACCAGTCGAGTAGAGGCACCAGTGACGGGCTGCTAAAAGAAACGTCAAGCGCGGAGTGTGTACCATAGGCAGATGATAAGTAAGTAGGCACGCCAGTGTTTAATATGACTAGGCCGGACATATGGCAAACGTCTGCTACAAGGCACCCACGGGCATCGTCAATGTCGGAGCCCCAATGAGAGTGCTTGGCATTCAGATCGCCGAGAAAGATGAGCGGTGGCGGAATCTGTGCCAAGAGAGCCCGAAGATCGTTCGTGTGTACGACACTGGCCGGTGGCAGATAGACATTGCAAAGGGAGAAACAAAGGCTCTGCAGCTGCACACGCACCGCTACAGCTTGTAGCGGCGTGTTGAGTGGCACACTGGTGGCAGAGATATCATGCGCCACCAGAACAGCAACACCCCAGCTTGCTCGCCTATCAGCTGCAGAGTCATGTCTAAATGCCGAAAAACCACGAAGTTGTAATGCGTGGTTAGGGTGCAAGTGCGTTTCTTGTAGACAGACGATTGATGGAGAGCGTTGCGAAACGATATGCTGTATGTCCGGAACACGTGCCCGAAACCCATTAACATTCCACTGGATTATTTCCATGGTAAAGAATTAGGGATTCGTCTTCATCTTTTTCTTTTTCATCTTTACCTTAACCGACTTCGGACGGGGTAGGTTAAATTCGCCATCGTCTGGTGACTCCGCCGACGTCCGGGAGTCTGAAGATCCCCGGCGGCTCGCTGAACGAGAGCGGGAGCGGGACTTCATGGACGATGTGCGACTGCTGGCGCGACCAGAAGGCCTAGAATAATGGCTGTCAACAGGCTGGCTGCGGCTAGTTGTCTTCTGAGCTGGTGTCTGCACGGCTATAGATGTAGTAGCAGGTGTAGCTGTGGCACGAGACAGTGAATGGGTATTCGCAGGTAGGTCAGTCTGTGTAGAAGCATCTGACACAGGAACGTGCTGTATCGCTACGCTGCTGGCAGGAGCGCGTCGGGCAGCCAAGGCATAACCTGTGGTGGTAGCAGGTTTCACCTGCTCAAAGCGACGACGCGCTTCTGGAAACGTGAGATGTTCTTTCACGCGCAATTCTTGTATACACTTCTCATCCATGATGCAGTATTATTAGTTATGGTAGGTGTTGTGTTGGAGTGTTTTGTTTCCCATTGTTTGATTGTTTGCATTATATCGTTTGCAGTTGGCCTAGTGCGATTATCTTTTATCTTCATTGTAAATGTTATATATATTAACGAATAAAATTGTGATAATAAATACACTAATATTATTTCAATTGTGGCCTCCAGAGCAAAGAAGACTATCTCAATTGAAAGACTAAAAGTTAATACATCGACGTAACATATAATTTTCACGGGGGTTGCGTCTCAAGGAAAATTATCAGCTGTAAATTGTGAACATACTTCATACCCGTACCACGACCGAGATAGGAGAGAAAGAGTCATCGCAGTTCATCGAAAGAGTTAGCCGGATCTTTTATACGAGAAAAGAATTCATCATACCGACCCTTCAAAGTGACGACGAGCAGAAGATTCCCTTCATACTGGTGTCGGGAGATACCAGCCGGAAGAGACTCCTCCATACTGGCGCCCAGACGCGCGACGGCTCGAATACAGGCGTATAGAGTAAAAATATGTACCTGGACAAAGAGTGAAAAGAAGACATTTTGACGGAGTATCCTTTTTCTTGTGCTCCAGAATTCAAGTAAGACTAGTACTAATTTATGATACTACGCAATAAGAAAATTGTACAGAAGATGGAAAAAGTTGAGAAAGATAATGATAGTGTAGAGAGGGAAGTGAGTGATAAGTTATCAGTAGAAGGTAGAAAGAATGTAGTATGTAAGGAATCTGAAATAGGATTGAAAGAAATATTGGAAGCGATGAACAAAAATACAGCAGATATAAAAGCAGATTTTGTTAGAAATGTAACAGAACTAAAAGCAGATGTAGCAGATTTGAAGGAGGATAATGCCAGAAATATAAATAAATTGTCACAAGAAATTGAATTATGTAAGAAGGAATGTACAGAAAGAATTGAATCAAGTAACAATGATATAGCTAAATTAGGTGAGTTAGTAAGCGTGATAAAATTAGGACAGGAATCAAACACAGTAGAAATAGAAAATGTTGTAAAGGGTATAAGCGCTGAGATGCAGTCACAGCGAGAAGAATTGAATAAAGTAAAGGAGGAAGCCAATGTAAATGTAAATAGAATAAATGAAACGGTTACAAAGGAAAAAGAATTTACAGGAAGGCTTTCCCAAGTTGTGATTGCTCTACAGGCTGATAGAGTTAATGACAATCATGATCAATTTGTGAGTGAATGCAAAAATATGACCAATACTGATGCACTTGACAATAACAGTAATATGGCGGACTTTCAGGAGAATGATTTAGCTATGCCAATGCACTCCCCTAGTCAAAACCATAATTGTCACGATAGTCACTTGTTCCATGACCTAACCCCTCCGTCATTTGACGAAGAAGCCGGTGACAATCCAAAAATTTTCATAAAAGAACTGGAGGATTATTTTAGGATCAAACGAATTCCGAACGAGATACGAATGATGGTGGTTAAACGCTGTCTTAAGAAAAACGCATTGGAATGGTTAAGACTAACTTTGGCGTCTCACGAAACATATAGTATGTTTCGAAACCTTTTTATAAATAGATTTTGGGGACCGGGACGTCAAAACCAGATTAAAGTCGAACTGGCTACCGGACATTATGACAGTAAACGTGGTATTTCAATGATGGAGTATTTTTTGAAACTGGCGAACAAATCGAAACTACTCCAACCTCAGTTGAGTGAACAGGAGGTTATTGAAGCACTTATTCGCCATTATCCACCGCACATAAGAAATAATCTGATCGTGGCGAAACCGGTTGATTTTTCGGACGTAATTGAATTATTGGCAGAGTTCGAGGCACAGAATAATTACCAAGAGACTAACTCCAGTCAGCGATATGAAAATGGACAGCGCGCTGTAGGTGGCCAAGGTAGGAATCAAGGAACGCAATTAGAACGTCTTAGAAATAATTTTCCAACAACGAATGAGAACCAGGGAAATGGTGTGAGAGATGAAACACACCAAAATAATGGTGCAAACTACAGAACAAATAGACGTCCTGATGTAAGATCGAATTACAGAGGTCCTATACCGCGAGACAGACAAAATCCGCGATACGAGAGACGTAATCATGATTATGGTGGCGATACCAGAGGGCGTGGAAGAACCAGTCAAATTAATCACATCCGGTTTTACAGAAATTACAATCGTAGGTGGAATGGAAGCTACGATCCGAGAAATCATAGTACAAATTATCAGGAAAATGTAACCCAAGTGCCTAGGTTCGAGGAGGAAAGCGTCGAACGCAGGAATGATCGCGACTTTCCTAGAACACAGAATCAAGAAACAAATACTGGCACGATATCAACATGTAACAATCAAACGAATGAGAATCAGGGAAATTAATTCCGAAATCATCTTATGCCTTGGAAAATGATTTGATGGTGCAGGCACAGGGCAAAATTCACGTAAATTTAATCACCGACAACAAAATTAACCCAGTAAAGTCCAATAAAGAGTTAGTCAATCCACCTCAAATTGAGTTAAATATATGGGACCGTAGCTTCACTGTGTTAATAGATACTGGGGCAAGCTCATCGGTAATTTCAGAGGAATTATTCCAGGAATTATTATCCTCAAACAAGATAGAGTACTTGCACGTAAACAATGTGTATTGTAGTACAGCGATCGGTAAAAAGAGAGATCGGGTGAAATATCAAATGTTAGTTAAAGCACATGTGAATGGTTGGAAATGTGATTTTGTGGCATTAGTTATTCAGCGTTTGGCAAGAGAAATTATTATTGGAAACGACTTACTTTATCACTGGCAAGCAATCATCGATTTCGAAGAGCATGAACTACGCGTTAAAGATGGTGAAAACACGCGAATAGTGAGACTGTTAGAAGGTGAAAATATTGAAGCGAACGAGGATTTCGACGATGTTAATAATGGAAGATTTTTTGTAGAGAATGTTATATTGTACGACGACGAAAAAGTAAGTGCAAATGAAGAAGACGACTGCGATGATATACAAAAATACGTCGAAATTGATTTGTTTAATAATAATGTTCGCGGAGTTCGAGGAGAGAATCACCATCTGCGAGATGATTGCGGAGTATACAGATTGGATGTCGTCAGAGATGATAAAAAGAAAGAAGAAGAATCTTTTATGGCTACGCTGAACGAAAAAGTGAATAATGCGCACAATATAAATGAAGAACAAAAGAATCAACTGAGAGCGTGCTTAATCAAGAACCGAGAAGTATTCAGTTCGAAACCCGGTCTGTGCAACAAGTACACCCACATCTTTAAAGTGGAAAACGCTACCCCTTACTCCCATAAAAGCCGGCCCATTCCAAACTCAATAAAGGACAATCAATTATAAGAAAAATCATAAAACAAATTTTAGTGGGGAGGGGCATAGAACCCCTGAAAGTTGCCAAAAATCGAAACATTGTCAAGAGAAAATATTTTTGTATTCAACGATGACATGTTTTTCAACACAGTTGTTATATTGTTGTACAATTACATTGTTGTGGGGAGATCATCACAGTACATGCAACATTGTATGGCTGAAAACAATTTTCCCAAAATAGAATTAGTTGCATATACTGTGGTGAGGGGCATTTGATGCAGTATTATTAGTTATGGTAGGTGTTGTGTTGGAGTGTTTTGTTTCCCATTGTTTGATTGTTTGCATTATATCGTTTGCAGTTGGCCTAGTGCGATTATCTTTTATCTTCATTGTAAATGTTATATATATTAACGAATAAAATTGTGATAATAAATACACTAATATTATTTCAATTGTGGCCTCCAGAGCAAAGAAGACTATCTCATTAGAAAGACTAAAAGTTAATACATCGACGTAACATATAATTTTCACGGGGGTCGCGTCTCAAGGAAAATTATCAGCTGTAAATTGTGAACATACTTCATACCCGTACCACGACCGAGATAGGAGAGAAAGAGTCATCGCAGTTCATCGAAAGAGTTAGCCGGATCTTTTATACGAGAAAAGAATTCATCATACCGACCCTTCAAAGTGACGACGAGCAGAAGATTCCCTTCATACTGGTGTCGGGAGATACCAGCCGGAAGAGACTCCTCCATCCAGGAACTTCGCACACTGACGCGAGCTGGATGGATGCTTCCCTTCACAGTTCACACAGAGGGGATCCCGTGTACATGTCGGGTCCTCATGGGCTGCTAAACCACAGCGCTCACATACAGCAGGATTATTACACAAGGTCTTAGTATGGCCGAAACGTTGGCATCTAAAACAACGCATGGGGTTCGGCACATACTGGCGCACGGCGGCACCTTCGTAGCCACAAAAGATGTACTCGGGCAATTTAGTTCCTCTGAACGTCAGAAACACCGTACGCAAAGGTACATCCTTGCCATCCTGCTTTCGGGTAAGACGGTAAGCCTGACACACACGCTGGTCGGAGAGGCAGGTGGTAATCTCATCGTTCGACAGATTGTCCAGACTGGAGGTGGTGACAACTCCCCTACATGTGTTGAGCGATTTGTGTGGGGCTACCCGTATTGGGTAGGAGCCCAACAAACTCGCCTTTAAAAGTTTCTGGGTCTGGTCTGCCGTGTTGGTTTCGATCAACAGCGTACCGTCTCGAACTCTGGTCGCGTTCTTAACCGGGCCACATATTCTGTCGACTTCTCGTTTTATATAAAATGGGCTAAGGTCCTTTGTCGTTTTCCCGTCACATGCCAAAGTCAAAACTAAGAAAGGGTCAAAGGAAGAGGGGCTGCGCGGAGACATGATTATTTGGACCCCCATCCGGAACCGTCGGCGTCAGCCTGCCATCCGGGGGTCAAAGGATAAAAGACACCAAAATCTCCACGGTCTGTGCCGCCATGGAGACCCCTCCATGACTGATCTCAAAGCGTACTTCAGAGGGGCTACCCTCCGATCTCCACTGCTTGTCCGCATGGGTAAACCGTTCACCACGTGACACACCGGTTGTATGCCCCCACCACAGGAATAACCGCCTGTGGCTCCCCGCTTTAGCACACGCTGCCTCAACGGAGTCAGCGTGGATTCAGGGGACTTCGGGTTGATTACACCGGGGCTCCGTCAGCGGTAACATGTCCGGCCGGTGATACTAACCCGACGGCACGCGGCCGTCGGGAGATTAACACCGGCCGTGCCCTCAAGGAGCTACGTGGGTGTACTTGACGTGTGGACGGGCTCCGCACCTAAGGCTACACATGGGGGCAGTGTGAAGGGTCCGCCTAACCTTCGCGCCTGAGACCTCCGAAGAGCACACAAGTCGGGGGCTGCGCCGAGAACCGTGGGACAGGACCACGGAGATAGGAAAGATCCCTGCTGGTGAGACAGGAGTTATAAATCTAGGAACTTACAAACTAATAATCAGAATAAGCCTAGAAGAGGAAGAGGGTGATATAAAAGGCAACATAAAAGCTGCACGTGGCACAGTTAATGAGTGTGAAGGGGTGAAATGATGGTGAGCAGCTCGGGGCCCCAGGTGCGCCAAACCCGGACCTACCGTGGTAGGTTCCCCTGGGGGAGTTTGATTTCGGAGTCCTCTTCTCCTAGATGAGTTGTCGACCAAGACTACCGAGCCTCATCTACCCGTTTGGAATGTTCTTAGCTTCCCCTCACCTCTTGCCTACCAGTGGTCCCAAAGACACTTAGTAGGCCGTCTGGATCGGGTACTGAGCCCCTCCGCCACGGCAAGGCGACACTCCTTCGGAGGGGAGATGGGAAGGAAGGAAGGCACTCAAGGTGTGAATTTACCATCCCTGTCGTCCCACTACTGTCTTTCAACAGCCAGTTGTTTCTTGTTATAGTCGCGTGGCAGTGTAAACAGTACAGTGGTGACTGCGTATGCGGCATGAATCAACAGCGAAGGTTTAATCGGAACTGGGAGAACATTGTTCACTTTCCCTTGCCATACACGAAATTACTAATATTAAAGATCCATTTACATACGATCTTTTGGTGGCCCAAGATGAACTGCAATTGGAATTAATTAAACCTTCAAAGCAACACATTATTGCGCAGTTTAGGAAAACTTGTTTTGGATTTGTACACATCACTGCCAAAAATGTTTCCCAAGCTGCGCCTTTTTGCAAGCAAATTACTGGCCATGTTTGGTGCTACTTATCAATATGAACAACTGTTCAGCATATCGATATTGAATAAGAGCCTGCTACGGATAAACATTTTCAATCTGTTCTACGCTTGAGTTCATCTAGTTTGCAGCCGGACATCGAAACCGTAATATTTAATCAAATCTGATTTGTTGTACACACATGAGTTTCTCTACTCTTGTACTAACCATTCTTAAAAACTCTTATTCCTATATCTTCTTCGTGTTAGTTGAGATAAGCATTTGTACAAATTCTCTTATTGCTTATTTCCTAGTATGTGCAAGGGGAATATTAGGATACAGTAGGCTTTGAGCGACAGTCAAATCTTTAAAAGCCTTGAGATTCCGTTCTCTTCACATGCTTAACAAATAAAAAATGAAGAACGATGTTGCATTTCACGAAATTTTAAGTTTTCCAAACTTGACGAGGTTAGGAATATCTCCGAAATGGTTCACTCTACATAGACATAAATTGTGTGTTTTAACGAGATCTAATTTTTTTTGTATAGAACCATTTTGTCTATCTCTTACGCTTTACGAGTTATTCAAAAGTCATCTAGAGTAAACAGGGTTACATAGGCTATAGCCAGAAAATTCAAAATATACATTTCATTTGTCATAAAAAATATCTTAAACATATGACATTATAATCAAAATCGTTAGAGCCATTTTCAAGAAAATCAAAATTTTCCACGTAAAGGGTAGTTTAGAGTGGGGGTATTTTCTTCAAGTTCTTCGTGTTGCATTCTTGAAACACATTAAACTCAAATACCAACCTTGGTTTTTAACCGACTTTTCGTTGTTGAGTTATGCTGACTGACAGACAGACAGACAGGGAGACAGAGAGAGAGAGGGGCTTTTTATTAAAAATGCTTTTTTTTTTTTGGATTCAGGGGACCTCAAAACATATTTCCGGTGAAATCTCGACATCGAATTTTTGGGTGGAGTACAATACTTCCTCTACTTAGCAGCCAACCGTGTAAACTAGGCGAGTACCATTGTGACTACGCCACTAATAAAATGTATATTGCAAACAATTTCAATACACTTTTCATATAAATTATAACGTTTATTTTTGAGAATACAGTATAGAAACTTTTACTTGTCTTTAGTAGTATAAGGGAACTGCACAACAGCTATTGTATAACAAAACAAAGGCAATAAACATGTTAGTTCTATGGAAGTGCTTTTGTCAACTTAAGGTTTGGCTAGACTCAGTAATGTGGTGAGCGAGCGGTTTCTCACACAATGCCAATACGAGCCGTCTACGTCCTTCACTCATATTCGCTAGTGTCATTAACTCTCTTTGTGCTTTCCTAGCCAACTCTTGAGTTCAAAAGTATGCATTTGATCGCGTCGCAAAGGACGTTTCACCCGAATGGCCACCAATGCCCCCCCCCCCCTCCCCGCTGTGTTTATCTGCCACATAGAAGGAAACCGGGAGAGGTGATTGAAGGGGTAAAGCACTTCACACTTCCAGTGCCCATGTTGCCGGCGCTGAATTCTAAGATGACATCATTCAAGCGTGGCTGACGTATGCAGTTTGTGCTTGTCGCGTGTATTCTGCAAACAACAGCTCTTTCCCATGCTTAACAAGTTGACATACATAACCATGTGCACCTGGCGCTTACAAAGCAGAACTAGAACATGGAATTAGAATTATTTTCAAGTAAGCGCCACAATAGAATATTTTAACAACATTTACCAAGTTCACATATACATATTCATACATATTTCAATGCCCGCCTCGATAGCGTGATGGCTAGCGTGTCTGCCTCACGTTCAAGAGGTGGCGAGTTCGAATCTCGCTTATGGTAAGTTATCCGGGTAAGGTTTTTTCCGAGGTTTTCCCTTATCCTGAGAAGACGAATGTCGGGTAACTTAAAGCTCCATGGACCTCGGCCTCATTTGAGCATCATTTCACCTTTCACCCGTTTCATTCACTCACCGTCCGATATGACGCAATGTTGGAGGACGTTAATTTAAAAAAAAAAAAAAAAAAAAAAAAAAAAAAAAAAAAAAAAAAAAAAAAAAAGGTATTTCAAATTAGTAAACAATTTCAATTTCTACTTATATCAAATACATAATTAAAGATTTACAAATTTTCAAAATTGAAATAAAATACTACAAATAAATAGTTTCAAATAAAATTATCTCTTTTTATCCTCTTTTTATAATATACACACATATTTGAATTTCAAAATTCAAATATAATATGCCATGTTAACCACCTTTTTATAATATCCATATAATTAATTATGTTTACGGAAGTTCAAAATTCAAATATAAAATTTCACTCTTATCTTCCCTTTTTAAATATAGGTACATATATAATTTAACAAAATTTCAAATAAAATATATCACAATATTTTTTTTAATTAAAATTGTTTCCATGTTTATCCCCTTTTTTAATTACATATATAACATAATTATTTTTTAGATTTAAAACGAAATATTCCAAATAAAAACAAATTAAACAATATTTTCTATTTTATACCACTTTTTGTAATATACGTACATATGTGACTAATCCCGGCGCGACAGCCCATGAAGGGCCAAGGCCTACCACCCAACCGCTGCGTCCCCCCCTCTGCCCACTACAGGCGTCGTTTGTGAGGTGTAGTATTGGAGGGTGGGACGTGGTCAGCGCCCCGAGCCCTCCAGGCCAGTTATGCCGTCTTGTAGACCTGGGGCCGCTACTTCTCCATCAAGCAGCTCCTCAATTGGTCCCCCCGGGACCTAACGAGGCTGAGTGCACCCCGTGCCAACATATGTAACTACAGAAAATAAATTTCTATAACTCACTATTTAAACAAATTTAGTTATCCAATAAATAACTGGCATCCGGTTAAAATTAATACTAAATATTAGCTCTAGCTTAACACTAAAGGCTGCCGGCCAACTGTACTGGTATCCAGCACAAAGTTTATCACTTAATATATTTCTGGTATCTTCTTTATATCCTTACACCTCTAACCTTTACTCCCAAGCTCATATTCCTTTACTTCCCTACTCGAACCCACGTTTTCTTCCTTCCTTAAATCACACTAGGGAACGTGGGTTTTGTACCCGAAACAAAATAGGCTAATTCTTATGCAAAATGACTCGCTGATTCCAAAAATGCATCTTAAAATGCTGTATCATATTACGTCTTTAAAGAATTCTTATTCTTATTATTTTATAAAAATTTACAGAAATGAGGTATGTTACCAGCTCATATGGACTTAATTTAAAATAATAGTCATTTTATTATTAAATAATATTATTATATGTGTAAAGAAAATGCACATTATTGGAAATATCCAGAGAAATTTTCTATCACGTAAGATTTATCAGTAAATGTAATTTTAGACTCTATTATAGAAATCGTATTTAAATGGGTACGCCCAACTGAAATTAGAATTAAGTTGCTATAAAATTACTGATACAGAACTTCATAAGTTATCAGAAAGACCTGAATACGTGTTACTCTGTTTTCTATAATGGAAAGGATTCCTATCTTGAGAATTAATCGATTTATGGCCCTGAGGTCCACAGCCAACCCTCCTTTATCACGCTCCTCTCCTTGTCTTTCATTTCAATGAGTGTTATGTTGAGTACTCTACTGGGTGGTCTGTTTTTTATTACTTTCTCAACTGGTAAGTAGAAGAAAGTATTGTATTCCACCCAATTGTTCGATGCTGAGATTTCACCGGAAATATATGATTTGAGACCCCCTGAATTAAAAAGAAAGCATTTTTAGAAAGGTCTGTGTGTGTGTGTGTTTGTGTGTGTTTGTTTATGTGTGTGTATGTCAGTCTGTGGACAGCATAACTCAGAAACGAAAAGTCAGTTAAAAACTAAAGTTGGTATTTAAGATTAATGTTTTCAAAGGATGCGACACGAAGATTTTGGAGAAAATAGCCCCACCCTAAACTACCCTTTACATGGAAAATTTTTCGAAAATTTTTATTTTCTTGAAACTGGCTCTAACGATTTTGATTAAAATGTCATAGATTTAAGATATTTGTATCACAAATGAAGCGTATATTTTGAATTTTCTGGCAATAGCCTATGTTGTCCTGTTTACTCTGGATGACTTTTGAATAACTCGTAAACCGTAAGAGATAGACAAATTTTTAATGCACAAAAAATGTAGATCTTACTAAAACACACAATTTATGTCTGAATAAATGTTTTGGTAGAGTGAGCCATTCGGAGATGTTCCTTGTTATTTGTGTCAGTTTCGGAAAACAAAACTTTCGTGAAATGGACCATCGCTGTTCATTTTTTTGTATGTGAAGCGTGCAAAGAGAACGAAATCTCAAAGGTGTAGGTAACAGATTTGACTATCGCTCACAGCCTACTGTATTCTAATATTCCCCTTATACCTACAAGGAAATAAGCAATAATATAAGTTGTACAAATGGTTATCTCAACTAACACGAGGAGTAATGTAGCTAATTCGCCGTGCTAAAGAAAGGCTACAGATATGGATAAAGGTGAGTGTAGGAAATGTACTAATGATCCAAATAACGTTTGTTATGTGTGTGGACAGTTCATCCCTAAATCGCAGCGAAAAATGTAACAAGTATTACTAAAACAGCAGATTCATTATACTTTGGTTCTACCCTAGGCGATGAAGATAGTGAATTGGCTCCCATGTTTGCTGCATATCGTACAAAACTGGTCTAAATCAATAGCTATATGGCAAACGCAAATCTTTGCCGTTTGCAGTGCCTATGGTGTCTAGAGAACAATCCAACAATTTAAATTACTCTTATTTTAGTAATACAAAGACTACAGATGTCTCTGGAAAAAATTAGTTGAGTATCAAATATCCTAGTGTTCTATTAGTAATAAGACCAGTTGCTCACAGTGAAGGTCTTCCGGTGTCTGATCCTCCAGAAGCATGGGTTGAAGAACATGATGGATCAAGTTCAAATCATGAAGTAGATGACAGTGAACCCTCAACATCCCAAGTCCCTATATATCAATGTGAATGAAGTGATGACACACATTTTGTTTCTCAAAAAGAACTAAGCGATCTCATTCGTGATTGGAAACTGAGTAAAATGAGTCAGAATTACTGGTTTCCAGACCACAGGAGTGGAATTTCCTGGCAAATGAGCCTAACATAACATTTCACCGATCTCAACACAAACAGTATTCACAGTATTTCACAACGAAAGACAACATCTGTTTCTTCGTTAATGAAGGAATGAGGTATAGAGCATTATGTCAAAGATTGGCGCCTCTCTATTGACTCTTTCTAAAAACAATTTAAAAGCATTGTTGCTACATAATGGCAATTTACTACCATCAATACCTTTATTTAATGTCATAGGGATGAAGGGTACATAAGACTCCATTTCCACACTCTTAGATGCTATCAGTTATCAAAATCATGGCTGAGGAATTTGTAGTGACCTCAAGGTAGTTGCATTGCTAACGGGACTGCAGGGAAGCTTCAGAAAATATTGCTGTTTTATGTACTTATGGGACAACAGGCAAATTAATAGCATTTTATAGTGAAGGAGTGGGGAAAAGGGAAAACTATACACCTGGAGCAAGTATGTTCCTGTAGTAGACCCAAACAAAGTTCTTGTTCCCCCTCTTCACATAAAGCTCGGGTTAATGAAACATTTTGTTAAAGGTTTGGACAAAACTGCAAATACGTTTCACTATTTAAGAGGTATCTTTCCCAAAATATATGTGTCTAAATTAAAAGAAGGCATGTTTGTCGGTTCTCAAATTAGACTACCTTTTAAAGACAGTGTTTTATAATCTAAGCTTAATTGTGTTGAACTGGCAACATTGAACTCATATAAATCAGTGGTGAAAGACTTCCTGGGCAATAACAAAGAAGAAAATTATGAAACTTCAGTCTCAGAACTATTAAAGAGCTACAAAGAAATGAATTGCCGAATGTCACTTAAAATCCACTCTTTACACTGTCACTTTGGCAG
Source organism: Tenodera sinensis (assembly GCA_030765045.1). Lineage (NCBI taxonomy): Eukaryota > Metazoa > Arthropoda > Insecta > Mantodea > Mantidae > Tenodera > Tenodera sinensis. Next base: position 71,891,718 of record CM060974.1, on the reverse strand, counting down.
TTTCCCTACAAACCTAGGAGTTGTAAGTGACGAGCCAGGTAAGCGTTTTCACCAGGACATTTGTGAGATGGAAAGACCTAACCAGGGTCGCTGGGATTCAGCCATGTTGGGAGAATTCCTGTAAATTTTCATAACAGATAAGAATACCTAAAAAAACGTCACGTGAAACAGCATTTTAAGGTGCATTTTTGGAATCAGCTGATTAATTTACATAAGAATTGGTCTATTTTGTTTCGGGTATATGAAAAACACATTTGTTTGCTAGTGTCATTAATCACATTGAAACAAAACTTCCCAAATTATTATCTCCATCTGGGATTTCAAACCTCTCTCTCAAACACTTCCCAAATTGATACTCACATTTTAATTTTCACTTCACCTACACCACCACATAATTGTAATTCCTTATAGTATAACAGGGAAACTACAAGAAAACGCAGACCATAACTTGCTATAGGAAATATGCAGAGCTCATTAAAGTAGATATTTATTTGGACCAAACAGATGTTAGCAGTTTTAGAAATATTCCATGTTGCAAGGTGAGTGCATCATCTGGCGCACATATGTAGTAACAATTATTTCCTTTCTTCATGAGCTCGTTAGTTAACACGAACAAACATTTGAATGTAACATGAATAGAGGAATCACCTTGTGTATGAGTAGTGTAGGAGATGGTAGAGTCACAGCCTATAATAAGATTTGACACAGAAAGCTTTTCAAGCCCATACGATCCCATTTGCGCTGCCCTTCCTCCCTTATATGAATTTGTCATTGACAGGGAATATTGTGTCAAAGTATCACATCAATATTTTTATTTTACGTTTAATATTAAAGGCCGTCTAACTGTCAGCAGGATCACACAGTTTTGCTAATCAATTTCTGACTTTAGAATTGTACCACATTAAGGACCGGATTCACCAACCAATGTTAAATTTTAACCCAATGTTAAACAAATTTAATACTGAGTTAACGCAAATTATGTTTCATCGAACAATGTTAGCTTTAACACAAAGTTAAACTCGATGTTACCTTCACATTGACATGTCCCTGGAATAAGAGAACCTGGGACTGAAAAATAACCGAAATATTATCAAATTGACGATTTTTAGATTTATGCACACAAATATTCCCCAAATTATCCCAGTTATCGGTTGACAGTGAAACTTTTTATATTCCACCACTTTTAAAGGTTTTAAATTCCATGTGCGCTACATTCAAACACACCCCCTGTTGTCCTTAATATCTCTTAAGGATGCGAGGCGAAGATTTTTAAAAAAGTCCTCCACCCTAAACTACATTTATATGCAAAATTCTTGGACATTTTTTATTTTCTCGAAAATGGGTCTAATGATTTGGATTAAAATGCCATGTGTTTAAATTATTTTTATGATAAATGAAATGTATATTTTGAATTTTGTGGCTATAACCCATGTAGTCCTGTTTACTCTTGATGACTTTTAAATAGCTCCTAAACCACGAAAGATAGACCAAATCTTTCTATGCAAGTATGTAGATCTTGTTAAAATACACAATTCATCTATGTCCTCCTTTTTTTATTCCTTGTTATTTGTACTTATACGTTTCTCAAATGGAAGGTCATAATTCACTTTTTTACATCTTAGGTGTGCAAAGAAAACGGAATTTCAAAGCCTTCATATAACGACCAGCTTTCAAACATTTGACTATCGCTCAAAGCCTAATGTAGGCCATGATAAGGCATTTGATTTTCTCAATACTGCTATAAGGAATTAGTTACTGTACATATTACTTGGTGACATATGTACATATCTCTTGTTTGTTTAAGTTTAGAAGATATATGCTAGTTTGTGGAAATATTAGTAAAAATATTTTTATATTCAGGAATAATTAATTACGATTTATTGATACGTATACATTGCGATGATTTCGAAATGGCGATATTTACGCCGACAACATATTTTATACCTTATTTTTATGAAATAATATACGTAATTGACATTGACAGTCAACAAAACAGGGGACTAATTCTTGACCCTACAAACCTGTACCAAATGAAGGGGATTGGTAAGGAGAAAAAAAAACTATATTCTGAACCTTGCATTTCTTGTTTAAAAGACACATAAAAAATGTCAAATTTCGAAATGATTGCTCACTTTTTGGTGCTCGGGTGATTACTACATTTGCTATTAATTTGCTCCGACGTTTTGAATTGCAGAAGTGTTTTAGAAGATATAATGTTTATAAATTATCCGTGATTCTTTCTACATATTACACAATAATTATCTGTATACTACTCCAAATTAAATAAACAATTCTAAAATGGTTAGCTGTCCTATTTCGAAATTTTATAATAATTTTGTTCATTATTACACTTTATCAAACATTTTTAATTAAAGGACTCTTTATTCTTTATCATTCATATTTAAAATTGTCTTTTTCTACAGATCCATTAGCTGGCATGTCTTTATGACAACCCTAAAATAGGACAGCTATCCAACTTCCCTCATATTTCCCTTGCACCTGCAAGAATACTAGCAATAATTTCTGCAAATGTTTATCACGAAGAAGATAGAGAAATAAGTGTTCTTTTCAATGCAATTTTGCTTTCATCCTATAGGTATTTAATGCAACAATTCAGATATATATCATGACACTGTATGCAGTTATCTTTTACTTAGAGCCAACAGAAACGAATATCTCGGGTCACGGATAATTCCGCAAACATAAGCATAACGCTGTGCCTCTTGTAAGCAAAGATAAGATACGTGCCTCTGGTAGCGCACTAACAAAGATTATTGCCAGGGCTCGGATTTTTAGGTAAATACATATTTTGTTTGCATCCTACTCTGAACTGGAAACTAAGCTTAATGTCCTGGATATTCGTACAAGGGGTCCGGGGTTCGATTCCCGGCAGGGGGTAGGAGTTTTTCTCCAGCCAAGATTATTCCTCATCCTTCCCTGGGTCTGGAAGTATGAATGAAAGTGTGAATATGTGTGTGAATTCAAAGTATAAAAACCCCAAAGACCGAAAAAAAAAAAAAAAAAAAAAAACACTCGTTAAACGAGTAACACCATTTGCCAATAGGCAAGGCCGCCGATATGACCTCTGTAGTTAAAGGCGGGATATAAAAGTTTTATATTTCCTGACTTTTGATTTCAATAAATATTTTGGGATATTCACATAAATTACACAAAAATCGATAAAGGAAGCATTTTAAAAAGAATTTTCATATGAAAGCAGCAATAAATTATTTTTAACAAGTCACCATCCACTTCTTTAATGCTCAACCACGCAGGTTGGATGTCGATATTTGTTATTCATTATTGGAAGAACTGAAAGTATCGCTTCAGTTGGAAGAAAATATAAACATCCTGGTTGCTCAAGCAACATGAGCCTGCAAGATAAGAACAGGGAATTCCATCATTGCACATGTTACACTAGTAGGTATATACACTGAAACTGTATAGTCAATTAGTCATTTGTGAATCCGTAAAGTTTATACGACGTTCTATAGTTGTGTTGTGAAATTACATATCGACAGTTTTGAGTTCACAATGGATTAAGCCCGCCTCGGTAGCGTGATGGTTAGCGTGTCTATCTCACGTTCAAGAGGTCGCGAGTTCGAATCTTACTTAGGGTAAGTTATCCGGTTAAGGCTTTTTCCGACTTTTTCCCTACTCTGAGAGACGAATATCGGGTAAGTTAAAGCTCCATGGACCTCGGGCTCATTTGAAGATCATTTCACCCATTTAATGTCATTCATTCGTCCGATGTGACAATGTTGGAGGACGTTGGAGGATTAAACATGTCTAGATTGAAAAGTACTGCAAGTGCAACAATATATTGTGAAATTTAAGACAGTGTGTTAAGGAATCTTTATTTCCTTTGTGATTCCGTAAATAAAGTGGAATCAGTAGGAATGTCTGTAGCACAAAATTTGAAAATCTGATGTGCTGCATTCACATGACTTTCTCCTCTCTTGCACTAACCATTCTTAAAAACTCTTATACCTATATCTTCTTCGTGTTAGTTGAGATAAACATTTGCAGAAATTACCTTATTGCTTGTTTCCTTGTAGGTGCAAGGGGAATATGGGAATACAGAAGGCTTTGAGCGATAGTCAAATCTTTAAAAGCTTTGAGATTCCGTTTTCCTTGCACGGTTAGCGAACAACGATGTTGCATTTGACGAAAGTGTAAGTTTTCGAAATTCACAGAAATAACAAGGAATATCTCCGAAATTAGTTCTCATTACAAAAAATGTATTTGGACATGGGTGTGTGTTTTAGCGAGATCAACATTTTTTGTAGAGTAATATTTTGTCTATCTCTTCCGGTTTACGAGTTATTCAAAAGTCATTCAGAGCAAACAGGACTACTAGGCTATAGACAGAAAATTCATTATATACATTTCATATGTCATAAAAATATTTAAACATGTCATTTTAATCAGACCCGTTAGGGCCATCTGCAAGAAAATCAAAATTTTCCAAAAATTTTCCATGTAAAGGATAGTTTAAAGTGGAGCAGTTTTCTTCAAAATCTTCGTGTCACATCCTCATAAGACATTAAAGTTAAATACCAACTTGAGTTTTTAACCGGCTTTTCGTTTTTGAGTTATGTTACCCACAAACTGACAGACACATAGGCGCGCGCACACGCACGGACCTTTTTCTATAATTGCATTTTTTTTTCATTCAGGGGGTCTCAAACAGATATTTCCGGTGAAATCTCCACATTGAATTTTTGGGTGGAATACCTTTCTCTACTTCCTTTACGTAGTACAGAAAGTAAAAACAAATGCGACGAAGTGCTCGAAAATAACTGTCGATTTAACATAGTCCATAAAATTTCAAATGTGTTGGACGGGCAACATGAAGACATTGTTATGAGTGTGACTGACATTCCAAATTATGATTATGTTACACTTCTTGTGACGTGAAGCGATTATTTTCGAAATTCAAAACACTTCTTCGTGACAATCGTCAATCTTTCAGGATGGAACATTTGAGAAAGCATGTGGTTGTACACTGTAACTCTACAGTAGTTGATGGTTCCCTCCAAGAGTAATGTCTGGTGAGTACCAAGTGCATCTATATTATTTCGCCATTCAGATCTTAAAAATATTTTATTTGTTTTAGCACATATTTCTTACTTTTTAGCACATATTTTTAGTACTTAGAAGTAAATATTTTCCAAGTTTTTAGCACCTAAAAATCCGAGCCCTAATTATTAGTGCTTCTCCTTCTCCATTTTGAGCCTGGTACATATATTATAGTACATATTTGAAATGATGTCATGCAATGAATATGGTGAACACTGCCTAGCAGGTATACAAAGATTTACATTTTTGTCCAAAGAAAACCAGTGTAACATTAATTAATAGTTTCTAATAATGTCCGCCAAAAAATCCGTCATTCATCAAAACTAAATTTTGCCCGTGACACACTTCGAAGTCTGTCAAATTGGCAATCCCTAACCCGCCACTGCTGCAGTGAAAGATATGACGGTTGCAGCTGTGCGCAGAGAACAGAACGTCAAAACGTGTTTGTGATACAAGCACAATGTTTATGTACGTCCCGACCTTAAGCTAGAGCCAAGAGCCAAGAGCCAAATCAGGTCGCTCGGGTTTACCCGAGCGGGATATATGCCCACGGTACCTATCCATGTAGTATGGATTCACCCGTGAGGTATGAAAGATGTAGTCATTTTACAAGCTATTTTTGTCAGTGTCAGCCAATGGTGATGATTGGTTACTCTCTCTTGCTATAGACTAGGGATATGAGTGCCAGTTAGAATGTCTACCCATCCTGGGGCACCCATGCCCCTCTGCTCACTTAGCAAAGGTCAGCTTGTCTAACCAGCAAGTCAAGCAGTGTCAATTTAGCGAGAAACCGAATGCATTGGAATGTTTGGTGAAATGAGGAAGCAGCGAAGCCAATTAGCCCAAGACATCCTTGGGTAAACGATAGCTTTTGCGCCTCCTGGGAAGATGGGGATCATATTGTCCCAGGGTATTCACCAGCTGGTTAGGGTGTGGTGTAAGTTTCGCATACATAGAGCGGGCTCTATCTCGCACAACATCCACAATATATGGAATGCCAGAATGAGTGTGGAGAATATGGGAAGAAAATCTACGGTCAGTATCGTAGATCATCCTAAGGGCCCTGTTCTGCACGACTTGCAGTCTGCGGATGGTGGTTTGAGCCACGAATCCCCATGCCTCGCATCCATACAGGATCAGGGGAGGGATGATCGCACGATAAATGCGTAGTTTAAGTCGTGTAGGCATAGTTGACCTAAAGATGGGATAGAGCTTTCCCAGAGCTCCGTGACCTTGGGCAGCTTTAGCTGTGACATGTTTGGTGAAGGTAAGTCCTCGGTCTAGTTGTACACCAAGGTACTTGGCTGTGTTGACCCAAGGGATTCTCCTCTGACCAAGTGTCAGGTCCCTTTCTGGTCTCCAGGAATGAATTTTGCCTAACACAAAAGCAGAGCTTTTCTGTGGACTGATTCCCATTCTCCATTTTTCACTCCAACTCTCAATGGCATCTAGGTGTCTTTGCAATGGGGGAAGGCAGTAACGTAGATTTTTGTTACGGGCCAGTATGAGGACGTCATCGGCATATTGGCACGTAACAGTGCTGGGTTCAACGGGGAAGTCAGACATGTATGCGGCAAAGAGCAGTGGCGATAGAACACTACCTTCCGGTACTCCGGCCGCTATTGGTCTGATAGTTGATAACCTGCCCTCCACTCGCACCCTGAAAGTGCGGTCACGAAGGAAACTGGCTATGAGGGTCAGGTAGGGGGAGGGGAGATTTGCATCTCTAAGTTTGTACAGTAGGCCCTGGTGCCATGTTGTTGCAAAGGCCTTATCCACATCCAGAAGTACTGCGACAGTTTTGAAGTTTTCCTGGAAACCCAGGGCAGCCTTCTCAACAAGACGCAGGAGCTGTAAGGTAGTGGAATGGCCTTGACGGAATCCAAACTGATGATCCGGAATGAGCCTCCTTTCCTCAAATAGAGGAGTTAGACGGGACAGCAGAAGTTTTTCAAAAATTTTTGAAATTATTGGGAGTAGACTTATAGAACGGTAACTTGATGGAAACTTGGGATCCTTGCCTGGTTTCAATATGCAAATCATCCTCGCTTCCTTCCAAGCAGTAGGGAAGTGTCGGAGATACAGGCAAGCATTGTAAATTCTCGTCAAGTGGATAATGGCTTTGCGAGGCAGGTGTTGTAACATATGTGTCGTAACACCATCATATCCAGGGGATTTGTTGGGTTTGAGACACCTAATTTGCGAGGAAACTTGCCTTGGTGTGACAATTGGTATGCGAGTCGCCTCGTGAGGTGGTGGAGGATCCTCATAGAGGTAATCCACCGTTGCCTCAACTAGTTCTGAAAAGTCCTCATCTTCTATGTCCTCTCGGGGCTCAAATTGGGACTCTAAATAGTCCGCGAAGTCAGTGGCTTTCTCTTGCGGTTCGAAAGATAATCTCCCGCGAGTGCCATGTATAGGATGCTGATATAGCGTTTTGTCCCTTCTCAGGGATTTAATTATCCGCCAGGGCTTCTTTTCAGAGAGGTTTACGTTCCTCATGGTGTTTTCCCAGGCCTCTTTGCGATGTGCACGTAAGAGGCGTCTAGCCAGGGTCTTAAATCGCAGATAAATTGCCTGCAATCTGGGATGGCGGAAACGCTGCCAAAGCTTCCGAACTGTTGACTTAGCTCTTAGCAACAGTCGGAGTTCATTTGGGATGGTTGTGGGGTTTGGAGTATTGCAAGGAATGCGGTAAGTATGCCCTCGTATCACATTTGATACTTGTCGGGAGAATGCATTTGCCGCTAATTCTAACGACTCGATAGAATTTATATGCGGTCTGGGATCCACTGATTGGTTCAGTTCAAGGACGGCTGCATCCCAGTCTACCTCATACGACCAATCAGGAGTTACCAATGCTGACATATTAACATTGGTGTCGATTAACACAGGATCGTGGTCAGAATCCAGTTCATTGACTGTCGTCAGGTCTATATGGAATCTAAAGTTTTTAGTGACCATAATATCCAGCACGTCCGGTCTCCCTCGGGCAGGATGAAAAGTGGGCTCTCTCGGTCCATGAGCTATGAGGCTTGGGTTACCGCTTATAAGGCGGAATAGTCCTCGCCCCTTCGCATTGGTGGCACGACTATGCCAGTTGGCATGTTTTGCATTTAGGTCACCTGCAATGCAGACCACAGGGTGGAGGTTTAATAAAGCCGTGTAATCTGCTTCATAGAAGCGGTGATCAGGGGGGTCATATGCCACTATCAGCAATGTATCTAGACCACCTAAAGATAGCCTAATAGCACAGGCTTCTACATGCTGAAGTGGTGGAAGAGGGAAAGGCTTATGGGTAATATGGTTCTTAACAAAGATGGCTGTACCTCCCCCTTGTCGGCCAACCCTATCAGACCGATGGGTGACGTAATTAGGGAGGGAGAAGTTGGTGGCAGCATCCAAATGAGTTTCACAGACCATCAGAATGTCGATTCCGAAATACTGTACAAAATTAGAAATATTAGGGTAATGACTCCGTAGTCCGTTTGCGTTCCAAATCGCAGCTCTAAATGGTCTCCGGACATGTCTTCCAGCCATTATTGAGCGGAGTTGGGGTAGAGCTGTTGGGGGTCAGGTTGGGGTTGTTCAACTGCATCTTACAGTTTCTCAGAGCAGGTAACGCCTTGTTTATTAAATCCCCAAACCATGAGGATAAAGAGCTAAATTCCTCCAGGTCACTTTGCGAAATAGTCGCTAGTGTGGAGGAGGATGTTGCCGTGTTAGGCATTGGTGGGATAGGGGTAGGGGGAATATCCCTAACCTTGGATATAGGCTCTGCCTCTACAGGTGCGTCTGTAGTTATTACAGGAGCTTGTGGCTCCGAAGTTACATTGGGGGCAGAAGATTTGCTCTGCCTAGGTTTTCTGTTCCTCCTCTTCCTGCGTGGTTTTGGTGCAGGGGGTTTAGGCACTATTGCCTTTTCTATAGGACCTGGAGGTGGTGGCACAGAATTTGATGGGGAATCGCTCTTTGGTGTAGCAGCCTCTTGTTCCACTCGACGCAGAGTGGACTCTGCCTTATTTAAGGCATTGGAAAAGGACACACCTGGGCGAACCACTTGGTCATCGGGGCGGTTCTTTCGGCGGCTCTCTATGATCTTTTTCCTTGTGGAGCATCCTTTGTACACACTTACGTGTGTACCATCACAATTAGCGCACTTGCACTCTTCCCTAGGTTTAGGGCAGTTCTCTAGCAAGTGGTTCCCTGCACACCGCAGACATGTAAGCTTTCGCTCACACATCATGCTGGAGTGATTGTACCCCATGCATCGGTAACATTGCACAGGTCCCTCTCTGCCATAATACCTTTCCACTTTGACTACAGTGAAAATTAGTTTCCTTACTGTGTCAATTGGTTGTACTTCATGGTTAAGTACTTTGTCAAGTACTACCAAGAATAGTGGCATAGGAACTTTGTTAATACCCCCCTCGGTATTAACGGTTCTCTTCAACTGTGCCACTGAATTGACAGTTATGCCATGTTCTTCTTTAAGTGCAGTTTTGATTTCATCAGGGGTGCACTCTGAGTCTAAGCCTCTGATGACTCGGCGCTCAATGTGTGGACGTTGTGGTGGCGGAGTTGAATGGTAGAGCTCGGCGAGTGAGGAAGTGCTTTGTTAGTGCGCACGAGAAACAGGCACGTGTAACGGTTTGGCGGGATCATTGTCGAGGATACAACTGCCATAATTTTGTCGGGAAAAGCGTGTTCAAATAAGTGACTGAGTAGAGTGCTTCAGAGGACAAATAAGGAGTAACTGTAAGTAAAGTGCTCCAGATACCCTTTTTTTTAGAGGTGTTGTGACCGTTGTGAGAAGAGGAGTTTGTTGGTGCGCGCGAGAAACGGTCACGTGAAACGGTTTGGCGGGATCATTGTCAACTGCCATAATTTTGGCGGGAAAGACGTATCAAGTGGCTGTGGCGCTCTCCACACACATTTGATTAGGGATATTGAGTACAGAGTGTAGTTATATAAGCGTTGTTATATAGTGTTTTGTTTAGTGTGTCCGTGTACACCTGGACGTATATTTTGAGTGAAGTGCAATAACTAATATGTGAATGAGTATCAATAGTACTCCGTCCCCTGTGTAAATAATTCTACGTATAATTATAGTGTAAATATAGTGTGTAAGTGACAGTATAAAAAGCGCGCGAAATATAGTGTACCCACGCTAAGTGGAGGCTCCCAGAAGCACTTGCGACTGGGAGCGGGAACAAGAAGGGGATGGAGAATGCCCCTGATCCGCCGGCCGCCGAGAGCGGAGTCAGGGAAGTGATGGCATCCAGCGCAGCAGCCGTGACTGCCACCGCACTCGCCCCGCCCACTACAGCCCCATTGACTACAGCTCCCAACGGCCAACGAACCACGGACCAACCAACCAAGAAGACCCAGATGACAGAGGAAGAGCGTAAGGCAATGGAAATAGAGAAACTTCAGAAAGAAGTAGATGAACTAAAGGGAGAGATCATCTACTACCAGAATGTGCTGGCAAATATGGATGGGGAATCGCAACAATTTTCAAAATTCGCACAGGACCTCGGGTTCTGCTACAAAGAGCATGCCTTCAAGAAGCGGCGATTAGTCATCCTCAGCGAGGGGTGGCAACAAGTGCCTGCAAGAAATAAGAGGAATAGAAGAAGCGGCCGGGAAAGCGATTCAGATAGTGAACGTCCCGACCAGCAGCGCCCCAAGCGCGTCTCAAAACAAAAAACGCCGCCATATCCCCTCACCACGAGAAACACCTACGCGCCGCTGAGGGTACAAATTGATGCAGAATCCGACGACGAGACGTCAGAGGATCCACCACCACAACCCGCAATAGCCTCCACCTCTAGAGACCCCTTCCCCAAGCTACCCCCCACCAAAGCCCCCATTCAAACACAGACACAGAAGAAACACACCACCCAGCCCACCATTCCCACCCCCACTCCCGCCCCAAGCACATCCAACAACGCAGCAAAAACATCAGACAACCAGAAACCACCAAGAATAATAATCCCTGACGTCCAACACACGGTAAAGGTCCTCCGCATCCTGCGTGGCTCCCTTCCTGCCGGCACATATAAATTGCAGACGACGAGGGACTGCCTTAAGCTCTTCCTCCAACGGAAGCAGGACGCGAACCCGACAATGCAGCTCCTGAAGGACGCCGGAGTAGAAAACTACAGTTTTACTCCACGTGGGGATCAACCTCTTCGCTACGTAATCAAACGTCTTCCAGCTGACTTAGAGGAAGATTACGTGAAAGAGGACCTGGTCCTAAAAGGCTACACCGGCGTCCAAGTACGACAGATGATTTCACGTGGGAGGCCTCTGCCAAATTTTCAGGTTAGTCTTGACAGGACCACCGAAAACCAAAAACTTCTACAGGAACGAGAGGTGTGCCATATGATGGTCACCGTGGAGGTCCTGAAAACAAACCAAAACATAACGCAATGTTACAACTGCCAGCAGTTGGGGCACACTTTTAGGAACTGCAATATGACCTCCCGGTGTGTCCTTTGCGGTGACCTCCACCGCCTGGCTGATTGCCCGAAAAAGGCAAAGCAGGGCGTTGTACCCCACTGTGCTAATTGTGGGGAAACGCATCCTGCCAGCTACAGGGGGTGCGAGACGTTTCGCAACGAACGTCACCGCCGTCAACTGGCATCCATAGCCAGGAGCTCTCCCAGTGCTCAGCCAGGGCCAAAACCCATCATACACCCGGCCCTGGTTCAAACAGGTATCTCCTATGCGGGAACTACCGGAGGGCAAAACGCACCAGTGCCACCACAGAATGGTCCCCCTCCACTACCCCAACAGGCGCCCACGGGTGACCTGAGTGGGATAAAAGATATATTAAACATGTTCAGAGACCTAAATTTACCATCACTATTGATGAAGGCGCAGCCTTTCCTGGACAAATTCAAAAGCTGCAGCAACACTTGGGAGAAAATAGAGACCATCATATGTCTCCTCTCAGCCCTTTTAGAATAAATGGCCCACGTAAGGGGAGGCACAACTTTAACTCGCGCACTACTGTGGAATGCAGATGGCATCCACAGGAAGCAACACGAACTTGAAAACTACCTACGGCGTAACAAAATTGACGTCGCATTCATCTGCGAAACAAAATTAAAGCACGAGCACACTTTTAAGCTCCAGGGGTATCAAATCTTTCGGAACGACAGAATTGGCAGACAAGGGGGAGGGACTGCTATTTTGCTTAGAAATACTATTGCTCATGCTTCTGTTACGTTGCCTGTAATGGCAGCGTTAGAGTGCACAGCACTTAAAACACGTGTAAATAGTAAAACGGTTATGCTGGTAGCACTTTATCGGCCCCCTAACTCCCCAGACTTTACACAAGACCTCGAGCAGATCCTCGCTTTAGAGGAGCACGTTATAATTGCAGGAGATTTCAATGCCCGGCACCCCTGGTGGTTTTCACGCCTGGCAAACGCGGCGGGAAATCTCCTGGTTGAATTTATAACTGATAATGATGACATTGAGGTACATCTTCCCCCAGAACCCACTTTTTGGCATCGATCAGGGCACTTTGACGCTGAGATTTTGGACATCGTACTAACAAAAAATGCGACACTGTTAAATAACTTTACTGTTTATCACAGCCTGGACTCCGACCATCTTCCTGTGCATTTCGACATACAGGGTGGCATTTCAGCCAGTGCCTCTGGCCCTCAAAGTAGAGCTGAGACCGACTGGAATAAGTTCACCACTGAAATGCACGGGATGGCGCAACCCAGACTGTCATACTATAGCGAGGCAGACATAGATGTCGCCATTGAAAACTTTACTGCCTCGCTACACACAGCCAAGAGAAATGCTACCACATACACCACAAGACCACCCGGTTTTTGCACGTACCCCGAGGTAGAGCAACTCATTGCGCGGAGACGACGCTTGACAAAACTGTGGCGATACACCCGTCAGCCTGAATATAAAGTGCTAGCAAAATGGCTACGCAACATCATTCGGCAACAAATTAAAATCAATAAAACTGAACAATGGGAAAACAAAATGCTGAGTACCACACATTCGGACTCTTCTTTGTGGAAATTACTCAAGGCTTTCAAAGTTTCCACGAGCGTCAACTCCGCAACTGAGGCGCTGCACACTCAAAGCGGCTTGCACTTCTCCGCAGAGGAGAAAGCCGAGGTCTTCGCTGACTGTCTCCAAGACAGATTCACCGAAAACCCAGTGACCAACTGTGAAATAGAACGGGAGGTCCAGACATGGGTACAAACCTGGGTGGCGCAGAAGCAAGAGCAACAACTACCCACCATAACACCGCAGGAAATTTACAAGCTCATTAGGAAATTGCCTAATGGGAAAGCTGCCGGTCCAGACAAAGTGACTAATGAGGAACTTAAGCATCTCCCGAGAAAAGCTCTGGTGCAACTAACAAAGATATTTAACGCCTGTTTGCAGCAAGGCTATTTCCCCTCTACTTGGAAACGAGCTAAGGTTATCATGCTCCCAAAGCAAGGGAAAAGCACCAGACAACCGCAAAACTACCGTCCCATTAGTCTTTTGTCTACTATTGGTAAACTGCTCGAAAAATGTATCCTTTCTCGGCTTCAAAAACAAGTCTCCGCAACACATGAACTCTCAAATTCACAGTTTGGCTTTAGAAAAGGACATTCCACTGAACTTCAGCTCCTCAGACTAACTGATGACGTAACAGAGCAATTTAACAATGGGGCTTCAACGTTGGCGCTATTTCTGGACGTAGAAGCTGCATTTGACCGGTGCTGGCACAATGGCCTTATTTATAAACTGCACCACAATTTCCCGGCTCTTCAAAATTATCTATACTTGCTGCACAATTTTCTAGAAAATCGGCAGTTTTACGTCCAAGTGGGCCGCTCCTCCTCACGGGAGCGAGTGATGCGGGCTGGCGTCCCACAAGGGGCAATAATGTCCCCTTTTCTGTATATATTGTTCACCAATGATTTCCCAGTGGACGCCAGATGCAAGGTCGCCATGTATGCTGACGACACTGCAATATACAACCACCATAGAAATCCACGTTTCGGCCTTGCAGAAATGCAACGTTATGTGAACAATTTCCTCTCATGGCAACATGACTGGAAAATCAAAATTAATCCCGACAAATGCCAGCTGATTCATTTTTCTAAGCGGCGTCACACTTTGGCAACGGACCTAACGGTCGATGGTCAAATATTGCACTGCCGTCAGCAAGTTAAATACTTAGGTGTCACCTTGGACCGAACAATGTGTTGGTCCACCCACATAAAAAATAGCGCCAATAAAGGCAGACAGCGGCTAAAGCTGTGCGCCCCCATCTTCCGTAGTAAACAGTTGCGACTAAAGTCAAAACTTATACTATATAGGTCATTTATTCTCTCGGTGGTCCTGTATGCATGTGTGGCCTGGGCTAATGCCTCCAAAACTGCCCTCAAACAACTCCAAACCCTCCAAAACCTCTCCCTCAGAAAAATCCTCTCTGCTCCACTCCTCACCACCACCCAAACTCTTCACCTCGAAACTCATATCCCGTTCATCCCGGAGGCAATAGACAAAAGAGCAATGGCGGCATGGACGCGCATTAGGAACCACGAAAATGACGTGATCGCTAACATCGGCAAAGGCGAGCCGAAGCACCGCAAACATACTAGGATAAAAATGTTCTAGAAGCGGCTCGGCTCGCCGACTAATGCGCGTCCACGCAACCTCGTCCCTAGGCCACATACATGTTCCGGCAGAGGCCCTCGCCTCGGAAAATATTCAGGAGCTGCCACCGCGGGACAGTGTATATAGTGTCAAAACTGTAAATAGTGTAGTGCGCTGGGACGCATATTTCTGGTGTGCCCAGTGAAGATGTGTGTGTATGTGTGTACGAGTGTGTGTGTGGGTGAATGCGTGCGTGTATGTGTCTGTATATAATTTGTAAATATGTACATATGTATATATAACCCAAAGACGAAACAGACAAAAGACAAAAGAAAACTATTCTCGGTGACCTACAGATGGTCACCGTATGGGTTTTTGTATATAGCGAAAACTGTAAATATGAACAAAGTCAACTGTAAATCAATGTAAATATAGCCTGTAAGCCGGGCCCATTGTACCGGCACCAGGCCAATACTTTTAAAATAAACTAAACTAAAACTAAAAACGTTGTGGTGAGTACGAGTAGAACGTTATGTTCATTTCTCGTAACACCAACTTGGCGGTTTCCAAATCACCCAAACTGTGGGTAAGGATATGGACGCTCTTAGGCTTCCTTTTTGCCTCAAAAGTATACTTGAGGTGTTTGGCCAGTGTACGCATTACCCTAACATGGTTAGGGAATACGTCCGCAATGATTGGCGGAATTCTTGGCCCCTTCTTGGCTTGGGATGATGCAACATTCTGAGGATGTTGCATCATATTGGATGATGCAACATCCTGTGCATGTTGCATCATATTTGGTGATGGCGTCTGTTTTCCCCGTTTACGGTTTTCCACAACCGTAAACTCCCCCAGCTCCATATCGGACTCGGAGTCAGATTCAGGTAAGGGATTGTTTGAACCCAGGCTCTCTAGTTCTGCCATGGGTATGTGGCGTGGAGTAGAGCACTTACGCTTTTGCGTATCGGTCTTGGAGCGCTTCCTATTTGGCTCCACTGCTTCAGGTGATAAGGATCTGTATGAAGATGATGTCGAAGGTAATTGTCCATCATCGGCAGTAAGCGCGGTTGCCCTCCGGCTGCTCACAGAGGACCGCACCTCCTCTAAGGCGGCGCCTTTGCGAGCCATTTCGGCTCGAGGTTTCAGGCACAAAGCCGTCAACCCTTGGCTAGGATCTTGTGAGCCCGCTGTCACGTAAGTCGTCAGTCTGAAAGTCTGTCAAGGAAAGAAAGAATAAAGCAAAAGAGTAGGAAGAAAAGGGAAATACCTGAGTAGCTTTCTATGCCACTCCGGGAAGCTAGCCTGGTGAGTTCCAAAGCTTGCTTGCCAAGCCCCTTTAGGAACTCCACCAAATTGTGCTGTGACTAATATAATGTATTAGTCCGTAGATTGAAGCGTGCAATCCACCGACGCACACCACAACACTCCACCAAGTCGGCACGGGATCTCCTGCTCCGGCGAGTCAGCTTTCTGGATACCGTCTTTTCCACCAGTGAGAAGCAAATCACGTCCGCTCTGGTCGAACGACGACGCGAGGAATGACCTTAAGCTCGGAAGGACTACAGGTCTATTAGGATGCAGTTAACAGAAGGAGAATGAATCTGATTGGTTATTATTATAGTGAGCAGACACAGTGGATATTCTTAGTAGCTCTCTTTTTCTAATCTAATGTTTTACAAAAATGAAAATAAAGAGAATATGTAAATGTGAATTAATAAACATTTTCAAACGGCGAATAAAACATGGAGATGCCCATAACCTACTTTAGCAGATATACACGAGAAACGGAGAAAGAGTTTTGCTGTAAATAGTCACATAGAGGAGCATAATTTATTACTGCATGGTACTACTCGCCGATTGGTTGAAATTAGTCACGTTAACTTAACCCTCAATAGTTCCATTTAATATTTGTGACTTTTCCATTACGTACCGTCGCGTTAAGTCACATTATGTTAAGTTCATCGTAAGCCCGGCATTACTCTATCTTTTCAGCTTTTGACAATAAAAATTATGAATTCATATTGCTTGATTGCAAAGTTTCAACATGCGGCCCCCCCCCCCCCTGGAAAGAGGTCTGCCGACGCCCATGCTTCCATCAATACCAGTAGCGCATGCCGCTATGAAAGAGACATATCAAAATATGAAACTAATTTTAGAGAAAATACAATATGGAAAATATGAATGGAATATCTGTGGTGATTTAAAGGTCATTGTTTTATTGCTTGGCTTGCAACTTGGGTTCACCAAATTTTGCTGTTTTTTGTGCGAGTGGGGCAGCAGAGATAAGAAGTCTCACTACGTTAGAAAGTCATGGCCAAAACGTGAATCTCTTCTCCCTGGCCAGAAAAATGTGGCATGTGTCCCTTTAGTGAATCCTGAAAAAATATTTTTACCTCCATTGCATATTAAGTTAGAAGTTATGAAAAATTTCGTCAAAGCTATGGATAAACTTTCTGATAGATTCTTGTACTTGAAATCGAAATTCCCCAAAGTCAGTGATGCTAAATTGAAAGAAGGAGTTTTTATAGGACCACAAATCCGATCATTAATGGCTGATGAACATTTCGAGGGACTGTTAAATCCACTGGAGAGAGCAGCCTGGCAGTCTTTCAAAAGTTTATGTTGCAATTTTCTTGGAAACCATAAAGCAGAAAACTATCGTGAAATAGTGGCTGATCTTCTGCATTCTTATAAAGCTATGGGATGCAACATGTCTTTAAAAATTCACTTCTTGGACTCTCACTTGGACTTCTTCCCAGAAAACCTTGGAGCTGTCAGCGATGAACACGGTGAGCGCTTTCATCAGCACATTTCTACGATAGAGAAGAGGTACCAAGGCAAGTGGAGTTCCAATATGCTGGCTGACTACTGTTGGACTAAAATGAGAGACGTTCCAGATGCAAAATATACCCGAAAATCACTATCTACCACTTTCTAGGTAAGTCAGAATCAGTAGTTATAATTTTGAGTTAGATAGCTAGTTACGGATTTTTTAGAATATTATAAAAATTCAAATGAATATCACACAAAACTCCTGCCCGATGCGGACAAACTGTAATTATATTTGAATTCAGCACGAAAAATACCTTTAGAATCTGTTATTTTAATTCTTGTGAAAGAGAAAAAGTTAATTTTGCGCCAGTCGTTACTATCATATGATGGTCTCCCCAGTTGTTGAATTAAACCTGGCACATCACTGCAATAAACAAGCTGGTCTTTCATCTTAAAGAACTTGGTAAATTCTTTATCTCTATTCCTATACCAGGAAAATGTGTTGTCTGGGCCCAGCATATTTTTCTCTTTTAATCTCGATCCTAGTAATTCGCTCCTGTCCTTGGTAAGACCTAAGTCGTTCAACTCTTCTTGACTAAAATGCTGTGACTTGTCTTCACCAGTGTGTGCTGGGAAATGCTCATCAACATTGGAATTTTCTGTTGACCCGCCCAGAGACTGGATTCTCAGTATCCTCTAGTTAGGTTGGTGGAACAGAAATAGGGAGACCTACTCCATGTGGCACAGGTCTTAGACATGATGCAAAACCATCTGGATATTTAATGTTTGATTAATTTTTTTATTGTACCTGGATACGTGACACATGCAGAAGTAACAGTCATCATAATGATATTTTTGTTCACGTCATATCATAGGAATCCCGAACTTGATTGATTAATTCTGTTTTCCATTGTACCATTGCCTTAGTCCTTCAGTACATGTCTTGCAAACAGTATGTGCAGCCCATAGCTTAACATTAAGATATACAAAATACACCTTTTTAATAAATGATGTATAATGTTAGTTTTCTGCTTCTGTAGCAAGAAAAGAAGGTTATTAGGATTGTTCACACATTTTAGCTAATGTTAAAATGTACAACGACACAATACGAACTAAAAATAAAGCAATAGAAATGATAAACCTTTTCCGGAAATCGCACTACAACTCGATCACTGCGAGTTATAAGAAGCAGCTAAAGTTGAGATATATCTATCTTAAGACAGACGTGTGCCTATAAGGGTGAGTAAGTAACGGATGTTTGTCTAAGATTCAATGGCTGAAAGCGTTATTGCCTGCACATGGTCGCCCAGAGATGAATAAATACTAGTCTCTCGCTCGCTCGCTCGCTCACACTCAAACTGCTTAGCTAGTCATCAGCTCATCACGGAAGAACACAAGGGATGGTTTATTTTGTAAATATACGTACAGTATTTACAGTAACTCTCAAGAACCACAATGAGTGCTATTCATCTTAAGTTATAAAATTATACATCTATAATAATCATAATAATTATAGTTTCATGCATACGTACGTATTACTGTACAGGTCCAGTGTCTAGCTTAATTAATAACATTTCGAATTGCGTAAGAATTATAGGTGTTACGGAAAAACTGTTATCATTTTCGAAAGCACCACGTTTTTTCCCATGTAAATACCCAATGTCGATCAAAAACGGGAAACTGTTGCGGGCTAGTGTTATAGGAGCGGCTAAATCCACAGATTACTTTATAACTCTCTAAAACTGCCATTATCATATATTCAAGCCTTGTATAGAAATGTAAAGTGTTTAACTATGAAACTATTGTTGTATTGCAGGAGTTAGTAAAAATAAATGGTTGCCTTACATCTCTAAAAAATTACTGTTATCAGTTCCCTTCCTTATATAGAAGTTTACAATGCTTAACGCTCACATGATAGGAACTGGTAACTCTCAAATACTACACCTAGGTACCATATGCAAAAGCTATGTAGATATCTGAACCATTTAAATCTCAAAATATTGAATTATTGGACGTAGCAACAAGAACTGGTAACTTAGATCTATCAAAAAGTTGCCTTACTGTAAATCCAACACATATGTAAAAATTAGCACTGTTTAACTCTAAAATATTGAACTATAAAAGGGCTGCCCTACATATCTAAAAATCACCTCAAGTGTGTATCCAACCCTTATGGGCAAATCAGGGTTAATTCTCAAAGTATCAAATTCGAGGACTTGGAAATATATTCCAAAACCTTCACAGGCCGTTTATGTCTATAATATGGATCGATGAAATTTCTAAAACAACATTTGATAATTCCATATTAGCCAATAACAGTACAAATCTTTTTACTAGATTTTTAGGACTCTTATTTACTTTTACAGCTCCCCTTTTACTACTTAATACATTTTTACTTTCTCTAGTGCGTTTAGTAAAGTAGAAGAAGTATTGTATTCCACCTAAAAATTCGATGTTCAAATTTCACCGGAAATAGCTGTTGAGACCCCCTGAATCCAACAAAGGAAATTTTTAGAAAAATGCCTGTCTGTCTGTCTGTCTGTCTGTCTGTCTGTCTGTCTCTCTCTGTGTGTGTGTGTGTGTGTGTGTCTTTCAGTCTATAGACAACATAACTCAAAAACGAAAGTCGGTTGCAAACCAAAGTTGGTATTTAAGTTTAATGTCTTTCAAGGATTCCTCCAACCTAAACTACCCTTTACATGGAACATTTTTCGAAAAATTTCATTTTGTTGAAAATGGCTCTAACGAATTTTATTAAAATGTCATATGTTTGAGATATTTTTATGACAAATGAAATGTCCCGCCCAATAGCTTTGGGTTTCCTTGGAGACATTAAAAAATAGTTACTAATAAGTACCCTTAAACAAAGAGTTAAAGCTCTTAGGACACCACAAGTAACAAAAAATACACAAAATAAATGAATAAATGAAAGCACGGGTAAAATAATATTCAAACCCTCTGTTAAACAATCACAAATACCACAGGAGGAAGAGCGAGTAGAGGAAGCTGTGTGAATGCAATAAGTTGCATTTCTATTTCACTCATATAGGAAACTGTATGTATTGTTTGTATAAGAGAGAGTAGAGCAGGAAGTGCAATTGTGCTTAGTAAAAGAAAAGTCAGCAGAGAAAGCCCTGTTGTTGTAATACGTTACATTTCTACTTCAATCATCTAGAAAATTGAGTTGTTTGTAGAAGACGGAGTAGAGACGGCTAAGATATAAAACATGAATCACGATCTTCCATTTGATGAAAGTTTGTTGTGTGTGATTTCTGTGTGGGTTGTGTGTGAGGTGTGTGTTGTGTGTGTGGGGTGTGTAAGGTGTGTGTGGTGTGTACGTTTGTGTGGGATGTGTGTGAGGTGTCTGTTGTGTGTGTGGGTTGTGTGTGGGATGTGTGTGTGGGGTGTGTAAGGTGTATGTGGTGTGTAGTGTCACCGCGCCCGCCGTATCTAATTGCCGACAACCGCAGTGTCACCCATCGCATTATTGTCGGCACTACCGCAAAGGAGCCGAAGGAAAGAGACAGAGAATGGCCGCATTGTTGGGCGCTTGCCGAAAGAGAGAAAGTGATAGAGGCCTCTAGAAATGTCTGCTTTGTATTTCACCGCAAAATAAGTGAACGTTCCTGAAGCTTCCAGAATAGTGCCTGGGAGATATAAATAGCGGTAAAGTGCGACAGAAGGGTTAGTCAGTATGTGAAGGTTGAGTAGTCGTGCCGACGGAGACGGACAGACGATGTGGAGAGTTGTGCCGACGGAGAAGAGTTAGTTCTTTGTGTTACGAATTCGGAGCCGTGCTGTTGGAGAATCGGAAAAGACTTTCTTGTTGTTGCAACGAGTGTACAAACTTACTGTTTACGGAAATAAAAGTGTTTCTTTATCTCGACTACATCTGTCTTCTTTACTTCACACCCACACCAAAAAAAAGTCACACTGGTGTCAGAAGTGGGATCCGTCGAATTGCTTCTAGTTTCATTACATCGTCGTTAGAAGTTGCAACGTTAGAACCAAGATGGAGGGAGATTCGGAAACCAGGATGATGGCAATGATGAAAGAATTATTCGCCGAAATGAAGACGGCAAACGACAACCTCGCTGCCAAAATGGAAACGTCATACGACAACCTCGCTGCCAAAATGGAAACGTCATACGACAACCTCGCTGCCGAGCTGAAAGAGATGAAGACGGCAAACGACAACCTCGCTGCCAAAATGGAAACGTCAAACAACAACCTCGCTGCCGACCTGAAAGAGATGAAGACGGAGCTATCGGCGAAAATTCATGGCGAACTGATTGGCGTGACGGAAGACGTGGAAGAACTCGGCGAAAAGGTGGTAGACCTCTGCCAGCACGTGGACGTCGTGGAGGACGACGGGGAACGTCTTGGCGCCCTGGTAGTAAGAGTTGACGAGAGCGTCAAAGTACTGGATGCCAGGGGCAGACGGAATAGCGCGGAGCCGGGGAGGGAGCACCTAATGGCCGAGGCGACAGTTGCGCCCGTTTCAGATGATGTGAGGGAAGACGTGAAACAACTCGGCGAACTGATTGGCGTGACGGAAGACGTGGAACAACTCTGCGAACTGATTGGCGTGAGGGAAGACGTGGAACAACTCGGCGAACTGATTGGCATGACGGAAGACGTGGAACAACTCGGCGAACTGATTGGCGTGACGGAAGACGTGGAAGAACTCGGCGAAAAGGTGGAAGACCTCTGCCAGCATGTGGACGTCGTGGAGGACGACGGGGAACGTGTTGGCGCCCTGGTAGTAAGAGTTGACGAGAGCGTCAAAGTACTGGATGCCAGGGGCAGACGGAATAGCGCGGACCCTGGGAGGGAGCACCTAGTGGCCGAGGCGACAGTTGCGCCCGTTTTAGATAACGAAAGTGTACGTCTCGGGGAAGACAAAGGGGCAGTTCAGGGACGTCGTCGAGGATCCTCTGGAGGAGTGTGTCGGGTACGTAACCAACCAGGATACGACGTGGAGGACGATCAGCAGGGAAGCGCACAAGCAAACGAGCATCACGCGAGAACCGACGTGGCGTGTGACTTGGGGGGACCGTCGGAGCCATCCAATCACCTGACGCATAGTGCCGTGAACGGAAGAATGGTGGACATCATCGTGGACGGCAGGATACCGGAGAGGCCGTGCCGAGCACGAGTGAACACGAGTGCAGCGGTGGACGCGACTCGCGCGGATGTGGTGGGGTTTGTTGCCGGACCCATCGGAAGCAAGGTGGCTGCAAAGGTGCGCCAGAGAGATCGGCGGGCACGGTACCCAATGAGCCGTTTCCAAGTGCGCAGGATGGCCCGTCAACACACCAGGAAGAAGGGCAACTGGACGAGGGACCGTCAAGACCGGCGGTACTGTTGCAGAATTTCGAAGCAGGATGGCATACGTCGTCCTACCCAGACCAAGGGACACTATCCAACAGCGATACCTAGGATCGTGCCTCCTGGAGAAGAGGTTCGATGGGATAGTCCGCCGGGGCGCAAGGGAGATGCCGCAGTGATAGTGCTGGTCGGGACGAGCAGTTCTGAGGAGGGAGCAGTGTCACCGCGCCCGCCGTATCTAATTGCCGACAACCGCAGTGTCACCCATCGCATTATTGTCGGCACTACCGCAAAGGAGCCGAAGGAAAGAGACAGCGAATGGCCGCATTGTTGGGCGCTTGCCGAAAGAGAGAAAGTGATAGAGGCCTCTAGAAATGTCTGCTTTGTATTTCACCGCAAAATAAGTGAACGTTCCTGAAGCTTCCAGAATAGTGCCTGGGAGATATAAATAGCGGTAAAGTGCGACAGAAGGGTTAGTCAGTATGTGAAGGTTGAGTAGTCGTGCCGACGGAGACGGACAGACGATGTGGAGAGTTGTGCCGACGGAGAAGAGTTAGTTCTTTGTGTTACGAATTCGGAGCCGTGCTGTTGGAGAATCGGAAAAGACTTTCTTGTTGTTGCAACGAGTGTACAAACTTACTGTTTACGGAAATAAAAGTGCTTCTTTATCTCGACTACATCTGTCTTCTTTACTTCACACCCACACCAAAAAAAAGTCACAGTATGTTTGTTTGGGATGTGTGTGTGGGTTGTGTGTTTCGGGTGTGTGTGATGTGTGTGGGTTGTGTGTGGGAGGTGTGTATGGGGTGCGTAAGGTGTGTGTGGTGTGTATGTTTGTGTGGGATGTGTGTGTGAGGTGTGTGTTGTGTGTGTTGTGTGTGTGGGTTGTGTGTGGGTTGTGTGTGTGTGTGTGGGGTGTGTAAGGTGTATGTGGTGTGTATGTTTGTTTGGGATGTGTGTGTAGGTTGTGAGTTTCGGCTATGTGTGGTGTGTGTGCGTTGTGTGTGGGATGTGTGTATGGTGTGTGTAAGGTGTGTGTGGTGTGTATGTTTGTGCGCGATGTGTGTGAGGTGTGTGTTGTGTGTGTGGGTTGTGTGTGTGTGGGGTGTGCAAGGTGTATGTGCTGTGTATGTTTGTTTGGGATGTGTGTGTGGGTTGCGTGTTTCGGGTGTGTGTGGTGTGTGTGGGTGGTGTGAGGGATGGTGTATGGGGTGTGTAAGGTGTGTGTGGTGTGTATGTTTGTGTGGGATGTGTGTGTGTGGGTTGTGTGTGGGATGTGTGTGTGGGGTGTGTAAGGTGTATGTGATGTGTATGTTTGTTTGGGATGTGTGTGTGAGGTATGTGTTGTGTGTGTGTGGGTTGTGTGTGGGATGTGTGTGTGGGGTGTGTATGTTTGTGTGGGATATGTGTGACGTGTGTATGTTTGTGTGGGGTGTGTGTGTGAGGTGTGTATGTTTGTGTGTGGTGTGTGTGGTGTGTATGTTTGTGTGGGGTGTGCGTGTGACATGTGTATGTTTGTGTGGGATGTGTGTGTGAGGTGTTTATGTTTGTGTGTGGTGTGTGTGGTGTGTATGTTTGTGTGGGGTGTGTGTGTGACATGTGTATGTTTGTGTGGGATGTGTGTGTGGGGTGTGTATGTTTGTGTAGGATGTGTGTGTGAGGTGTGTATGTTTGTGTGGGATGTGTGTGAGGTGTGTATGTTTGTGTGTGGTGTGTGTGGTGTGTATGTTTCTGTGGGGTGTGTGTGTGACATGTGTATGTTTGTGTGGGGTGTTTATGTTTGTGTGTGTGTGGGATGTGTGTGTGAGGTGTGTATGTTTGTGTGGGTGTGTGTGAGGTGTGTATGTTTGTGTGTGGTGTGTGTGGTGTGTATGTTTGTGTGGGGTGTGTGTGTGACATGTGTATGTTTGTGTGGGGTGTTTATGTTTGTGTGTGTGGGATGTGTGTGAGGTGTGTGTTGTGTGTGGGGCGTGTGTGGGATGTGTGTGAGGTGTGTATGTTTGTGTGTGTGGGTTGTGTGTGGGATGTGTGTATGGTGTGTGTAAGGTGTATGTGGTGTGTATGTTTGTTTGGGATGTGTGTGTGGGTTGTGAGTTTCGGCTGTGTGTGGTGTGTGTGGGTTGTGTTTGGGATGCGTGTATGGTGTGTGTAAGGTGTGTGTGGTGTGTATGTTTGTGCGCGATGTGTGTGAGGTGTGTGTTGTGTGAGTGTGTTGTGTGTGGGTTGTGTGTGGGTTGTGTGTGTGTGGAGTGTGTAAGGTGTATGTGGTGTGAATGTTTGTTTGGGTTGTGTGTGTGGGTTGTGTGTTTCGGGTGTGTGTGGTGTGTGTGGGTTGTGTGAGGGATGGTGTATGGGGTGTGTAAGGTGTGTGTGGTGTGTATGTTTGTGTGGGATGTGTGTGTGTGTGGGTTGTGTGTGGGATGTGTGTGTGGGGTGTGTAAGGTGTATGTGATGTGTATGTTTGTTTGGGATGTGTGTGTGAGGTGTGTGTTGTGTGTGTGGGTTGTGTGTGGGATGTGTGTGTGGGGTGTGTATGTTTGTGTGGGATATGTGTGACGTGTGTATGTTTGTGTGGGGTGTGTGTGTGTGAGGTGTGTATGTTTGTGTGTGGTGTGTGTGGTGTGTATGTTTGTGTGGGGTGTGTGTGTGACATGTGTATGTTTGTGTGGGATGTGTGTGTGTGAGGTGTGTATGTTTGTGTGTGGTGTGTGTGGTGTGTATGTTTGTGTGGGGTATGTGTGTGACATGTGTATGTTTGTGTGGGATGTGTGTGTGGGTTGTGTATGTTTGTGTGGGATGTGTGTGTGAGGTGTGTATGTTTGTGTGGGATGTGTGTGAGGTGTGTATGTGTGTGGTGTGTGTGGTGTGTATGTTTGCGTGGGGTGTGTGTGTGACATGTGTATGTTTGTGTGGGGTGTTTATGTTTGTGTGTGTGTGGGGTGTGTGTGGGATGTGTGTGAGGTGTGTGTTGTGTGTGGGGCGTGTGTGGGATGTGTGTGAGGTGTGTATGTTTGTGTGTGGTGTGTGTGGTGTGTATGTTTGTGTGGGGTGTGTGTGTGACATGTGTATGTTTGTGTGGGGTGTTTATGTTTGTGTGTGTGTGGGATGTGTGTGAGGTGTGTATGTTTGTGTGTGTGGGTTGTGTGTGGGATGTGTGTATGGTGTGTGTAAGGTGTATGTGGTGTGTATGTTTGTTTGGGATGTGTGTGTGGGTTGTGAGTTTCGGCTGTGTGTGGTATGTGTGGGTTGTGTGTGGGATGCGTGTATGGTGTGTGTAAGGTGTGTGTGGTGTGTATGTTTGTGCGCGATGTGTGTGAGGTGTGTGTTGTGTGAGTGTGTTGTGTGTGGGTTGTGTGTGGGTTGTGTGTGTGTGGAGTGTGTAAGGTGTGTGTGGTGTGTATGTTTGTTTGGGTTGTGTGTGTGGGTTCTGTGTTTCGGGTGTGTGTGGTGTGTGTGGGTTGTGTGAGGGATGGTGTATGGGGTGTGTAAGGTGTGTGTGGTGTGTATGTTTGTGTGGGATGTGTGTGTGTGTGTGGGTTGTGTGTGGGATGTGTGGGTGGGGTGTGTAAGGTGTATGTGATGTGTATGTTTGTTTGGGATGTGTGTGTGAGGTGTGTGTTGTGTGTGTGGGTTGTGTGTGGGATGTGTGTGTGGGGTGTGTATGTTTGTGTGGGATATGTGTGACGTGTGTATGTTTGTGTGGGGTGTGTGTGTGAGGTGTGTATGTTTGTGTGTGGTGTGTGTGGTGTGTATGTTTGTGTGGGGTGTGTGTGTGACATGTGTATGTTTGTGTGGGATGTGTGTGTGTGAGGTGTGTATGTTTGTGTGTGGTGTGTGTGGTGTGTATGTTTGTGTGGGGTGTGTGTGTGACATGTGTATGTTTGTGTGGGATGTGTGTGTGGGTTGTGTATGTTTGTGTGGGATGTGTGTGTGAGGTGGGTATGTTTGTGTGGGATGTGTGTGAGGTGTGTATGTGTGTGGTGTGTGTGGTGTGTATGTTTGCGTGGGGTGTGTGTGTGACATGTGTATGTTTGTGTGGGGTGTTTATGTTTGTGTGTGTGTGGGGTGTGTGTGGGATGTGTGTGAGGTGTGTGTTGTGTGTGGGGCGTGTGTGGGATGTGTGTGAGGTGTGTATGTTTGTGTGTGGTGTGTGTGGTGTGTATGTTTGTGTGGGGTGTGTGTGTGACATGTGTATGTTTGTGTGGGGTGTTTATGTTTGTGTGTGTGTGGGATGTGTGTGAGGTGTGTATGTTTGTGTGTGTGGGTTGTGTGTGGGATGTGTGTATGGTGTGTGTAAGGTGTATGTGGTGTGTATGTTTGTTTGGGATGTGTGTGTGTGTTGTGAGTTTCGGCTGTGTGTGGTATGTGTGGGTTGTGTGTGGGATGCGTGTATGGTGTGTGTAAGGTGTGTGTGGTGTGTATGTTTGTGCGCGATGTGTGTGAGGTGTGTGTTGTGTGAGTGTGTTGTGTGTGGGTTGTGTGTGGGTTGTGTGTGTGTGGAGTGTGTAAGGTGTGTGTGGTGTGTATGTTTGTTTGGGTTGTGTGTGTGGGTTCTGTGTTTCGGGTGTGTGTGGTGTGTGTGGGTTGTGTGAGGGATGGTGTATGGGGTGTGTAAGGTGTGTGTGGTGTGTATGTTTGTGTGGGATGTGTGTGTGTGTGTGGGTTGTGTGTGGGATGTGTGGGTGGGGTGTGTAAGGTGTATGTGATGTGTATGTTTGTTTGGGATGTGTGTGTGAGGTGTGTGTTGTGTGTGTGGGTTGTGTGTGGGATGTGTGTGTGGGGTGTGTATGTTTGTGTGGGATATGTGTGACGTGTGTATGTTTGTGTGGGGTGTGTGTGTGAGGTGTGTATGTTTGTGTGTGGTGTGTGTGGTGTGTATGTTTGTGTGGGGTGTGTGTGTGACATGTGTATGTTTGTGTGGGATGTGTGTGTGAGGTGTGTATGTTTGTGTGTGGTGTGTGTGGTGTGTATGTTTGTGTGGGGTGTGTGTGTGACATGTGTATGTTTGTGTGGGATGTGTGTGTGGGTTGTGTATGTTTGTGTGGGATGTGTGTGTGAGGTGTGTATGTTTGTGTGGGATGTGTGTGAGGTGTGTATGTGTGTGGTGTGTGTGGTGTGTATGTTTGTGTGGGGTGTGTGTGTGACATGTGTATGTTTGTGTGGGGTGTTTATGTTTGTGTGTGTGTGGGGTGTGTGTGGGATGTGTGTGAGGTGTGTGTTGTGTGTGGGGCGTGTGTGGGATGTGTGTGTTTGGTGTGTGTTGTGTTTGTGGTGTGTGTGCGGGATGTGTTAGTGGGGTGTGTGTTGTGCGTGTGGGATGTGTGTGAGGTGTGTATGTTTGTGTGGGATGTGTGTGGGGTGTCTATGAGGTGTGTATGTTTGTGTGGGGTGTGTGTGGGCTGTGTTGTGTGCGTGGGGTGTGTGGTTGTGTATAAGGTGTTTATGTTTGTGTGGAGTGTTTTTGGGCTGTGTGTGGGGTGTGTGGGGTGTGCGTGGGGTGTGTGTGGGGTGTGCGTGAGGTGTGTGTAGGGAGTGTGTATGTTTATGTGGGGTATGTGTGGGGTGTGTATGAGGTGTGTATGTATGTGTGGGGTGTGTGTGGGGTGTGGGTTGTGTGTGTGGGCTGTGTGTGAGTTCTGTTTGAGATGTGTGTGTTTATGTAGGGTGTGTGTGGGATGTGTATGAGGTGTTTATGTTTGTGTGGGGTGTGTGTGGGGTGTGCATGTTCGTGTGTGTTGTGTGTGGGGTGTGCGAGGAGTGTGTGTGGTGGTTGTGTGGGGTGTGAGTGGGGTGTGTGGTATGTTTGTGAGGTGTGTGTGGTGTGTGTGGGGTGTGTGTGGAGTGTGCGTGGGGTGTGTGGGGGTGTGCGTGGGGTGTGTGGGGTGTGTATGAGGTTTTTATGCTTGTGTGGGGTGTATATGAGGTGTGTATGTTTGTGCGGGGTGTGAGTGGGGTTTGTATGAGGTGTGTGGGGTGTGTATGTGTGTGGTGTGTGTGGTGTGTATGTTTGCGTGGGGTGTGTGTGTGACATGTGTATGTTTGTGTGGGGTGTTTATGTTTGTGTGTGTGTGGGGTGTGTGTGGGATGTGTGTGAGGTGTGTGTTGTGTGTGGGGCGTGTGTGGGATGTGTGTGAGGTGTGTATGTTTGTGTGTGGTGTGTGTGGTGTGTATGTTTGTGTGGGGTGTGTGTGTGACATGTGTATGTTTGTGTGGGGTGTTTATGTTTGTGTGTGTGTGGGATGTGTGTGAGGTGTGTATGTTTGTGTGTGTGGGTTGTGTGTGGGATGTGTGTATGGTGTGTGTAAGGTGTATGTGGTGTGTATGTTTGTTTGGGATGTGTGTGTGTGTTGTGAGTTTCGGCTGTGTGTGGTATGTGTGGGTTGTGTGTGGGATGCGTGTATGGTGTGTGTAAGGTGTGTGTGGTGTGTATGTTTGTGCGCGATGTGTGTGAGGTGTGTGTTGTGTGAGTGTGTTGTGTGTGGGTTGTGTGTGGGTTGTGTGTGTGTGGAGTGTGTAAGGTGTGTGTGGTGTGTATGTTTGTTTGGGTTGTGTGTGTGGGTTCTGTGTTTCGGGTGTGTGTGGTGTGTGTGGGTTGTGTGAGGGATGGTGTATGGGGTGTGTAAGGTGTGTGTGGTGTGTATGTTTGTGTGGGATGTGTGTGTGTGTGGGTTGTGTGTGGGATGTGTGGGTGGGGTGTGTAAGGTGTATGTGATGTGTATGTTTGTTTGGGATGTGTGTGTGAGGTGTGTGTTGTGTGTGTGGGTTGTGTGTGGGATGTGTGTGTGGGGTGTGTATGTTTGTGTGGGATATGTGTGACGTGTGTATGTTTGTGTGGGGTGTGTGTGTGAGGTGTGTATGTTTGTGTGTGGTGTGTGTGGTGTGTATGTTTGTGTGGGGTGTGTGTGTGACATGTGTATGTTTGTGTGGGATGTGTGTGTGAGGTGTGTATGTTTGTGTGTGGTGTGTGTGGTGTGTATGTTTGTGTGGGGTGTGTGTGTGACATGTGTATGTTTGTGTGGGATGTGTGTGTGGGTTGTGTATGTTTGTGTGGGATGTGTGTGTGAGGTGTGTATGTTTGTGTGGGATGTGTGTGAGGTGTGTATGTGTGTGGTGTGTGTGGTGTGTATGTTTGTGTGGGGTGTGTGTGTGACATGTGTATGTTTGTGTGGGGTGTTTATGTTTGTGTGTGTGTGGGGTGTGTGTGGGATGTGTTTGAGGTGTGTGTTGTGTGTGGGGCGTGTGTGGGATGTGTGTGTTTGGTGTGTGTTGTGTTTGTGGTGTGTGTGCGGGATGTGTTAGTGGGGTGTGTGTTGTGCGTGTGGGATGTGTGTGAGGTGTGTATGTTTGTGTGGGATGTGTGTGGGGTGTCTATGAGGTGTGTATGTTTGTGTGGGGTGTGTGTGGGCTGTGTTGTGTGCGTGGGGTGTGTGGTTGTGTATAAGGTGTTTATGTTTGTGTGGAGTGTTTTTGGGCTGTGTGTGGGGTGTGTGGGGTGTGCGTGGGGTGTGTGTGGGGTGTGCGTGAGGTGTGTGTAGGGAGTGTGTATGTTTATGTGGGGTATGTGTGGGGTGTGTATGAGGTGGATATGTATGTGTGGGGTGTGTGTGGGGTGTGGGTTGTGTGTGTGGGCTGTGTGTGAGTTCTGTTTGAGATGTGTGTGTTTATGTAGGGTGTGTGTGGGATGTGTATGAGGTGTTTATGTTTGTGTGGGGTGTGTGTGGGGTGTGCATGTTCGTGTGTGTTGTGTGTGGGGTGTGCGAGGAGTGTGTGTGGTGGTTGTGTGGGGTGTGAGTGGGGTGTGTGGTATGTTTGTGAGGTGTGTGTGGTGTGTGTGGGGTGTGTGTGGAGTGTGCGTGGGGTGTGTGGGGGTGTGCGTGGGGTGTGTGGGGTGTGTATGAGGTTTTTATGCTTGTGTGGGGTGTATATGAGGTGTGTATGTTTGTGCGGGGTGTGAGTGGGGTTTGTATGAGGTGTGTGGGGTGTGTGTGGGGAGTGCGTGGGGTGTATGTGGGGTGTGCGTGGGGTGTGTATGGGGTGTTTATGTTTGTGTGGGGTGTGTGTGTGGGGTGTGTGTGGGGTGTGTATGAGGTGTGTACGTATGTGTGGGTTGTGTGTATGGGCTGTGTGTGGGTTGTGTTTGAGATATGTGTGTTTATGTAGGGTGTGTGTGGGGTGTGTATGAGTTGTGTATGTTTATGTGCGGTGTGTATGGTGCTTGTAGGATGTGTTTGGGGTGTGTGGGTAGTGTGTGGGAAGTGTTTCAGTTGTGTGTGGCGTTTATGGGTGTGATTAGTGTGTGGTATGCGGTGGTGTGTGACGTATGTGGGTTGTGTGTGGTGTGTATGTGGTGTGTGTGGTGTGTGTGTGGTGTGTGTGTGGTGTGTGTGTGTTGTGCCTGTGGTGTATGTGTGGTGTGTGGTGAGTGTGGTGTGTGTTGTGTGTGTGGTGTGCGTTGTGGTGTGTGTGGTGAGTGTGGTGTGTGGTGTGTGGTGTGTATGTGGTGCGTTTGGTGAGTGCGGTGTGTGTATGGTGTGTATGTGGTGTGTGTGGTGTGTGTGTGGTTTGTGGGGTGAGTGTGGTGTGTCTATGGGGTGTGTGTGGTGTGTGTTGTGTGTGGGGTGTGTGGCTTGTGTGTGTGGCTTGTGTGTGTGGCGGTCTGTGTGGTTTGTGTGCGTTGTGCAATGTGTATGAGCTGTGTGTTTCGTGTGCATGCGGTGTGTGTGCCGTGTGTTATGTGTGTGGGGGGCATGTGTTTGAGTTGTGTGTTACGTTTATGGGTGTGTTTGGGATGTGGTGTGCGGGGGTGTGTGATG